>WBNO01016323.1:116656-144038 GCA_013400575.1 Peucedramus taeniatus | reverse complement strand
GAGTGGACACTGCATTTTCCACAGAGTTCCACAGGCAGTACCATGACCACCTTTGAATACCAGGGGAACTTTTCTTCCTGGTGTTTGTTGTAATGTTGCTCACATATTTTGATCCATGCTGAGGGATCTTACCCAGGTGCTCCCAGCCTGGCTTGGAAGGGGAATATAAAATTCCTTCTGCCTGTCTTGGCTTTAAGGGCTTTTTTTTCTACCCAGGTTCTGTATAAAATTGCAAAATCCATGGTAATTGCCAAACAATAATTGCCAAACAGTTGCCAATTATTTCATAGATCTGTTCTCAGTACAGCAGCTAGTCTTATTTATAAAAAAATGAAAACCATTCAAGTAAATTCCATAAGCCATTCTTGAAATTATGTTTTCTGCAGGTCAGAAATATTCTGTATTTTCCCCCAGCTATTGTGCTTCACTGCAAGTACAAAGGGTACAAGCTCTTTGTTCACTCAAGTTCTACAGTTCATTAGAACTGTGTTTATAGCAGATTGGTGAATTACACCATTTTTGCAGCAGGTTTGCTTTCACAAATGCATTTCTGCTTTGTTAGGGAGGAAAAGAGATGGATGAAGCCTTGGATCTCCTGTCTGATTCCCTGGGACAGAGGGAACCTGACCCTGATGAGAACAAACCAGTTGTGGATAAAGTGAAGGTAACAAAAGACATTCTGAAACTTGAGCAATTTGGGGAGAAGGAGGGGTGGGAGGGAATAAACCAAACCAACCAAAAAAAAAACCCTCCAAACCCCCCAAAATCTGCAATGGTTCCCATATGCTCACAGGAGTATATGGCATTGGAATTCCAGATGTTGTAAGAGTCAGGTTATTGGAGAAAAAAATTAATGCTCTTACATATAGGTATATCAACCACTTTTCAGTCATCTGTATGTGTTCTGTGAAAAATGATGATTTGGGTAATATACTTTAGCCTCTTGAGGGCAAGTGTTGAAATATTTGGGGAGATTTGAAATTATTTTAGTTCAGTGCCTTTCATTACCATTATTCTCATAACTTTCCAGGTGTCTTCCTGGGCCTCAGTTTCTAAAATTGATTTTCTGGCCCTCTTTTTGTCAAGTTTTGACTTTTATAACCACAAGTTCTCTTAATCAGGCATATCCTTGTTTCTGCTGGCTTTGTCTTCATGTAGTCTTTCAAAAAATCCTATAAAGGCCCTTCTGCTAACAAGAAAATAAATTTCTGCATAATTGTAGTAATAAATTGTCATTTGAAATAGATAAGGTAAGGTACATTACTGGGGAAAACCAAAACCACCATATGCTGCATATCAATAAGTTTTGGCTGGAAATTTAGCTGGAGAAAAAAGAAAAAAAGAGATCCCTAAAATGTTTGCATTAAGAAAGACAAAAATGTTTTTCAGCAGTCTGCTTGAAAACCTCCTTGTGGTGTTCTGCGTGGCGTGTTCCTAGCATGCTGCCAAAAATCAGAGCAGCATAAATTGAAAAATAAATGTAGTTTTTAAAACTTTCAGGCGTGAAACACGCTTCATAGTGAAATGAATATGTGGGGTTTTCTCAATAGTTTTAAAATTTTAAAGTGAAAAAGGATATCTGTCCTGAGTCTGATATGCCCTCTGACTTGTTGATTGCTAATATTTCTAACATGGGTATTAAAGTCTTTAAAAAATTAAATGCTTTCAGGAAAAGGCTAAATCTGAGCACAGAGACAAGCTTGGAGAGAGAGATGAAACAATCCCACCTGACTATCGAAAACTTCTGGAGTCAGGTGAGCAGGTAAGGAAAAACTTCCCTAGTTTTTATTTGCTGTAGTGGAAATCTGAGTCTATCTGAGCCAGTCTGTCCTCTTTGGAATTACAAGTTGAATAAGTGAGTGTCTGTATTTAGTGTCTATATAAGTGAGTACTGTATTTATTTATTAGGGTAAAACATGGAAATATCCTTCTGTAAGAGTACCTCTATCCTCACATGCTTATAAGTCAAAAAACAAGAGGGAGAAAAAAAGGAACTTTTGTTCTTGTTTTGTTGGGTTTTTTTTCTTTTCAACTGGGCAGTCTGAACAAACAAATCACTTTGAACTACTAAAGAAATCCATTCAGAACAGTGCAGGTTCATTGGCAATCTGTGAACAGCCAGTAGTGTCATATGTAAATGCTTGTATTTTAAAACTAATATGTCTGGTTCAAAAAGAGTGAGGTTCTGCTTTTTTTTTTCCTTCCCAAGAGTAAACCAGCAAAGCCAACAGCAAAGGATGGCATGAAGCACAAAGGAAAGAAGGTAACATTTATGATGGGGGTTATTGAAGGTTTTTTTAATGTTCATGATTATTATTCTGTGGGTTTTTTTCATGCTGTGGGCTCTGATTTTGTTGCAAAGTTGTGTCACTGCAATTGCTTAATTGCAAATACTCATAAATGAAGGTGGTAATAGGAACAGTAGTGGACAGTAAAACTTTTGTGAGGAGTAACTCTTACAATAAATGCAGTTTTTATGTACAACTGCATTTTGAATGTTGAGGAAACCATGCCTGCTGGGAACCTCAAGTATATGTCTCTTAATATATGAGTGGAGTTCAGGTGTGTTTTTCTTTAAGAAAAGGGATAATTAATTAAAGCAGGCATAAATTCCTGAATCACTAATTAGACTGTGGGAAGCTGGGTTGCAC
Organism: Peucedramus taeniatus; assembly: GCA_013400575.1. Taxonomy (NCBI): domain Eukaryota; kingdom Metazoa; phylum Chordata; class Aves; order Passeriformes; family Fringillidae; genus Peucedramus; species Peucedramus taeniatus. The sequence continues at coordinate 141,387 of WBNO01016323.1, read as the reverse complement.
ATTTTGTGACTTCAAAATTAAAATTATTGCAGAAACCTACAGATGACAGTGCAGCTATTGATGCCTTATCAGGTGACTTTGATACTTGTGCAAAGGCTCCTGCTACACCCCAGCACTCAAAGGTAGGACATTTTCTGCTAATAACTTGCAAAATAAACAGTTTTCCCCTCCTCAGTTTGCTTTGCAGTAGCTCACTTTAGGTTTACAGGAAGCCTGTCCAGATGCAGGGATTGTCTCACTTCTGCAGTGGAAGTTGGATGTATTTTGCTGTGTGCTAAATATTTGGAAGAAGGAAGGTTTGTGGTAATTAGAGCCTTTCAGATAGGCTTGGAGAAGTAAGTTGAGCAGAGAAATGTGGTAACAGTTCATAAACTGCAGAGAGGCAGAGAAACCTTTGCTCAGTGAGGGGAGGCACTGTGTAGCAGTGATTGTTGGCTGGAGCTGAGACACGGTTCAAGAGGGTTTTGTGGAGAGAAAAGCAGGGAGAAGCAAAGATTTTTAGATGTGTTAGGGAAAACAGTACAGTTGACAAGAAGAAAGTAGAAGGAACAGACTGGAGAGGTCCTGCAACTGAGAAAAGGAGCAGCAGCTTTGAAATTTATGTTCAAAATCAGCTGCACTCCTGGGAGGAAAGAGCTGTTTCCAAATAGCTCTTCTGGCCACTGCATTGCTTCCCCCAGGGAAGCACAGAACCCTCAGGCAGTTGAAGACAGGACCACTGGTGCTTCAAAGTGTTGCTTCACCTGCTCCTGAAATCCAGGGCTAAATCTGCTGCTGCAGCATTATTGCTCAGTAATAAATATAAAATCTGCCCAAAATCTCCACCAGGTTTTTCTGATGCTGTCTCCTGTCAGCACGGCCTGTGTTGCTGCCAGCCCCATTCAAAAGATTGCGTTTTGGCAGATGCCAAAGCAGGAGCCACCAGTGCTCTATTCTCCTTGTAACTGTAATTATTTTTTTTTCTTTGGAGTGTAGGACAAAAGTGGAAAGGAAGCTACGACCACTAAACCAAGCTCAAAGGATAAAGGAAGGCCCAGAGACCCTAAAACGGTACAAAAACATTTATTATAGTGTGGACAGTCATACAAGAGGGGCAGCTGGATTTTGGATTTATATTACAGGCTTGTTATTTTGGGGGGAGTTTTACATCAATAGGTTGAACTTGATCCATTTTTATAAACATGCACATAGGAGAAAGGTCCCTTTCTATGTCAAGGGAAATTGGCAATAAGCAAGGGCAAAAAAAACCTGTATCTTTCAGACAGAGTGTTATCCTCTGTCTGGTGGTCAGTGCATGCTCCACAGGCTTCTCCTTCCCAGACTTGTTGATCTAAGAGTCCCACTTTGCATGTCTATAGCTGCCTTGGGCAGGATCCCCACCACTTCTCTCATTTCTTGACAGTTCTGAGTAACAGCATCCCAGAAGTGATTAAAAAGTACTCCTACAACCACAGCCAGGTTCCCAAGCTATTATCATAAATTATTTTTTTAAATGAGTGAAGACCTACATACTTTCATAAAAAAGTATGAATGAACATGGTGGGGAAAGGCAGGCAGCTGTTTCTATATTCAAAAAAAAGGGGAGAAAAGTGGGGAGAAGGGGAAGGTAAAAAGGGTTGTTTTGCTTTTTTATCCACAAGTAGAGAAAATTGATTCAGGTCAGGGTGAAGCTTGTTCCATCATGTTGTTCTCACAGAGGATATGTGCAGTAGATGCCTGAATCAGATGATTACATCTGCTCTGGGAATTTCACATTTCACATGTCAGCAATGGGATTTCTGCTTGTTGTTACTATTGAACCACCATAGGTGCCTTTTGTGAGACCCCAGAACTGACTTGCAGTTCTCAGTGCAAAACTGAGGGGTGTCTTCACCTCCTCTTCAGGAGGATGTTCTGAGCTGTGGCCTGATCATTGGTGTGGGTGAAAGGGTTTAGGAGCCCTTTCATTCTCTGTTTAGGAACAGGGAATGACAAGTTCAGGCACAACCCACTGTCTGAAAGCAAGCAATTGGTGGTGAGAAGGTGAAAATATTTGTACACAGCAGGAGTCACAAATACTCTTGCTAAACTCTCTGTATTTCAGGTGCAGGTTGTATTTATGTCTGAACTGTGATTCTGGCAAGGGTCTTGTCACTGCCTTAATTCAGGTTTTAGCTTGGTTCAGTTCTTCATTGTCTCATCCTCTCTTTAGGCAAAGGGACAGTCCTCCAGCAGCAAATCTGAGAAGCAGAAAACAAGCTAAACATTAACCTCACCAGGTGAGATTTCTTCTTCCCTGTTCCCTGGACTACCACAAAGACAATTTCATGCTTGTGAATTAAAGCTGAGTTTTGCTAGCAGCCCTTGAAGCAAACCAAGACATGGTTAAAACTGCTGCTAAATCAAAATGCTTGGGATGACTTTGCACTTCAGGGTTCCCAGGCAGGAAAGTATTTTACACCCTTTATCCATTCAGTTTGTACAGAACTACTTCATGTAGCCAAACTCCTTTAGGCTGGTGGAATTCCAAGCATTCCAAGGTGTAACATGCTGCTTCCCTAAGACATTTTCACAGAGTAATGAGGATCAAGCACATCTCAGCTGGGGGTTTTTGATCTTTAGGATAGTGACCTTGTGTCATTACCTCTGCTCTGGACCCATCTGGAGGCCTAGTTCACATAATTCTTCCCAGATTTATGTTGTTCAAATAAGTTTTATTTCCAATTAATGTAAGATGAGCACTCTGACTTTATTTTTTTGTTTTGTTTTCTCCCCCCGCTCCAGGATCCTGCTGCATCATGTAAAATGTCTTCTTTCTGTGGATGGATGACTATTCCTGAAGAACAAAAGCTGATGCCAAAGGCACATAGTTATTCTGGGTGGTTTTTGTATGGTGATACTTGCTGGACTTTTTCTCATCTTTTCTTTTTTCCCAGTAGTAGACTCAGGTTTGTTTCTTTCCCCCAGCAATTCAGTTTATTAAGACTCATACAGTCTGACTTTCTTGTAATTTCCTTCAGCATTCAGGGGGGACAAAATGCTTTCTATTTGCAGGAAATATATTGCATTGAGGAAGAGCTATGCCAAAAAAAAAAAAAAAAAGAAAAAAAAAGATACCTGCAGACTTTTGCACATAATCTTCACATAGTGCCTGTAAATCTCTGAAGAGTTCATATGTGCTAGCATTTTTTAATGTTGCAGTGGATGCATTAAGTATTCTGGAATATAGGGAGCTTTAGTTACCCTCAGCTGGGCTGTACAGCCTTCTGCTCCTGGTGGGAAGCTGCAGGCCAGCTGTGGGGTGGCTAAAGAGTGAGAAAATGGGGATTAGCCGCTTCTTCCAGCACGTCTGGATATCAAGCAGGTATTTGGGATGCTGCTTTTAGCAGTAGTTAAAACACACTAGGGCAGGACTTTTTTCTTTTTTTTTTTTCTTTTTTCCTTTTTTNTTTTTTTATAATTACCATTATTTGCAATTGTATCTGTACTGTTATCTCATAATTTCAGGAGTCTCCTGGTCTCCTGGACTGGACAAATTACAAATGTAACAGCTGACAACACAAAGGGTGGGGAAGGAAAGGAGAGGCACAGCAGCGATCAAAGCTCAGGTCCGGGGGCGGGCTCCTTTTTATCTTATTTTGCACTGTTCCTAGTCCTCCTGTTCCTGGCCCCTCCAGCAGGGAACACAGGGATGGGGCTGAAGGTGTTGCTGCAGGGAGCAAAGCCCTGTTCCTTGCAGGAAAGGAAATTTCTCCTGTTCCCTGCGAGGACAGGCACGGCCGGGCGCCTCTCCCGGCCCGGCTGCCACAGCCCTGGGGCTGCCACCACCTCCATGGGCTTTCCTCTGCCCCCCTGCCCTGCAGGGCATCCTTCTGCACATCCTGACACGTGTCACAGCTCTGCCCTGGGCTGGCAAAGGGAAGCAACGGGCAGCAGAGCCCAGGGTCTGCAGGCAGGGATGGAGCAGGGACTGAAGTTGGGGATATTTAGACTCGTGACTGTGCTTGCAGTCTGCACCGTGCCACTCCAATAAAGTTTTTAAGGATGCACTGTGCCCTTCGTGGCTTTTCATTTATCACCGCTGCTGTCAGGCAGAAGAAAGCCTAGAAATAATTAAAAAAAACAACAACAACAACAACAACAACAAAAANAAAAAAAAAAAAAAAAAAAAAAAACTGCAAAATTCAGAGTGGCAGCAGAATCAGCCAGGTTGGGAAAGACCTTTGAGATCATCAGATTCAAACTGTGACTGAACGCCTCCTTGCCAACCAGACCATGGCACTTGGTCCCATATCCAGCCTTTCTTAAACACCTCCTGCAGCAGGGACTCCACCACCTCTCTGGGCAGCTCCTTCCAGTGCCCAATCCCTCTTTTACATGTTGGTGACACTCCACAAAAGCTTTCACAAGCTCATCAAGATCCTGCCACTTTTNTTTTTTGCCCCTTTTCCTTTGGATTTCAAAGCTGCATTGTAGCTGACCAAGACCAAATCTAACTCGTGGACTGCTGCTGTGCTAGGAGGCAGCTGGAAGAGCAAGATGTAAGCCACTGAAATTTTTTGTCCCCAGATGAATTGTCAGGTCCTGAAATACCTGTGTGTGAGGTCCCATCTCTCTGCAGAGGGCTGCAGATCCAAAATTAAAGGGTAGGGAGGGAGTAATAAGGGGAGGCTCTGGGGTACCAGGAAGGCCACCTAATTTTACCCTCAGAACAGAGCAGTTAAAAGCAGAAATGCCATTCACTCCTCACAAAAGAAATGACTGCACAAAGGCGGACAAAAAATGTCCTTTATCTGAAATCACCTGCAATTTGAGTTTTTGTCAAATTTCCCCATTAGGTTGCTGAAATGTTTTAAAAGCAGCAGTTGACAATACTTGAACAGCATAAAATGTCACAGATGTGACACACAGCTTTCTCAGAATTCCTGATTTTTGTATAAATATATGTATACATAAAAAGATACATGGAATTTGCCCTGAGCAAGAGGAAGTGGTGCTTTCTGCAGGGCTGTGTCAGAGCTGTTGGCTCTCAGCAGTGCCACAGGGTGCCTTCCAAACACCCATGGAGTGGGTTTGGACTCCTTGGGCAGGTTTGATCTCCAGGTGGGAGAAAATGGAAGCACAGTGAAGTCAAACACCTGGGATTAGTTCTAGATTATGATTTTTTTCCCCCCTCAGTCTTTACCTCGGTTAAAATTCCAACTGTTCTGGCACATCCATGAGGAAACTGAGGCAGGCTGGAACCACAGAGGAAACTAACACCAGGGTCTCAGTGTCAAGGGCGTGTTTGCAAGAGCAGAGAGATCAAGTGCCCTGCAGCCAGGTGGCACATGACAGCCACCACGGGGTGGCCGAGTGTCCCCTGCAGAGACAAGGCGGGGACAGCGCTGGCCACGCCCCTTTCTCCATTGGCCACGCCCCTCCGAGTGGCCACGTGCCTTTGTCGTATGTTGGGCTCGTGCTGGCCACGCCCTTTTCTCCATTGGCCACACCCACACAACTATCCACGCCCTTTGTACAGCATTGGGCCGTGCTGGTCACGCCCCTTGCCAAACGGCCACGCCTTTCGGGTGGCCACGCCCTTTGTTGCAGGCTGGGATATGAGCAGCCACGCACGCCCTTTCCCCATTTGCCACGCCCCCCTAGTGGCCACGCCCCTTTGGCGAACGTGGTAATCGCGCTGGTCACGCCCCTTCCCCATTGGCCACGCCCCTCGTAGTGGTCACGTCCTTTTGTCGAATGTGGTGCACGCACTGGTCACGCCCCTTTTCCTATTGGCCATGCCCACATGACTATCCACGCCCCTTTTTACCGCATTGGGCCGTGCTGGCCACGCCCCTTTCCCAATAGCCACGCCCCTTCGGCTGAGCACGCCCAATTGTCTTTGGGATGTTGCTGGCCACACCCCTTCCCAAATTTCCCATGCCCCTCTGAGTGGCCACTCCCCTTTCATCCCACTAGGGGTATGACCAGCCACGCCCCTTTCCCTATTTGCCACGCCCTTCCTATTGGCCACGCCCCTATATCGAATGCTGTGAATGTGCTGGCCACGCCTCTTTCCCAATGGCCACGCCCTTCCAAGTGGTCACGCCCCTTTGTCGAATGTGGTGAACGCGCTGGTCACGCCCCTTTCTCCATTGGTCACGCCCTTCCGAGTGGCCACGCCCATTTTTTAGAATGAGGTGAGCGCGCTGGTCACGCCCCTTTCCCATTGGCCACGCCCATCCGCGTGACTCCCCCCGCCCCTTTCCCCTCCGAAACCGCCCCCTCGCGGGGACGGCTCCGCCCCCAAGCGCCCCAAGCGCCTCCCATTGGCCGGCGGCGCCCCCTCGCGCCCACCGCGCTCCTGCCATTGGCTGCGGGTGGCGCTGTTGTTGTTATTCCTGTTACGGCTGTAAACAGGAGCGGCGTCGCCTGTCAGCTCCGGGCACCGCTGGGCGCCTCTCATCGCCTCTCATCGCCCCTCATCGCCTCTCATCAACTCCCGCCTCTCACCCATCACCTCTTACTTCTTGTCCCCTCTTGTCCCCTGCCCGCTCACTTGCCCGAGCTCGGTCCCTGCCCGGGCCATGTCCCTGCGTGGCGGCCGCGGGCTGCCCGTGTCCCCGCTGTCCTCCCCGGGCACGGCCCCGCTCACGCCGCTGGACAGAGCTGAGCCGGCGGGCCCGGACAGGTGAGGGGGTGGCCAGGGGACCGCGCTGGTTTTGTCCGCCCGCCCCACTCGGGGCTCCCCGGACGGGACACGGCCTCACGGCTTTTGGGATCCCAAGGGCGCTTTTGGGATCCCAAGGGCGCTTTTGGGATCCCCTCCTTCAACTCCTGCCCCCGGCCCGCCGGGGCAACACGAGGCACCGGGGGCACTGACACTTCCCCCTCCCGACCGCCCGCAGGCACCGGGACACGCCGAGGAGGGTGCCCTTCCCGCGGCTGTGGCACTCATTGGCCCCGGAGCCGGTGGCCTCGGACTGTCCCCGGGACTCGGTCCCCTCGCAGCCCACAGATGCAGGTGAGGGATGCGGCTGCTCCGCCCCACAGCCACCCCCAAGCGCCCCCGGCCCCGGGTTTCGTGCCGAGGGTGTCGGAAGGGGGTCGGGGGTGTCTCGGAGGGGCTTGGCCGAGGGGGTGGAGGCGGGGCAGCTTCTGGGGAGCGTTGGGCAGGAGCCCGTACCTGCACTCCCCGGGGACCCCGCTCAGGGTGACACGCGACATTCCGTGCGGCACCGCTGCTCCCAACGGCGCTGCCACCCGCCTGCTGGGGGGCTCCCGGCCCGGCCCCATCCTGCCCGGGGTCCCGGGCTGGGGTCGGGACCCGATCTCCACACCGGGGCTACCCCTGTCCCTTTTTCCCCTGCAGGATCGGGGCCGGACTCCAACATGCGGCAGAGCCCCTCAGCCCCGCAGGAAGAGTGAGTGGCCCCATCCCCGTGTCGCCGGGGACAGCCCCTGTCCCTGCCCCGCCTCGCCCGAGCAGCAGGGCGGGACAGGTCTCAGCCTGGCTGTGTCTGCGGGTGACAACCTGGGCTGCTTGGGCGGCGACGCGGATGCCACTCCCCTAAACTCCTTCTCTGCTCTCCCCACAGCTTCCAGAAAACTATCGCGGAGTTTGGGAGAGCTCTCAAAGAGTACGTGAAGGGGCTCTGTCCCTGCGGCAGGACATGAATGCCAGGCTGTCCCCGTGCCCGGGCTGTCCCTGTCCCAGACCCAAAAGCCAGGCTGTCCCCGTGCCCGGGCTGTCCCTGTCCCAGACCCAAAAGCCAGGCTGTCCTCGTGCCCGGGCTGTCCCTGTCCCAGACCCAAAAGCCAGGCTGTCCCCGTGCCCGGGCTGTCCCTGTACTCAGGCCAAAAGCCAGGCTGTCCCCGTGCCCCTCCTGGGGTCCCACTCAGGCCATTGGTGTTCGCTCGCTGCCTGGAAGTGCTGTTGTCCCAGGTCCCTTTGGGGAGCTGTGACAGCCCTTTGGCGGCCTTTACCCCACCCTGAGGACATAGGGGACGGAGGTGACAATGGCAGAGGGGTGGGACACAGCGGTCCGGGACACCTGCAGTCATTCGATGCTTTCCTTTCCCGGCTCTTGCAGCAGGAAGCCCCTTCGCCAGAGCATCCGCTCCTTGCAGGTGAGTGCTGGAGGCTGTGCAGGATCCTGCCGAGTCTCCGGCCGAGCCGGGACGAGGAGGATGGAGCCAGGAGAGGGGGCAGGGCTGTGCAGCACAGCTCACCGCTTGGCTGTCCCGCAGCAGTGGCAGCTGGAAGCCAGCCCGGTCCTGCAGGACAACTCCCGGCTCCAGCTGCGCAGGGACAGAGCCCCTTCACGGGTGCGGGACAGAGTGCGGCGGCGCCAGAGCGACCCCGAGGATGAGGTGAGGGACGCGGCGACACCTGGGGGGTCAGGGAGGGGGCTGACGCCGTGTCACCCCCGCTGCAGGAGGGCTTTGTCCCCAAGAAGCTGCAGAGGCTGGGCCAGCGGAGCCGGCTGCCCGCCGGCCACGGCACTGCCGGGAGGGAACTCTTTGCCAAGAGCCCCGATGCTCTTGCACAGCACAACTTGCTTGCTGATGCACAGCACCAGAGCTGCTGGTGAAAAAAAGTTGGAATGGTTCCCAGAGGAACCCCTGGGATGGCTGGTCCTGGGGCTGAGTAAGTGGCAGCGGCCGCTCCAACCTCCCTCAGGGAGGCGTGTGCACGTGGGCGGGTTGGGCAGTGGGGACACCCTGACTCCAAACCTCCAAGGCACTTGAAGGTGGATGACCTTGGGTACGGGATCCGTCCCTGCCTTCACGATCTCCTCTGCCTCTCGCTCAAGTCCCCCCAGCTGCTGCCCTGGCAGAGTGACACCACCGCGCCCCAGGCGATGGAGAACCCGGTGACCACGCCAGTGCTAAAGAAGGAGGAGGCAAAGCCGGTAGGTAGCCACCTTTGGCAGTGGATGGAGCCCCACAGTCCCCTCTTGAGGTCTCCGAAGAGGGGTCTGGGGCCGAAGGTCCCTGGGGCGGGGCAGGTTGGGGAGCAGCCTTAGCCATGGTGCTGGAGGATTGCCAGGTCAGATATGCAGCAGCAGCACGGGCTCTTCCCGCAGCGTCGGGGGAAGCACGGCCAGTGCGGGCAGCTCTTCCGGCACTCGCCCTCGGTGCCTGGCGGTGTCCCCGGTCCGGTCCCGAAGCGGGGACGACCCTCGGACATGGACAGCCCTGCCAATGGCAAGCGGCAGAGGAGGGTGGCCGGCAGCCCTGAGCAGGAGGCATCCCTGGAGCCGGTGGGTGATGGGGAAGGTGTGTGGGGAGAGCCAGCCTGTCCCTGGCAGGACTGGGCCACGGCCCGGCTGTGCCAAAGCCCCTGCTGACATCTGGGGGTGTCTCTGGTTGGTGCCTCCACAGGGAGTAGGACCGGAGCCTTGCGGGTCTGCCCAGCTCGAGGAGATCGAGAACCTGCTGGCCAAAGATGACCAGGAGCTCATTGGGGACTTCTCCAAGGTAAAGCCACGAGGATGGGGCAACTCTGGGGGCGCTGCCCCCGTTGTTCTAAGCAGGGACCACCATCGGAGCCCTGCAGTGCTCGCCAAAGCGAGCTGGTGGCCCTTGCCTGGGGGCACGGGGCTTGGGGCTCTGACTTGCCAGCCTGCAGGAGGCGAAGAGCCCCATCACTACTCCCCTGCTCCGTGCCCGTGTCACAGGCTCCTTCCCCGCCCGGGGCTGCAGAACCGGCCACTGGGGGCTCCTGGGCTGGGGGGACAAGTGCCACCCCCGGGAGGTGCCCCTGGGACGGGGATGAGCCCAGGGCTTTTCTCTTTTTCTCAGCCTCACCTCCTGCCGACGGTGGAGGGGAAGGACCCGGGCCTGAAGTACATCTCCCCTGGCACGGTAAGGGAACAGCGACCCTTCCGCAGCCCCCCCGAGGGGCTGCCTGCCTGTTCCCTGTGTCCCCCCTTGGTGACGCTCTCCCCCCGCAGCTGGCGGAGGTGCTGTCGGGGCATTACAGCAGCTCCATCGGGCGCAGCGTCATCGTGGACTGCCGGTACCCCTACGAGTACGAGGGGGGCCACATCAAGGTCAGAGCTCCCCCGGGGCCGGGAGGAAGGGGGGGTTCTCCGGGCTCCACCCAGCCCCAGAGGTGCCGAGCCCACCACGAGCGGCTGCGCGTTTCCCCGGCGCAGGGATTCAGGATCCCCCCGGGATCTGTTGAGTACAGCCCCTCCAAAGATGCTGAGCTCTCAGAGAGGAGTGAAGCAGCCGCTCCGGAGCCCCTCTGAGCACCCGGAGGGGTGGAGCAGCCCCTAAAAAGCGCCATGCCACCATCAAAGGGTTGATTCCCAAGTGGAAAGAGGAGCATGGTGGTGGGGGAGGCTGTGGGGCAGCGTCCTTGGGTCCCTGCAGAAAATTAAATTTGAGGCAGAGGGGATAAAAAGGCGCCTGGTGTCCCTCCTCAGGGGGCTGTCAACCTGCCGCTGCAGCGGGACGTGGAGGAATCCCTGCTGGAGCGGCCCATCGTGCCCCAGGAGGGCGGAAAGAGGCTGATCGTCATCTTCCACTGCGAGTTCTCTATTGAGCGGGGGCCCAGAATGTGAGTGAGGGCACGGGGGGCACATCGGGGTGTGCCAGACCCCACCGGGGGTTTGCACTCCCGGATCCCCGCACGGATCTGATGCCGTGGGCTTTGCCCGGCCACAGGTGCAAATTCCTGCGGGAGAGGGATCGCTCCTGCCACGAGTACCCGCAGCTGCACTACCCCGAGCTCTACATCCTGAAGGGGGGGTACCGCGAGTTCTTCTCCCAATTCGCGGTGAGTCCCAGGCCGGTGTCCCCGCCCTGCCAGGAGGACAGAAAATGCGGGGGGAAGGGAACGGGGTACAAGGCAGCGGGAAGAGGCAGCTCTGCCTCTGAGCACCTTCCCTGCCGTGGGAAGGGATCTCCAGGCCGGGGGCTCTAGCTTTGGCCCGGGGGACTGGAGCTGCGCTGCGGGGGCTGACGGAGCCGTGGGGTTGCAGGAGCACTGCGAGCCCCGGGACTATCGGCCCATGGAGCACCCGGCGTTCAGGGAGGAGCTGCGCAGGTTCCGCGGGCAGAGCCGGCGCGGGCGGCGGGCGCTCCTCATCCGCGGCCGGGACCTGTGAGCGCTCGGGGGTCCCGCAGCCCCACCGGGGAGCGCCGGAGCTGGCACTGATGGAGGGGTTCCCTCGGCCGGGGATGCACCTCGGCTTGGGCTGGTTTGCCAGAAAGTTTGTGGCTTTGGGGTGGTATTTAGTGTTAAGATTGGGTTTGCGTTTGTTTTTCGCTTTTTTGTCTGTTGTTATAAATATTTTTTTGTGTTTGTTGCTATGAATTTTTGGTTATTGGTATAATTGTTTGTTGGTTTGTTGCTGTAAATATTTTTATGTTATTTGTTATAAGTATTTTTGAGCTGTTATAAGTATTTTTAGTGTTACTTATTAGAAGTATTTCAGTGTTAATAGTTATAGATATTTCTGCTTTGACTGTTACAAACACCTTTGTGTTTGTTGTTAGGACCCTTCCTTCCAGTCTCTGTTAATAAACTCCTATTGCAGGGGAACAAACGCGGCTCCTGAGCTCTCTCTGCCCGCCCCAGGGCGCTGCCGGGGAGCTCCCAGTCCGGGGCTGGAGGGCTCTGGGCTTTGGGGACTGGGAGGGGACAGGGCTGGGCCGATGGCTGCCCTGGGGCGAGGTGGTGGCTTCCCCAGGGACAAGGTGGGTGGGGCAGGGACAAGTGTTGGCCCCTTGGCTGCTGTTCCTGCAGGCCGGGGTGGCAGCAGTGTGGCCCTGGCTCCCCATGGGATCCTCTCTCCTGGGCACGCTGGGCTGGGCAGGAGCCCTGGGACACTTGGGGTGGCTGTGGGACCCTCCAGGCAGGATACTCTCTTTTCTCAGGGGGTCTCCTGAAGTTTGGAGTACCCCTAGGGCTGGGACACCCCTTCCTGGGGGAGCCTGGGCTCAGTTGGGCTCCCAGAACTGTCAGCAAAAAAAAAAACTGTCAGCAAAACTGGCAGCCCCAGTTTGGGGGTCAGGGCTCATCAGGGCACTCAGGAGCATTAACCCCTCAAATTCTGAGACACCTGTTAAAATATGGTGGGGGAAAAAAAGATAATATCAAAGCAAATTAACTTTCTGTAAAGGGCTGCCACAACAGTTTGGCTGTCACATAATACATTCCCTCACTTGTAATTATGAAGGACTATTTATTTAATGGTTGATATCTTTTACATTTCCCTTGAAATGCTAAAAGGTTGATCTTCTGGTCTACAGGTTCAGTAGACCCTCTGGTACCCTGGCACCTGCTTTGCTTTGGGTCTATGTCAAAGTAACAAAACACCAAACCTGACTCTTTCTCCCCAGCCTCAGTGGGCTTTGGTGTTCCCCAGCTACCATAAAATAGTGATAACAATATTATATCACTAAGCAAATTTTCATTACGGGGAAGTATTTAACACCACGAGAAAAGGGTAATACAACCCACACTGCCACCTCTTGTGATGTGGCTGTGAAACACAAGGCTGAATAGCAAGTAAAACCAACGAGTATGGCAATGATTCATCATAACCCCATTTTAAACATGCTGCTGAGTAATCTTGACACAGAAACAGCATGACAGTAAATGCACATTCCCTGAGACTCATTCAGTGTTTATCCAAGCTGTGCCACAAAGAAGCCAGGAAGCAATTTTCATCATGGGCTGGCAGCAAGAGGGATTTCCCTGCAGGGTGCTGTGCTCAGACCAGTGCTGAGGAGCAAATTTTCTGTGTGGTAGCCTTGTCCCAGCACAGCCAGGAGGGCAGGGTTCTAAAAGCCACCTGCAAAGGTTTTAGGCTGCCCACAGCTCCCCTCATGAACCTGCAGCCACCCAGTGTTAGGCTCAGCTCTGTAAAATCCTCCATAAATAATTGCATTTGCTTCAGCTTTGTGTGTGTTGACCCATACTTATTATTCTGGGACACTCCTAGCCTGCTCTTTGCCCTATGCATGATCAGGAAACCAAACCAGACTTGCACATTTCGCTGCAGATCCTTGCAAAATTGAGTTTTCTGGGACTGCTGGGTCTTGCCAGCAGCTCAGAGCTCATTAGTGAATCTAATTTAACATCCTAGCAGTGTACAACTGCTTCCCACAGCATGCATGGATACAGAGCAGCAGATTTGGAAGCCCCACAGCCACGCTGCTCCCACTGTTCCAACTGGAGAACTGAGTGCAACTCTCTGAAGGAAATGGTGATGGTTTTTTCCCCTTCTGGTTTCCCCTGCCAGAGCACACTGCTCTTTTTTACCTCTGTTCTAGGCCTCTAACAAACCAGCAAAGGGCAGTTGGTCTCCTGAGAGCCATCATATGACATCTTTCACCAGGAAAAATAACCCCCACTCAGTCTTCAGCCTTCAAAGTCTTCTCCAGGACCAGCTCCTGCTGGGGACAGCCCTGTTCTGATCAGCTGGGCTCTGTGGCTCAGTGCTCCATGGAGAAGGCTTCCAAGATTGAATGATAGAACTGGGATTGTGGGTGTAGAGTTTGATTAGAAGTGTGTAATATCACAGGGGGGAAAACTTGGAGTTTAAGGTTTTAGAATATAGTAATATATATAAAGCAAGATGGAGGTTTTAGGGCAGAGGCTGGTCCTTCTTCACCTTCTTCATGGGTTTGGGTGGTATTGTGTAATTGGACAGAAAAGTCCACATTGCAGGACATGAGTAATTAGTTATTGGGTTAAAAGTGAAAATAATTTAGGTGTCATTTCTTAGTTGGATAGTTTTTCCTTAAAAGGCCTCTACAGCCTTTTAGATACAGGACCATTTCTGTAGCTTGTTATGAAATACTGCAGAACTCACTGCTTGAGAGACTGTAACATAGTTAAGGAAAAAAAAATAAACATCTGATTCAGAAAGTGAAATACCATCTCAAGAGCTTCAATCCTAACCCCGACAGAGGCGGAAAAGAAGTTAAAGAATCAACACTGTAGTGCTGCCAGAAATAGAACAGAAAGCAAGCTTTTCTCTCAGTAGTTCCCAGAGTCAGGAGATGATCTCTCCAGGCTCCTGTGCGACCAAACTGAAGCTGCTGCTCTCCAAAAGGTGGCAGAGAATCAGCCTTTGGCACAAAGGTCATCTTCAGCCTGTTCCATTTGCAGAAAGCGTAGGACAGGGTCAGAACACTCATTTCCTGCTCCCCAGATTTGTGTTACCTTATATGCCCAACCACACTGTGGAGTTTTCTCCTTGCTGCCAGTCTTTAGCTCTACAAGATCCAGGAAGCTGAGGGGTCAAGTCCCTCATCCACGGCTGCTCATCTAAAAGGGCACACAAGAATACACAACACTGCCTTTGCAGAGGTGCAGAAACACAACTTTCAACCTTTTTGTAATTCTCTTCTTGTCTCCCAGGCTCACACCCCCTGAATTTTGCTTTTTACCTTACCTCAGTCACTGTAGTCCTAATTTTTTCTTTTCTTTGAACACACAGGAGGTCTTCATGCCACATGTAAAACTCAGTCTGGCCTTCTGCTGACAGTTTCCTTCTCTGGAAGAAATTATCTGCCTTAAAAAGAATTATCTGCCTTAAGCCTCTTCTCTCCCCCACACTCTCACCTAACCCTTGCTGGCTGTGCCTCCCTCTCTTTTGTGCTGCCCCATTGTTCTCCAAGATCAAGTCCATGGCCCCAGCCTTGCACACCATGTATGATCCACCCCTCTCCTCCACCCAGACCTTCCCTCCACGCCACTTCTCCTCCATCTCAGACCTGAAGTCTCACACAGCCCCTGCTGCACGCCCCAACTCTGCTCCTGAAACCTGGGACAAAGTTCCTTGCCTTTCCACCTCTCTCTCTTTCTGTCATTTGTCAAGCCAGATATAAAATCTGTCTGTGTCACAGATTAAACATAACCTAAGAGAAAGGAAAAAAGAGCAGAAGCTGTCCCCAACTCTAGCTTGCCCTGATGATGAAATATATTGAAATGTAATCCCCGCCTTCTATGAGATTAGTCAATGGCCATGCAGCTATTTTAAGCTATTATTTTAAGCTATTATTTTAAGCTATTATTTTAAGCTATTTTTAAGCTATTTTAAGCCATTTTAAGCTATTTTAAGCTATTTTAAACTTGCTCCTTCTGGTAACAGTTAAAGTGGGTGCGTTGCTACTTGCTTGCACCTTCCTGCTGCAGCTCCTCTCTGTGGAGGAATCCAGGGGTGCTACTCCCTATAAAATGTCTTGGAGGGATTTTTCAACTGCTCTTGGCCCTGACCCCCTCAGCAAGCAAAGGGGAGGGCAGAAAGGCACTTGCAGGTACTTTTAACCATCTCACCTTAAAACTACTTAAACAAGGACTCTTACATAGGGTGGGCTCAACCTTCACTCTTCAAGTACCATTAAAGTGGAAGTGGTAGATGCGGGGTCCCTTGTTAGCACTGCATTCTCCACAAGACAACAAAAATCATAAATAGAAGCAGCACTCTACATTTCACTCAGAGGCAAAACCTAGGCTTGGGTGATGTGGCAGAAGCCCTGGGATGGTGCAGGCCACGTCAAAGCCAGCACAAGTGCTTGCCAAATTCACACCCTCCATCTCTCTGGCTTACCTTTGCTCAGACCTTTGACAAAATTATCCAAATGTGCCCAACAACTTCTACTGACCTGAGCAAAACTGCAGCTGCTTCAGAAGAGGGCATGGCCCCAGGAGGATCGGGTAAAAACACAATCAAATACAAATGCCCGGCGGATTAAAGGCTGTGGCTCATTTGGCCAGCAGAATGCCGGCTTTTCCAGCCAGGCAGGGGCGAATCGCCTTCGCCTCCTGCCGGGCAGGCTGGAGGGGACACAGTGTCACCAGCCGGGCTCCTGCAGACGCTGGCCAAGCGCTTTTCCAACCGGGCAAGGCGGCAGGCACTCACTCAACCCCATCTCCTCCCTGGAGAAGCTTCTTGGGCAGACCACAGAGCCCGCAGAGCCCGTGCCTGACCCGGGTGAGAAAGGCAAGGCAGCCGGCAGCACAAAACCAGGATTAGGAGCTCCTGAGCCCATTAAGAGGACAGAAGGTAATCCTTGCTGCGAAGGAGCTTTAGGGACCTTGTGTCCTGCAAGGTGCACCCCGTCATCCACCAGTACTTATTGCCTGGTTTGGGCTGGGATAGAGTTAATTTTCTTCTAGGCTACTGGACAGGGCTGTTCTGGCTCGGTGCTGAAAACAGTCCAGATAACCCAGGAACACAGGGCACAGGGAATGTTTCTCTGCCTGTCCTGGCAAGTCCTGGTCCCCAGCAGAACGCTGCTTTTAACCTTTGTCCATGGGGAAAGCTTCCCAGGCTTTGGGGTGAATTGGAATCTACGAGTGTGTGCAATAGATGGCAGTGCAGTTTATCACAGGGTGGAAAACTTGGAGTTTGGGGTTTTTAGTATGGAGGTAGATAGAAGACAGGATGGAGGATTTTGGGTGTTGTCTGATCTTCTTCTTGTTCTTCATCTGCTCCATTTTCTGCAGTGTTGGTGGCACAGAGTGATTGGTTAGAAAGAACCACAATGAAAATGTTGTGTGAACAGACAGATAATTAGTTATTGGTAGAAAGGTAGAAATAAAATACATTCTAAGAGTTAATTGGACAAAATAGTTTTAAAAGAACTTGAACCTGTGTTTCTTGTGACTTTTGGTGCCTTTCTCTTTGTACCCTAAGTCTGGCATGCAGATGGTGTGCTGAACTGTTGATAAGAGAAAAAATAAACAACCTGAAGACCAAAAAAACCAAAAGTCCCGTCCATTTCTCAGTCCTGGCACTGAACTTTTTAGGGATCTCCCCATCAGGGGGATCCTCAGGGAGGGTTTCCATGCCCAGGGATCTTGTTTGTATTTGCTGAAGAGGATTTGCCCAGCATCAAGTCCTTTCCTGCTTCTCACACCACCCTGCCAGCGAAGGGATGCACAAGGATTTGGGAGGAGGCACAGCTGGGAGAGCTGATCACCAACTGACCAGAGGGATATTCCAGGCCATATGGTGTCGGGGTCAGCATGCAGAGCTGGGGGGAGAAGGAGAAAGGGGGAGTGTTTGGAGTGATGGCCTTTGTCTTCCCAAGCCACCTTGATGGAGCCTGGCTTTCCTGGGCATGGCCAAACACCTGCCTGCCCACAGTGAATGAATTCCTTGTTTAGTTTTCCTTGTGTTTGTGGTTCTTCCTTCCTTATTGAACTGTATTTATCTCATCCCATGAGTTTTATCACTTTTACCCTTCTAATTCTCTCCCCAGTCCTGTTGCAGGGACAGTGAGTGAGCAGTTGCTGGCTGGGCTTAAATCAGTTTTATCAGTGGTGGCCCTGCCCTAGCAGCAGCCTGCCATGGAGGCAAGAGCTTCTGCCCATAATTTGCTTTGGGATCTCTTAAAAAGAAATGGGAGGTCCATGTGACAAGCTGGAGAAATAGTATTCCTTAATCTTTAATGTCCAGAGGAGTGCAGCTGACTGTAGAGCTCAGCAAAAGTACAGACAGCCTCAAAAACCTCATCAATTATGCTCCTTCTCTTCCCAACCATAACTGGCCTCTCCACTGGAGTATGCCAGCACATCTCTCCCTGAAGGGCAGAGCTCTTATTTTCTCTTCTTTTTCCTTCTGCTACATGTAAAAGCCAGGCAGCTGCAGACCCTTTTCCCCAAGTGTGCTTGCTATTATGCCAGGTGAAAAAAACCCTCCCTTTCTCTTCTTTTCCCCTCTTTTGTTTGTTACCTCTGCTCCTCTGCAGTTTATCTCCTCACTGCCTGCCTTTCTGCTGCTGGCTGGCTGCAGGGCTTCTCAAACCTGGTTTTAAAATGTAAAGTGACTTCTGACTGTGTGGCTCTGAGCAAAGCCTTCACAGGCAGTGGCTAAGAAAATGTACTTATCCCCTGTCCTCTGAGGTGGGTCAAAGCTTATTCCAATAGGTGCTTTGGCATGACAGGAGCAGCTTCAGAATCTGACAAAGTGACTCCTGACCTGTGTCCATGGTTTTTTTTTTTTTTGTTACTTTCCAGCAGCCCCCTGCATATCATTTGAGCCATGTATGTGAGTGTGTCCTATTTATACAGGAAATGGGTATATTCTACTAATAGAGGAAATATTTATACAAGTATTTCCTCTCTCCTAAGAGCTTTTTTTTTCCTCTCTCTCTCTCCTTCTCTCGGATTGCTGAGGGAATTTTTGCAGCCTGACTACTCAGGCTCTCTGGGAGGAATCACACTCCCACTACCCAAGTCTTTAACTGCTGGGGCTGACTGAAGCAGTTTCACAGCACACAGTGAGAGAGGTCAAAAAAGAAAGAAATTCACAGTAGTTAAGTGAAATTGAAGGCCAAACTCGACTGAGCCAGGTCCCTTTGAAACCTACCCAACAGAGTCAGTAGTAGGAAAATGAAATTCACAGCAGGGCAGTGTCCCAGCCATGGCACAAGCCTTGTCAAGGCACTGCTGTGTTACCAGAGCAGCACAGGGCAATGCATGGCATGAGCAGAGCTGATTTTACTGGGCTTGGATACTCCCTTTTATCCCCACACCTCACATAATTTAATGCCAGGCCAATTTTCAAGGATGGAGAATGTCTATTTGCTTTCAGTCCTGGCCACCATGAGCTCTGTATCAACTTGTGGCACTGAAGGGTTGTTTTCTGCAGGCTTAGATGTACCCAAAACATGCAGAACCCATTTCCCCTGCAGCCACGTGCAGTTTTTGTCACCACTCTACTGATCTGAACAAGACTGTGACCCAGGCACAGCTCTGAGGGGCTCTGTGAAACCTCTGGTGCCATGGAAGAAGTTTGTCTGAAAAGGGGGCCACACTCAGACAAAGGAGCTGACTTAAAATATGGGTGTGAAAGGGTGTGTGGTGTTCAAGGGAAAGTCATGCATGGTAGCAATATCCAGAGAGTGAAACCTAGGGATATGGAAACAGCAAGTGGGAGAGAAAAGCACTGTGGAATTTTGCAGTGAAAGGTACTCTGGAGAGCACAAGGTGTCTAACTGATTAGTTTAGGTATGGCTCTCTGTCACTTCTGATTTTTTTTTCAATTGTAAGGACAATTTGTAAGAACATAAGGAGTACCAGGAGCATGTACAGGTGTTTTCAACAAACCCAAATGTTTATGTTCTCTGGAGAGGCTGTGGTTCAACACCAGGTCAGAAATACTCTCCTCCAGGAGATACAGGGCTCCTGTGGGGCAGCCTGTCCTCCATCCATCTGTTGTCTTCCCAGCTAACTGTGCTAACAGGAATCACGTTTATACCCAACCCAAGCAAATAACAAAACTTCCAAATCCAAGCCAAGTGCTGTGACTAACAAAGGAAGTGCTCCATGCCACTTTTTTTTTTTTTTTTTTTTTTTTTTTTTTTTTTTTTTTTTTTTTGGTTTGTTTGTTTTTGCTTCCCCTCAGAAATTTCCGGAGTTTTAACTCCAGGCTGCAGGGAACAGTGTTGAGAGAGCTAGCAGCCCAGCCACTCTGCTTCCTTAAAGCACTCAGACTCCAAGTTTTTCTGTCACATTGATGATGTGAAGCTGGAGAGCTGAGGACAAAAAAATTTCATTCCACCTATCCCAATTTACGATGTACTAAGTGATGACTGTGGGTTTTACATCAACCTCACAAAACTCTTTTCCTCCCTCCTTGCAGTTCCACTGGAGACAGCTTTACCACTGACTTACAGTGCTTTAAATGATAAAAATGCTATTTTTAAAGATTCAAACCCTCATTTGACGGCACACTTATACTGGGCATGAAGGTAGCACTAAGTGAAGAGCAATTCAAATCTTTCACTCTTCTGATTCTCTCCCCCATCCAGCTGGGGGGCCAGTGAGTGTGTGGCTGTGAGGTGGGGTCAAAACTACAATATGTGTATAGAACTAGAAAGGCAGTGGATTTTAATGGGAATTCCAGGGGAGAAAAATCAGCTGTCAAGTCTTAAAAGTCATTTTACTTTCCTCTATTTCTAATTGGAAATTAGAACTAAGAAAATCCATGAAGAATCAAAGCTCTACTATTCTAAGTATAGGTACACAACACACAGTTCTTATCACAGAGCTGTGCTTGTGTGCAGATTTTAATTCTAAATAGGTGCAGAGCCTACTGTAGAAACAATAAAGCAGATTTGATAGTCACAGCTTTCTCNACATAAATAAAACCTTACTGTGTCTCTTCCAGTGTAAGGACTGATTCAGAGAACTGAGGGAGAGCCTGTTTTCCCCTGCCCACTGTCCTCTGCTCTTGCTGTGCTGCAGAACCCTCTGAGACAGGCAGCAGAAGCTGCTAGTGGGGAGCAGGGAACTTCACAAATCCTGTTTTCTTGAGTTATGATAAAAACACTGCATTAAAGGTAACGAGCCATCAGGAGCCTGACTTATGAGGCTTTGCTGCTCATCAAAGTAATGAAGTGATAAACAAGCATTGCCATGGTCTCCTAGCTCACCCACAGTGACTCCCCACTGGCAGCTCAGCCATTTCCAGGGAATTTGACGGGAGGAAAGCAGGAGAAGTCTTTACTGTTCTCAGATTTTCTCATGCCCTATACACAGAGGCTTCTCTGCTGCTCCACCCCTCTCCCTCTGGCTGGCTGTTTGTGCCCAGCCTTCTCAAAATAGGGACAAAATAGGGAAAAATGTGGAAGGAATGATGCATCAAGAGAAGCCTGCACAATGAAGAGCCTGCTGAGGCAGTTTGTGACTCACTCCTCGCTTTGTCCCCTTACACACCCCCAAAAACACAGGAGAGCTCCAGGTCCACGGTTGTGGGGTTGGTTTAACCACCCCAAAAAAAACCCTTTCCAAAGTCACAGCGACCTGGAGCTGCACAAGGAGAGGGGTTAGTTGGTGCCAGAGCTCCACTGAGTTGCACACAAGCAGCTCTAATGCCTGTAGCAGTTGCCTCAGGGTCCAGCCCTTCTCAAAGCCAGCTCAAAGAATATTTACTGTGTCATAAAGCCCTTCTTCCTCTCCTCTTATTTGATTTGCTTGGTTTCTCAGAGAGAGCTTTTGTATCATTTTTTACCACTTCCAAGCCTTCTTCCATACAGAAATGCAACAACCTGCTGCCTCCTCTTCTCACTTTACATAGATTAATCTGGCACTGCAAATAAATATAGGTGCTGTAGTCTGGCTCTTGTTTGAAAAAAACACAAAACCAGCTTTATCTTATGCCTGGAGCAGCAAGAATAGAGTTTTAATATTCTATTTCTTGTGACTTTCAGGATAGTAAGTGCTTTTAAGAGGTGGCCAGGTGAGGCTAACTCTTGGTTTATGCTTCAGGGGTTAAGTGTAAGGAAGCACTATGTTTGGTGGCAGAAGAAAACTGCTCTGGGGAAAAATCCTTCCTTAAATTCTAATCCTTGTTTCAAAGAAAAATTTGATAAAGAGATGCATCTAATTCACCACCCTGCATGGAGACAGATAAAATGCAGCTTCTACTTGTATTTTTCAGTGGTTGCCCAAGTTGGTCCATTATTGTTTTAGGAACCTGAAGTATTTCTTCCTTCTCCAACTTCTTGCCATTGTTTTCTTCAGGTCCTCTCTCTGTGACATTTCTTTTTGGCCTAAAATACACTAAAAGTGTTAACTTTGAAGATATTTTTTATCCCCTCTAGCACCACCAGCTGTGCTAGGGCCTTACCACCCTCAGAGGGAAGAATTTTCCTCCCAATGCTTAATCAAACCCTGCTCTGTGCCAGTGTGAAGCCATTCCCCCTTGCCCTGTCACTCCAAATCCTTGTAAATTGTCTCTCTCCATCTTTCCTGTTGGCTGCTTCAAGTATGGGGATTAGCTCTGCCCAGAGCCTTCTCCTCTCCTGGGAGGAGAATTGGGAACAATCCCAATTGTCTCAGCCTTTCCTTGTATGAGATGGGTTCCACCCCTCTGTTGCCCTCCTCTGCATTCATTATCACAAGAGTGCTGGAGGAACCAACAAAACTGTGGAAAAATTTCTCAGTGGTGACACTTTCCTTCCTTTTGCAGTTTAGAAAGGATTTTGTGGTTGAATCTTCCCACACAACCCCATCTGGAATTAGTAAGTGGGCCCACAGCTGCAAAAATCAATGTAACCACTCACCCCAATAAACCAAAGAGGGTTTCAGTGTTAGTGGTACCCCTGGGTACCAGCACTATTTTTGACTATGCTGCTTCCCAGGCCAACAGATGAAAAATCCCTTTGGATTTTAGTATTTTGTTTCTAAACTGTTTGGGGAAAACCTCAACTCACAGGCTCATGGTCAGCGTCCTTGCCTCTGGACAGCCTGAGGTGTGGCATGACCAGACATGATTTTCCCTCCTTGTTTTCTGACTGCTTGCAAATTGAAAATACCACTGCCAGCCCAGGTTGTGGGTGCTAATTGGACAAAATAAGATATCAGGTACTTGGAAGATAACATGAATATTCAAACCACAGCCAAGGCCCAGCCTGGTGCCAGTGAATGCAGTCCCAGGAGGTCTCTGGATGGAGCTGCTGCATCCTCTTGCCCTGAATTTGTGCAGTGCTGCTGATGGAGGAGGCACAGCCGTGGTGAGAGGGGGCTCACAGAGGCAGAGGTGGCTTTGGAGAGGCATCCTTTGCCACCTTCACTGGCAGCAGGCAAGGTCTCCCCACAGTGGTGGATTTCCACAGAGGAAGTGGGCTCCTACTGCTGTGTCCATGCCAAAAATGCTGGATTTTAATTTCAGCACAGTGCTCAGGGCTGCCAGAAACCACCACACTGCACTCCAGCCCAGTGGCTGCATCTCTGCCAGATGACATCATTGTGAAGTTTTCTACTCCTTTCCAACACCAGAGCTTTGGGAAAAGAATACTTCCTAAGATTGGATTAGTGAGATGTGAGGTAAAGTAAAGCTGCCTCACAGCACATCCAACCTCAAACAAACATCATGGAATGATGGACAGAGAAGGGAATGGAGCTGGGGAAGGGAACGGAGCCCCAGGAGAGGCTGAGGGAGCTGGGAAGGGGCTGAGCCCGGAGCAAAGGAGGCTCAGGGGGGACCTTGTGGCTCTGCACAGCTCCTGGCAGGAGGGGACAGCCGGGGGGGTCGGGCTGTGCTCCCAAATCCAACTGGACCATCCAGTGCAGGGACACCTGGAGCAGGTGACACAGGAACATGTTCAGATGGGGTTTGAATGTCTTCAGAGGGGCAGTCTTCCACAAAATTTGGAAAAATGTTACATTAAAGATGTATAATATGTCAGAGGGTCTCCTAGGCAGCTTCCAAAGCTCTTGGTCACTTAGGGCAGGAGCATTTTGAGTGCTGAGCACAGGTAAGTTGCATTGCACAGTAATTTCTTGCACAGCTATCACTGTTTCCTGTGTTTAATAATTCTCCACTGGCACAATTTTGACTGCCTCTTCTGTGCCATAGTTATTATCTTTAGGTCTCCTCTTTTACCTCTAAATAATTTCCTGCACTTAAGTATCATTATTCCTTAGGTTGCACGATTATGTCACCCCCTTAAAATCCATGCTATATTTGGGCACTGTTGGATGCATCCACTATTTTTTATTTCCTTTTAAACCAAAAATAACAAGCAATGAAAGGAATAAACACCCACAAAATCTCAGTATTGCCCTGTTACAGAGCAATCACCGAGACTCCAGGTCAGAAGCAGCTTCTCCAACAAAGACTTGCTGGAGGAGACCCAAAGAAATGTTGGTGGGGGAGCTGATCAGTGTCCTGCCATCCTCAGTGGGAAAAACTGGTATTTGTTGATGCTGAAAACATAAGTGCTTTTTAATATCTTCATAGTCTGTAAAGGACACAGGCCCTTAAAACAAAAACAAATTTGTTTTACAATTTTTTTACATTACAAATGCAAATTTACATAGCAGATGGAGTTTAGGTGGCTAATTCAAAATTACAAGAATTCTTGACCCATATTGTCTTCTGCATGCTGGAATCTCTCTAAATTCATGATTTTTCAGATCCCCATCCCACCCCCACATAACTCAAAAATCTAGAAATGCTGCCTGGAAGGGGGCTGGGTGCCTCTCTGCTAGACAAATGCTAATACTCCCAAATAGTAAAGAGGATGCCTGCACACAACTGGGCCTATTGATGGCAAAATTCAACCCTGTCCCAACTCTATTCCTTTTTGCCTCAAAAGGAAGGAGAGGAAAAAAAAAATAACTCGCCTAATAGACAAAAGAGACAAAACAGACAATTTGCAAGGTTTCAGGTATGGAACATTTTAGGGAAGATGAATGATGTACCAAATTTATATGAAGAACAGCTCGTTTTGGAGAATGCAACCCTTCTTGCACACTTGCAAATTGATAACCTGACGTGTGGCAAGGCTATTGTGCCAAAATTTTTTTAATGCAGAGTCAAACATACATAGACAAGAATACTTACATCAGAAGTGGGTACGTCACTGAAGTTGGCTCGCACATGTGTGTGCCATGGGGTCACCAGTCGGGAGGTGAAGTTCTGCTGTGAAGTTTATGCCAGTGGGCACCACCAGAAGGAGTTTGACGGTATTGATACGGATCGGAGGTGTTGATACAGATTGGAGGTGTTGATACGGATCAGAGGTATTGATACGGATCGGAGGTGTTGGTACGGATCGGAGGTGTTGATACGGATCGGAGGTGTTGGTATGGATCGGAGGTATTGATATGGATTGGAGGTATCGATACGGATTGGAGGTATTGATATGGATTGGAGGTGTTGGTATGGATCGGAGGTGTTGATAAGGATCGGAGGTATTGATACGGATTGGAGGTATTGATATGGATTGGAGGTGTTGGTATGGATCGGAGGTGTTGATACGGATCGGAGGTGTTGGTATGGATC
>WBNO01016323.1:105083-116366 GCA_013400575.1 Peucedramus taeniatus | reverse complement strand
AGCGCGTCCCCACACGGCGCCTCCCGCCGGCCCGGCCGCGCCCGCAGACATGGACGAGGAGCGGGTGAGTCCCCGCGGGGCAGGGGATGCGGGCCGCACGGGAGGCCGGCGGGGCCTTTTCCCCGGAGATTCCCTGGAGATTCCCCGGCGCTCGGCCTGGGAAGAGGCGCGGTGCGGGAGGGCAGCGCCGCGGGTGAGGGGATGCTGGTGGAGTTGTAAGGGGGATCCCCAGTCCGCTTCTCTCCTGGGTGTGTCTCGCTCTTTCCGGAGACGTCGCCTGCTCCATGTGAGCCTGCTCTGCCACAGGGATTGGGTTGATCCTTTCCAGCCCTGGCTGCTCCGCGGTTCTGGAATGAAGTGCTCCAGCGGTTGTAGAGCTCTTTCGTTCTGTGTATTCCTGTCATAAGTAATTATGGTGCGTGCATCAGCCCTTCTGTTTGCCGTTGATGTAATCTAGTGTTGAAGGGAGCTAATGCATAAAAGGGTTTTGTTGGGGATTTTTTTTTTTTTCTCCCTGTGTTTGCTGCCCTGTAATTCCTTCCTTCCCTTGCTTGCCGTCTGACCCCTCGGGGAACTCACGGGAGGGAAGAAATGTGCCCACCCAAGCGTTGGGGCTTTCTTAAACAGATTTTACTCTGTAAAAAGTTGTGTATCAGCCTCTTGGCTTCCAGTCCCTCGGTGCAGAAGGGCTCCTCCTTCTCTGTCCTGTGGACACTGTGCTTTCCTCAGCTTGGGAGCGGGTTTGTGTGTCTGGGGCCTGAGTAATTTGGTGCTGATAAACGAAATTTACAGATCGGTGTAATTTTCTCTTGCTAAAGCCCAGCCCCACCACTGTAGGAGTTAGTGGGAAATTGCTGAGGAAGTTAACTGTATCCCAGCCACAAGAGAACTTGCTGTGAGTTCACAGCTGGCAGCCCAAGGCTTCAGCAAATCCAGCTCCTCATCCTAAGCAAGCAACACCCTAAATCACAAAAAACTGTAATTCTATATCACTTATTTTACATAAAGCATATTTATGCGAATATCTCTGAAGGTGTGCTTTGGAAGGTGAGATGTGAAATGCCATAAAAAGTGTTCTTCTGGTAGAATCTGTTAATTTGGGTCTGTCTTTGCCTGCTCTCTGTGAGATTTGTCCCTCTGGGGGAGGAGTAAATGAGGACTGCCCCAGTTGTGGGTGCTCTAGGTGGATGTTTCTGAGTGGGATCATTGATCATATTTGAATTCCAGAGGTTCTGAATACAGCAGTGAAACTGCAGTGGATCTTGTATTTTACAGTACTTTCTCTACCGAGGGTTAATTTGCTAATGTCACCTGCACTGTATGAAATTCTTCAAACTCTGGCAACCTCACTGTGTTGGCAAGTGCAGGAGTTTAAATTAATGGAAGCTAAGTAAGCACGTCCTCCTTGAAATTTGATCTGGATGTGAAGGTTATAATGTCTCGTGATTTTGTCCTAGACCCAGCACTGCTTCAGAAACTTCTGCCTGCAGTCAGCTCATGAGCCTTCGGTCTGATGTTGAGTAACTTTGTAACTTGCTTCTTATGCAGCATTGCCGTGATTGTTAAATTTATCAAAATTTAGTTTTTATGAGGTGCCTTCCTGCTTCAGGAGGTGCCATGTCATGTTAGTTACTCACGTTTAAAAGTATTCTGTTTTTATCTACCTGGCAATAATACAAACTACATGTTGTAGGGCTTCCCTTTCTTTTTCCTATCCTTTTTTACTCTTCATCCTTTGCTCATCCATACTCTTGCTTTACCAGTGGTATGATTGGGGTGTTTTTCTTTTTTTTTATTTCCCAGCAAAGTGCATTAGATTCAGAGAGTAAGATTAGGACACAAAAGGGAAGAGCAGCATGAAGCTCACTGGCAGCAGCAAAAATTACCTCTGTAATAAACATTTCATAATGCTTTGAAAATCCATTTGGAACTGACCTCACATAGAGGTCAGAGGGAAAGCTCAGAGAAAATTGCTTGTAATAGAATTCTGTGAAATACTGCATTCTTTAGTGGGCAGTAGAATTAAATGTCCTTTAGTGCAGAAATACCAAGAAACTTTACTGGGCTTAGTGCTGTTGAAATTCTTCTATAAACTAATGCAGAATGTAGGCCTCATCTGCTGCTTACATTAGTGATTTTTCTAGAACCCTTTATTCCATGAAATTGCACTGGCTTTTCAGAAATTCCCTTTAAAGGAAGAGATGTCAACATTGCAGCTTGTTTTTAATTTGGCATGTATGGGATGTCTGAAAAGAAATGTACTTATTGCTTATTAGTGAAGAGAAAATGATGCTGGAAAATAGAATAAGATAGTGGTTCCTAAAAGCTGCCTTTGTTGTTCTGGTGGCTTGTGCATTGGTGTTTTAGAAAAATTCTGAGAAACAAGCAGAGAAATTGGTAGCTTGTTTAAAAAGAGCCATGCCAACCCACACTTAGTCAGCTAAATGTAACTTTAGGTGAAAATCTTGTTTGACAGCTGGCTTACAGTTGCGTTTGGCTGTGTGAAGGCCTTTTAAATGTTCCTCACATGTAGATATTTCCCTTTAACCAGGATGTAGCTATAAAACCAAGCAGCATTGTTCAGCACTGCACACAGGAACACTTTTCCCCCATGTGTTGCAGCTGAGTAAGCCCTAAGATCCGTGCTGAAAGAGGATTGTGAGTTTTCCGTGTTCATCCAAATTGACAGTTGTGCTCATAGGATCTAAGGCTTATCTCCAGGCTATCTGGCCTGTGAAAACAATTGCCTCTGGTCAGTGGTGAATGCAGAAGCAGCTGGCTGGACAATGGCTATTCATCTGGCATTCTGATGGGTATAAAATTGCCTTCAAACACGCTCAGTTTTCACCAGGCAAGGAGAAGGTTTGGTAATGAAGTGGTCAAGATTTTCTGCGCCTCTGTTTCTGTAAGAAGCCAGGGTCTTGTTTCTGTTCTCCCAGAGTCCAGACCTGAGTCATTGCTGTCTGTTCTGTTATCTCTGTGTGTAACACCATCAACACCTGTGGTAAAAGCACTGCAATTTGTTTTTTCTGCTTGTGGTTTAACTTCCTGAGTATGGCACTATTGAACAGGCAGGGGGTGGAGAACCCATAAATTTTTTTTTTGCTGATTTGTTGGCAACTGCCCAGGGTGGAGCCAGAAGAAAGAGGAAGGAGCACAGCTTAGGACTAGTGAAGTTCTTTAAATCTGGTGTAGTGTTGAGGTTCACTGAGGATGTTGTGAAAGGATAAAACATTTTTCTTGCTTTTTAGCGAACAAATGTGATCTGGGTAGTATATGGTTATTAAGAAATTGTTTCTGGGAGGGACTTCTGCAACATCCCCTTGGTGGTCTGGCTGTTTCCAAGGTGTGTTTTATTATCTCCCTGTGCCTTGGTTTCCTAAATTTTATCGAGTAACAACATTAGGATTAGCAAGTGAAACTCTGGATCAGCTGATTAATAATGTATTAATTAAGACAATGTTTACCTGTCTTTTTAGATTTGCTTCTAAAACTTCTTATCAGCCAGCCTGAGTTAAATTACAGAAAATTCTTAGTTAACTCCTCATATTTTCCTTTATGTTTACTTACATATCCTGATATGCTTTAATAATACAAATTTACTTAAAATTCTTGAACAGTACAACTTGACTTAAAATTAAGTACCAAGCATTGCTGTGTTTTTGTCAAAGTCTCAGAATATGTGACTAGCTGCCAAAAAAAATTACACTTGGTGGTCTTATTTAATTTAAAATAAGTTTTGATGTACTTCAGTAGTTTTGCTGGCTTGGTAAGTGTTTTGTAAGCTGAATCTCCTGCTTTTTGAACAGCTGGGATGCACATCCCTGAAATAACCTTGGTTCTCTTTCTCAGATGTCAGTAAACTTTCCTCTTTGAGGTCACTTTTAATTGGAATATAGAAATTACTCACCCAAAATATTTTCCCACTTGTAGGATAAGTTTACAAATCACTTTTACAGATTTATTCTGCATACAGAATAAACTGTCAGTGTGGTTATTTCACACTAGCTTCTTGTGACATGAAAAAATTTCAGCTTTTCTTCTGTGTTTCCTTTTACCAGCTTTTAAAATGTTCTTTATTTGTTCTCTGTTTGGCTGCTCAAGCACCAGCTTTCTCATCTGGAGAAGCTGTGGTGCCAGTGGGTATTTTAGGGCAGGTGACTCAAGTAGAAAAACCTGTGAAACAGTGGGGTATCTTAAAGGAGGTTCTTGATTTCTCTCAGACTAACACCTGGAGGTCTTTAATTTGGTGGAATGCTTCCTAGAGGTTTAATATTCTTTCTCTGTCCTGAGAAAATAAATTTCCTGATCCTGTCAGAACTGAATTTGCTGCAGCTGGAATGTCTGTGGTGAATTTTCATGCATGTTGAAATGGTGCTGATTTGAAAAAAAAAATTGCAGGACAGTTTTTTACAACTTCTTTTGCTTGTTTTTTGTAATTATAGGAGACTCTGCAAAGGATTGTCAGTACTCTAGTGAACAAAAACGATGAAATTCATAACTTCATTGACATGCTGAACCATACAATATCAAATGTTCAGGTATTTATTATAAAGTTCATAGCTTGTATTGGGGAGGGAGTGGCACCTTTGCACTTTTCTTTGTCTCAAACTGTGTAGTGTCTAAAGGATGGGCTGTGGGAATCCGGTTCAAAATACATCTTCATGTTGGAACTAGGTACAAAAACATTTTTTAAGTCTGTCTCTAGATGTCAGGTGTGGTGGTCTTGCAATTTGTCTGAAGAGGTTTTGTAAACTTTGTTTGTGTGGGAAAAAAGAATGTTGTGTATTTAATCTGATGCAGGATCTGAGTCTCCCATTAGTGGGAAATAGTCTGTATTTTCAGACTTGTGCTGTTTGGCAGATTGAAAATGATACTTGAGAGAAAGTTCTTTAGTCTTTCTGTCTTCACTAGTTTCAAATTGTTTGGCTTAAGTTTAGAAGATGTTTTTGTTGGAGCATCTACATGAGGATGTGGTTTAGTTCAATCAGCCAAAAGTTGTTTCATCCTAAAGCTGAGTCAGGTTGGCTGCAGAAATAGAAATTACCCAGCAAATCTTTAAACTGCCTTTGTGAGTGCAGTTTTTAGCATCAAATGAGATATTTTTATTCGTAACTGGGTAACTTCCTCCTTCCAAACATGTAGCAATCCATATACAATTGTGCAAGGAAAATCAAAGCTTTTGGCATGGAACAAAGTTGCCAAGTGTGCTGGTTCTGTGCAAGTTTGAGTATCATGCAATTTTCACAGATTGCAGCATTCAGGGTCCTGATGTAGAGTCTGCTGAGGAAACTGTTCAATCATTCCTAATATTTTTTCCCTTTTTGATAAGCTGAGAAGCAGTTGCAAGGTACCCAGTGGCCATGGCAGAATGTGTGGGGAATTATGCGACCTTCAACTTCTTTGCATAGTTTCCAGTGTAAGCAGCATTTTCAATTCTCCTCTCAGGTAAACTCCTCTAATGCCATCAGTGAGCTGGATGAGGAGTTTGATGGTCTGTATTCTGTACTGCATGAGATGAAGGGGAGCATGGCCAACACTATTCAGCAAGAAGAGGCCCGTAAAATTCAAGCTCTGCAGGTAAATAAACTCCTCCTGAAAAAATCTTGCAGCTGCATAGAAGCATTTTTAAACTTCCTCTGTTCCTGTTATGCTATCCCCATTTGTTACACAGCAGTATTGATTTTCAGGATTGTCTTGTGACAGTTCCAGAGCTGGTAAAGTCACTGCCTTTTTCAAGGCTATTGCCACACTGTCATTCAGTGATGAAGTGCAGTCCTGTAAATAGAAATTGTAGTGCACATGAATATAAGTGTTTATTTCTCTGCTTTCTGAAACCCTGAAGCTGGGGGAAACAGGACATTGAAATTAAATCTGGCTTTTAAGTCAGACTTCAGCTTCCCCCCCTTGGAGTTGTGGGATGTGCCAAGTATCACTGTGCACTTGTCAAGCACAGTGAAGTGAGGGCACTGTCAGAGGCCTTGGTTATATAAGGGAATAAGTTGTCACAAATGCATAACAAATCCGTGCAGTTCCTAGGACTGGTGCCTCACAAACTGCAGTTTTAATGGGAATACATCCCATTATTCTTTCTGTTTTTGCTTCAGGATCAGCTGAGCCAGTGCAGCCGTGCCCTGGAGAGCTCAGAAGAGCTGCTGGAACTTGCTGTGCAGTCACTGGACATAAAGAACCCCGTGGAGCTCTTAGAGGTAGCAAACATTGACTGGATGTGTGTGAGGCAGCTGTTGACATCTGTCTTGATTTGAAATATCCTTTGCATTACTCTCCTGGACACTGCAAACTTACCAGGTGTACTTAGAGTGGGGATGGACAGGCATATAAAAATGCAGTTAGTGCTCTGCTGAAAAGCCAAGTTAAACATTGTGGCCCTGAATTTTTATGCAATTTCTGATAAAAACAAGTTGGCTTTTTTTTTGTTATTTAGGGTGACAGGGAGGTAATGCAGTACCTTCTCCTGGACAACTGTCATTGTTAAGCAAGCTTGCATGGATGACCCTGGAGAGGAGGATGAAATAACATGTATCTAACTGGAAGAATATACTTGTAAATTAAGGAAACCGTTCCACATATCCACTGAATCAGTGCACTGATGCTACAGTAATCCTGGTGGTAACTGTGGGATCAGCCACGCCAAATCCAAGGCCCAATTACTTTTTTTCTCTCTACATTTTAACGGGAACAAGGACACAAATCAGTTTAAAAAAGTGAGGGGGAAAGCTGTCTTCCTGTGTCAGTTTTACCTTTTTGCTGCATGTTTGTGTGCTGTTGTGCTTTCTGGGTGTCTGCTTTGATTTATTTGCCTCGAAGAGCAGCAATTCCTAAACAGTATTTTTCTTCAGCTGGAGCTGTCCTTTCTGCCTTGTAGCAAAAAATTAAGTTAGCTCTTGAACTCTGTGCAAAATGCAGCTTTGACTTTCTTGGAAGTTTTTCTATTTCAGATCTCTCTACTGCTTTTTTTTCCAATCAAACATACCAAGGAAAGCTGTCTGAGCATTTGCTGGGGGGAAACCTCTTCAGATTTGGAGTCTGAAGATTAAGACACTGAAATCCAATTCAGTGAGGTTTAATATGTAGGATTTGATACTGGTATTACACTTGTGCATTTGGGGATGACATTTAAAGGTAATATTGCCTTGGCTATTAGGCAGCTAATTCAATTACTCTGCTGGTAGGAATAGCAAGTGTTCCTGAAGGAGCAGCTCCAGCCCTGGCTCTTGTATATTCACAAATTTTCTTTGGATACTCCAGTAAATCAGTTCAGGAGCAACTAGCATAAGATTATTTAAATTTTTTTTTTTCCTATGTTATATTTTTGTGGTTTTATTCTTGGAGTTGATTTACCTGGAAGTCAAAAGAAGATGAGTGGCAGATTGCAGGAGGGTTCAGTGTTTAGGTGGGATGTGATCAGACACTGCTGGGCAGCTCCTCTGGGGTGGGCTGATCCTTCTCTGCCAGTAGCCTGGAAATAAACTAGAGCCAGTGAATTTAAGCTGGGACTGTCTTACAGAAGATGTTGAGTCCATATTTTACAAGACATGGAGATGAAACCCAAGAATTTTGTTGGGAAGTATCTCTGTTTTATGTCATGTAGGAAAATCAGTCCTTAGTTCCTACAATAAATTTGTTTTGAGATAAAACAAAGCTACCTCTTAAGCTAAATTTTTTTCTAAACACTTGGTTTGTTTGGTTTTTTTTTCCTGCTTCCCACTTTAGGAATATATAATCAGTTTTGTAGCAAGGACAGCCTGATTTCCTATTTATTTTTTTCAGTGTGATTTGTATTTAGTGAAAAATTGGGAAGTTCTCCACTTTTGACTTCAAACTGGGAAGCTGCCTGATGATTCTTGTCTCTATGAAAGGGAAAATAATTCAGCTGAATGAGCAACTGGATCAAGGAGCAGTATTGAAGCAAGGCTTCAACAGACACAACCAAGCCCTTACTACTTCAGCAATAATCTTTTGTCTTAGGTTTGCAGCTCCTTTTGATGAAGGAGAGAGATTTTTGTCTTTCCACATGCCAGTTGATATTTGTCTTTTAATTGTCATCACTTCTGCATAAAGTGTTATTATTTGAGAAGAACTACTTGCTGTCATTTTTGAATGCTGACATACAGAGAGAGTTTAATAAAACTTTATTATACTATTATATTCCAACAACACTTCCTAACTTTCAGAGGAAAATTTAGAATAAATTCTATGTTTTCTTATTTATCAGGGCATGCATCCTGTGGTGTGTAGTTCAGAAAGTCAGGCATGGTTAATGCCACAAATAAGCACTTCTTATTTTCACAGAAAATACCATGGCAGTTAAATGTTATTGCCTTGGTCCTGTAGCTCTTTTAAAAAGCCATGGAGAGTAACTCTAACTGATTAAGAGAAATCTGAAAAAATAAAGTCACACCCAGAAAGTTGAGTAATTTGGAATTGTTGTGGTGTGGTTCTGGAAATCAAGTTTTTTTTACTCCCCCGAGATGTTACAGTGTTGCTGTGCTAACCCTTGCTATTAACCTGCTTGACAGGACAGTTTATTTCAAGGAAAATGTTTAACTCATTTTGAACCTCAAATCTGAGCAGTGCAGCAGAGATTGTTCTTGCCCTTCTTGCATGTTACTGCCATTGATACTTGCATGGAAATACTAACTACTTTCTCTCTCTTCTCCCTGACATGCGTCAAGGCTGCCAGACAGATCAAAGATAGGTACAGTACAAAATCTATCACTTTTGTGTCTTTGAATTAATCTTACCCTTGAAAATGCATTTGCTGTAAAAGGGCCACAGTCAGCTTTAATCAGATTCATTGACTCTTTTCTAAGTGTTACTTATCACAGCTTCTGAGAGGGAACTAAAAACTTCTGTGCTGCTCATGTAGTATGGTTTTTCCTGGCTTTCTATAACTTTAAATAAAAAGATATTTTTGATGCAGGGAAGTGGAGCTCTGGATCAGCTGCTGCTGCAATTATTATGTCTTTGAATATATATGTATATCATTAATTATTATTGTTAATAAGCTTATTAATACCTCATGGCTGAAATTCAATGATGTTTCAAGCTGACTCTGCCCCTTTTGGTTGTGAGAGAATCTTGTTGGTTTTTTTGTTTTTCAAGTACTTAAAGACTTTTGCTAGCTCATTTTCCTTCGAAATGTGAAAAGTCTTGTAGCTGTTGAAATACTTTTGGTGACACTAGTACCATGAAATTATTTCTGGTAGCTTTTCTTTGAACAATTGTTTAAAAAGTAAAACTTTGGTGTTTCAAAATGAATACTAAGGCCATTTTTCTTCACTTGGAAAAATGTTAACTCTATTCCAAGAGTATGACCTTCTGGTTCAGAAAACCTTCTATGATGTACAGAATATTTTGAGAAGCAGCTCACAGGATATTGTTGCTTTTGTGGACCAAATAGGTTGGCTTTCAATTTACAGGTTTTTCAGTGAAGGCTCTGATTTACTAAATTCTCTGAACTTCTGTGTAAAATGAATAATTGGCAGAGATTAAATTAATCTCTGCTTTTCCAAAGGTAAAGATTTAGTATCCTTAACAGGTCATAGGGAGAGTGGATAATGTCAGTGATGGGACTCTTTAGTACTTTTTGTCAGTAATAAGCATCCTCTTCTGGTTTCTTGAAATTATCTCCAAATCCTTTGTGGTTCTCTGTCCAAGACTGGTATCTGAGCAGAAGTTAAAAAGTTGTCTGAAGCCCACTGTTCCCTGGTGTTCTCTTGCTGCTAATCAGAGGATTATTCTTCCTTAAGGAGAGATTTTCTCTACCCATCTGGCTGAGCATTGATGTGCTAGGCAGCCCACACTAAATTTCAGAGCATGAGCTCTGTCTTGGGAAATCAATTGAATTGTCTTTCATGATGTTCAGCTCAGTCTCATAATTGTCTCATATCCCAAAACTGCAAAGCTCATCACTCCTGATTTGCATATATCTTTAATATTAAACTTGACATTTCCTCCTCCTTCCCCACTACCAGATTTTTTTTTCGTTTTTCAGTGTTCTTTGATGTATCTGTGGTTAGCATACAATCTCTCTTACATACTGGTGGAGTGCAGGAAGGGATATGTGTTAGGTGTTCTAAAGGTGCCACACATCAGTGAGTGTAAAATGAATTCAGGTCTTGGCAGTTGACTTTTGTGGTGTATATATTACTTTGTAGTTGAGAATCTTTTTTAAAGGAGGAGTTGGGATTCTCTGTGCTGTCTGAATCAATGTTAAGATTTGCTTCATGACCTGGTATCTTCAGAGTTAGAGAATTACATGAGAGCCTTGGTTTTTTTGGTGGTGTAGTTGGAGTACAAAAATGTCTTGGGAGTGTTCATAATAGTACTCAGCTAAGATTTCAGGAGTGGAAATAGGAGCTGTGCTTCACAGAATCCCAGGATGGGTCAGGTTGGAAGGGACCACAGTGGGTCATCTGTCCTAATGTCCCTGCTCCAGCAGGGTCATCCCAGAGCATGTGGCACAGGGTTGTGTCCAGGTTCTGGAATATCTCCAGTGAGAGAAACTCCACAGCCTCTCTGGGCAGTCTGTTCAGGGCTCAGTCACTGCCCAGGGAAGGAGTTCTGCCTCATGTCCAGGTGGAACTTCCTGGGTATCAATTCCTGCCCATTCCTCTGGTGCCACTGTCCCTACAGAGCAGGGCCTGGTCCATGCTCTGCCCCTCCCTGCAGACAGGGACACCCAGGGCTGAGGGCCCCTCTCATCTGGGGCTCCTCTCCAGGCTGGACAGCCCCAGCTCCCCCAGCCTTTCCTGGTGGGGGAGATGCTCCAGGCCCTTCCTCACCTCCACAGCCTTTGCTGGCCCCGCCCCAGGAGCTCCGTGTCCCTCCTGCCCTGAGGAGCCCAGAGCTGGACACAGCACTCCAGAGGTGCCTCCAGGGCTGGGCAGAGGGGCAGGATCCCTCCCTGACCTGCTGGCAATGCCCTTCCAAGTGCATTCCAGGATCCCGCTGGCCTCCTTGTCCCCAGGCCACTCTGCTGGCTCAGGGACAGCTCTTTGTCCACCAGGAGCTCCAGGTCCTTCTCTGCAGAGCTGTCTGCCAGCAGATCACCCTGGCCTGTGCTGGTGCTTGGGGTTATTCCTGCCCAGGTGCAGGACCCTGCATTTCCTTTGTTGAATTAAGGTTCTTCAGTGTTTAGTGTATCTTGTAAAACTGGTCCGATGCTTGCATGTTCTAATTCACAGCTTGAAAAATCTCTTAATCCCCTGATAAGGTAATAGATAGATGTAATATCAGCATAGTCATCTGTCTTGGTTT
>WBNO01016323.1:89820-104898 GCA_013400575.1 Peucedramus taeniatus | reverse complement strand
GAAAAAACAAGCAGGGTCTTCTAGTACTCCCACGTACCTCCTTTCGGAGCGGTGCCCTCAGACCGAACTGTCCCGTTTTGGCAGCCAAAAGAGAGCCTGCTGCCCTCTTTTGTTTCAGTCAAGAACTCATAAGTACCCAGCAATTAGTTACCTAGCAAAACCACCAGGAAAAAATTCCACAAACACAAAAGAAACAGATCCAACCCCCAACATCATCTTGTTAATTACTGTTTAGAAAGGCATAAACATGATCCTGAGTCTGCACTACTTCAGACTTTTCATACTTGCTGAATTTATGTCAAGTGATGTGAATTTTTTTTTTGTTTCTTATTCAGGTTTTTTTGTCACTAATAAAAAGTTTTAGACTCGTCTTTAGTCACCTCATTAGTGTTTATTTGCTTAGTAATATGGAACAGCTGGTAGCTCACACCATTATTCTGTGACAGTCACATTAGCAAAACTTTCTATTTTGAGTGTGCTAAATGGTAAACAATTATGTGTTAGAAAAATGTTCTAATCTTTGATCGGTAGTCTGACGTCAGTGATACAGATTGTCTGATTGCTGTTTTGGAAAATGGGATGTAGGGCTTGACAATGTGAAATACATTTTGCTAATGCTGCTTTCTTGGCTTCAGTGTCACAGTGGCTTCAGCATTCCGCCTCTCTCTGAAACCAAAAGTCAGTGACAGTATGACTCATATGATGGTGGACTTTGCCCTGGAAAAGCGGATGCTCCAAGCTGTGAAGTTTTTGCCAGGTAAAAACCATATCCAGCGAGTTTAATTTGTTGCTATGTGAACACCTTGCTACACTTCAAGCAACCAAACAAAAGAAAATTGCACCTCTTGCACCCTAATAAGCAAATTTTTCAGAGTACTTAAACTCAGTCTTACCCATTGTATGTTAAATTGAATACATCGAGGATGAGAGTTCTCTTGTTTTATTGTGTTAATTTCTACACAAGACACCATTTTGGAAAACAGCATTGAACTCAGAAATGAGAGTGAGTCTTCTGGACCATGTTTTTTCATGAGTTGTCAGTTCTTCTGTACCCTGTGAAGTTACCTGACGTTTCTTAGGACTGTCCATGCCAGCTTGATCCTGAGTGACACCCCAAAGTCCTGCTCATGTGCAGGAGTGTTATGTGTGAAACTGTAAACTTACACATTGCTTACAAGAGTAGTGACATAGTCTGAAATACTGGTGAGGGACAGTCCACTAGCACAGTGATACCACCAATACCAAATATTACAAATTGTATATTAATCCATCTGTTCCTGTTTGACAGTAAACTTAGGTGCATTAGACCACTCTGTATCTTTCATGCCTTTTTAATCCTATTGCTTTCCAATTTAAAACACTTTGCCCTTGGCTGTTACTGAGACTGTATTGACAAGAACACTGCTGGCAGGGATGTAAAGTTGTTTCATCTCTAGGTCATGAATCCAAATCTGTTGGATTGACTTGGCAGCATCAGTTTTCATTTCTGCCCCATGTGTTGCAGATACAGTATGTGGTAGCAGGTGTAGTAAATGACCACTGTTATTCCTAGTGGTCATCTGGCAGTGTCCAGGCAGAAATTCACCTTCCAGTCTTGGACTCTGGGTGTCAATCACTGCCCTGCATTTCACAGTGCACATTTACAGCAATGGGAGTGCAAAGATCTAGCAGCAAGTGTGAACAAAGTTTTGCATCTAGATAAAGGTGTTATTTAGTATGACCCTTCTTATACATTTTTCCTTGTCAAATAGATAGAAATTTAAATTGGGCCTCTGATTTGTTAACAGGAAAATGACTGTCTGGGTATCAATCTTGCTTTTTCTACTATAGTGCTGTGCTTCCAAATTACTCAGACACCAAAAGCTCAAACTGAAAACAATAAAAGTTTTTTCATTTTCTGCAGCAAAAATCTTCCTTGCATGTCCTTTAGACTCTACAAATTGTATGTAAATGCCTTCTTTTTCAAAACTTTTTTTCCACAGACTTAAGTCTGTGTTTGATTTCATGGAAGTAGAATTCTGTTGCCTGTAAAGAAAACTTCAGTCTTTAGTGGACCTTAGGCACTGTTTCCCCTCTCCTTTCAAGAGAAAAGGGTGAAAAGAAAAGAAAACTGGTAACTGAAGAGAAGCTAGTGGAAAATACTAGTGTCTGTAGTGATGGAAGTAAATATAAGTGAGGCTGTGTGAGGGTTGCAGCTGAACTTACCTTCCACAGACATAGGAACATAAGTTTCCTTCTTGGGGTTCTTCCTGTGTAATGTTTACTCATAACTGTAGATCCCCTCTCCTCTACCTTCTCTTTCTCAAACTGACCTGTGTGCTTGTCCTGCAGTCCCTAAAGCTCCAGAGATAGATGTAGCAGCATGTCTGGTTGCTGACAACTGCATAACAATATCATGGAGAATGCCTGAGGAGGACAGCAGAATTGATCATTTTGTGCTGGAGTATAGGAAAACCAACTTTGATGGGCTCCCTCGACTAAAAGGGGAACAACGTTGGGAGCTGGTTGACTACATTAAAGCTACTCAGTACACATTATCAGGTAAAGGTTTTTTTATACTTCAAACCCAAAAATGTTGGTACAACTGTTTAAGCTTGGGAGTTTTGCAGAATGCCCATTGTTCTCCATGTAATGAAGCTGCCATTATATCACATCAGTTGTGGTTTTTTGTACAATAACAGTTGTGTCTTTTGTTTTGACTTCGAGGTTTTATCAAAAACTGTGTGTTAAATGAAGTTCACACTGGTATTCAAGCATGTTTTTTGCAGATTGAGATAAATGAAAGACAGTTACATGGGGATAGATCTTAGTCTTGTAGGAGTCATCAGTAATAAACAACTTCAAATTTGTAAACATTTGCTTTGTAGGTCTGAAATTTGATACAAAATACATGAACCTTAGAGTACAAGCTTGCAACAAAGCAGTGGCAGGTGAATACTCTGACCCCGTGACTCTGGAAACCAAAGGTAAAATTTGAAAAACTCTTGAACCTTATCTGTGGTGAAAATTCTGAACTTAAACTTCTCTGCTTTCATACATGAAGGTGTTATGTTCAGTCTGCTTCTGCATGAGCCCTGCTGAAACACTTCCTAAGGGGAAGGGGAAACAACTGTAAAGGATTAAGAAGCTTATTGGCACAAAGCCTCCCTTTTGGCATTCAGACCCTGAAAAAGTGGGGCAGTTAATGTCACTTTCTCCAAAAGCTTGGCATTGGTTGCTTTGAACTGTGGAGTGACAGTCCCATGTGCTGCTGCACGATGCCAACATACAGCAAGAAGAAGGATGAGTATTGTGGGTGACTCTTTGGGCATCTAAACAGTTGGTGTGATTATCCTGTTAGTAGTGGCAGACACAGCATTCTGGAACTAGAAGTTGCTGGAAAAGGTTTTCTTGACTTTGTAGCTGCAGTTTCTATTCACTGTCAATATTTAAAAAGCTGGCAGCTTCAAATTGCTGAAGGTGTGTGGTCATGATGTTAGTTGATCTGAGAATTGTTAGAGTGCCTTCCTGACATTTTGTAAATAAGCTGAAAGAGAAATTTCCTGGAAGGGATGTTTTGTGACAGAACACAAATCTTGGCTATTAAGGTAGGAGAGTGATCCTGAGGTTTGATTTACATCCAGGTCTGGTGTAAATGGTAAAATAACTGGTATCAACTCTATAATTTATATAAGTATAAATTCTGCTCCTTTTGAACGTTATTTCATAAGAATAAAGCTGTATACAATTTGAATGAGCTGATGGGTTTTCTGGTAACTTTTCTATAATTATTTTAATACTCTTAAGCAACAGTCATTGTCAGAGACAGCATCTGTTTAATAGCCACATAATTCCCTAGTCCAGTACTAGAAAAGTAATTCTGGTTTTGATTGTCTGGGCAGTTACCATGCTTCCCCTATTATTTTTGTTATTCCTGGGTGAACACTTAGTTCACTTTCTTCAATAATCAGCCCAGAAAAAATCAGTTTCCTTGTCCATGTGCTTAACTTGACTGTTGTTTAACACGTGTGCATTTTTGAGCTCTCAACTCTTAATCTCAGGTATATGTTCTTTCAGGGTCAGACTGTAGTATCTGATGATATCAGGACATTTATAGAACAGTCTGTAAATATATTTAGGAAATTCAGCCTGTTGTATTACTTTTTTTTGATTCCAAGTGTCAGACTGAAAGGCTGGTGTTTCCATTATGCTCAGTAAAACTCTGTGACAATTTTATTACTGCTTCTGTCATTTTCTTTGAATAACAATTTTTCCATTTCACTGTTTTCTGTTTTGTCTTGACCAGCATTTGTGTTCAGTTTGGACAGTACTTCATCTCATCCAAACTTGAAAGTTGAAGACACCTACGTTGAATGGGATCCTACTGGAGGCAAAGGCCAAGAAAAAATAAAAGGGAAGGAAAATAAAAACAGGTAAGAACTTTGTTTTATAAGTGTCTGGCATATCTCATCTGGTAGTTAAAGGAAGAGGGCAGAGGGGAATTAAAGCACTTTGGGACAGTGGGACATGAGAGGAATTTTCATTCAGCAATGTTTCTGTGGAAGAAATTTTATTTTTTTTTTATTTTCCTTCCTTTGTCACACTGATGTAGAGGCTGGAATTGTGTCGTAATTGTTAAATACTATTTATTTATTTTAAAAATGCAATTGTTAGGGTATCATTCAGTGTACTGAGCTAAAGTGTAGTTGTGATGAACTGACCTTGGCTACCCACCTGCTCTATGGTTTCTCCTTCTCCTGGTACCAAAACTTCGCCACATAAGGCCAGGACAGTAGATAAGG
The DNA here is from genome assembly GCA_013400575.1 of Peucedramus taeniatus. Taxonomy (NCBI): domain Eukaryota; kingdom Metazoa; phylum Chordata; class Aves; order Passeriformes; family Fringillidae; genus Peucedramus; species Peucedramus taeniatus. The sequence goes on along the minus strand of WBNO01016323.1, from coordinate 100,117 downwards.
TAAATGTGAATAGGCAGCTGGTGTAATTGTTTACTAGTGTTGCAGGTCAATTCTGGTGAATAGACAGCACTTCTACTATAAAAAAATAAGGAAAAAGCTGACTGCCTTGCCCTTTTGAGAAAGAAGAAGTTAAATAAAATTGGTACTATACATAGGTGGTGTCTGAATTTATCTCAAACCCTCACTGGAGGGGAAGAAGTACCAATAAAACAAAACAGACAGCAAAAGGCAATGGATAATGACACATAACTATTGTGGATGTGGCAGCTCCAAACATACTGCTTTCATCCAGGAGAAGCACTTAACTTCAGCAGAGCTCTTGGTAGATTGTTAGATGTCTGCTCTTCTGAGTCATTGGGTAAACACCATTGGAAGAATGTTTAACTAACATAAAACATGTTAAACATATTTAACTGCCTACTCTGAGCCTTGAATATTTCCAAGGATGAAGAATGTGATAACTTGCTAGCCCTCTGTTCCAGACCTCTTTTGTGGGAGGAGAGGAATATCCTGGTACCTGGCTGGAATTCCCTGTGTTGCAGTGGCTCCCAGGTGCTCCTCAGCCCTCAGTGTGACCCCTGTGAGGACAGCCTGGCTTGATCTTCTCTGCTCCCCTTCCTGTTACCCCACTAAAGACAGCAATTGGTTCTTGTCTTCCTCAGGCTGTGCAAACCCAGTTGTGTTTCTGTGCCCCACACCTTAACTGTGGTGTTGGCTCTCCACAGACTTGCCCTGCTGTGTCTGGGTGTAAATCTGAGGAGCCCAGACCTGGGCACAGCTGCCAAAAGGAGAGGAGAAGTCACTTGCCTTGGGCTCCTGGTCACTGTGTTGGGCTATGGGCTAGGTGTGGCTGTCCACCTCTGCCATGAGGGCACAGGGTACACTTGTTGTCAGCTTCTGCTTTCCAAACTCTCAGAGGTTTTTCTGCAGAGCTGTTCTTCCCTTGGGTGTCCCCCAGCCTGTCCTGCTGTGTGGATTTCTCTCACCTGGAGAGCTGTGAGCCTGGTGTTCAGCTGGATCTGTGCAGAGCCCATGGCCACACTCCCAGTCTGGACCTCACCTCTTGGGCTTTGGGGATGCTCTGTGGGAATGGGTCCACACAACTGGCTACTCCCTCAGACACAGTTTATTGGCTTTTCATATTCAGTTTGAGATAATTTATGAACAAATGCATTCTGCACTGGCATATATTGCCAGAAGCATGATAGAATAACTCCTATTGGCACTTTGAAACTGGGGATAATTTACTGTAGTAATAGAACAGTTCTTTAATGACTACTTATTTCTGTCGACAGTGGCCAGAATCCTCTGCTGAAGAGCAATAGAAGGTGATAATATACATCTTATTCCTAGGATCTAGCTCCTAGTTTTGTTGGGAATCTGTGCTATTTTCCTTTGCTTGATGTCATAAGAAACAAATCTAATAGCCTTTATCAGTAACAGTGTACACGTGCATTTAGAAGTTATTTTGCAGTTTAATTTGGATTCATAGAGAATATATATTCTCCAGTGACTGGAAGAGTCTTTCTGGGAGGATTAAACCTAATGTGTATGAAACCTGATTTGCAGTGGTTGGAAAGGCATCATATGTTTTAATATTGATCCAGAGATCCCTGTTATTTACAGACATATTGATGCTTTCTGAATCCTGCGGCAAATTTTTAACAAATATGATAAAACCTCCTTTCTGAGGACTTTAAAATAACTTTTTGGTTCTTATTTTTGAATCTCAAAGAGCTCTTTGCTTCTGAACTTGTGCTGTAGCTGTTACTAGACTCCAGAGGGAAAGAAGTAGGTGTTTTTATGCATTTGAAGAGGATGAAGCATATGTTAAGAGCTTCATGGCCATTCCAGTGGCAGAACCAAGTGTTTGAATGAGAAGTCCTTTTTTTTTGACATATGAATACTGTCCTATTCTTTGTGCTGTTGTGGTTTTTTAGTGTCACATGTTTTCATTGTTTTCCTAGTGAAACACCTTTTTGAGAAATTACTTTTCCTGTTTCTGATATCTTACTCTCTTTTGCTGGTTTAGAAGTTGTGGGACCAAAAAAAATGCCCAGGATCCAAATTTCTTACAGGTTTTACTCCCCTGTTACTCACCTATCAGGTGGATCTGTCTCTGATTCGAAATCAGAAGTAAAGAAAAACTTAATGTAAAAAGCAAAATAAGCTATTGAAGCCATTCAGTTTCAATTGTTCTGCTACACAAATTATAGCAATTTGTGCTAAACTAAGTTTCAAAAAAAGTCTTGGAAATGCTCCTGCTTGCTCAGCTCAGGGAATTTTACACCTTAGTCTCTCTTTGTAGCTGTCAGTAGAGGACTGCTCTGGTTCTTGGCTCTGCTTTGGTAGAAGGATGTGGTCACATGTTCAATTTTGCATCTCAGACTGACCTTTCTAGCAGGGGATTTAGATGAGCTTTATTCTTATAGGAGGCTTTTGTTCCCAAGTACAAACATCTGTGAGATGTCTGTGTTAGAGGGGAAATTTGGAGCTGGCTCCATGGGAGGTGGAGGGAAAAAAAAAAGTGTGGTATAGTTACTTTAAACAAAAAATGTGCAGTTTTTACAAGTTGGAAATACACAATGGCAGCAAAATTCTTAATTATCTTTCATTTATTAGACCAGAAGAAAACCTCTCAATAGTTTCTGATCTCCTTCCGTGACCTTTCTTCTCCAGAAGAGAATACATCTTTTGTGGAATATATTCTGAAATGGTTGAGGAAGTGGGGACTAATTGCAGTGCTGTAGGCAACACTCCTAAACCAGGGGACAAGAATATCTGGCCATTGAATATTGGGAAAAAAGTGTCAGTTACTGGCTAATAAGAACTGTGCTCTACTGGAAAACAGGCACAAAACTGACTTCCTGCTATGAAATTTGCTGTCTTCCATTGGAAGGGAGATGTAAGCACTGTGGAGGAAAAAAATCCTGAGCAACTGGTTTTTTACAGCTTTTATGTCAAATAGTCAATGTAATTTCCTGAACTGATAAAGGCTATTAAGTTTTGAGAGGACAAAGCACATGCAGTGGCCATTTACAGATTTGAACAAAGTAAATGATACCAAGAAGCTTTTAATGCTTTCTTAACCCTGGGAAAATTCTAGCAAAGTGCCTTCATTTTTCTTACTGTGATTCTCTAAATGGCCACATTGCTACATTGCTTTCTGCATAGCCCATTTGTACTGGGTCTAATAGAAAATTTTCAGCAGCGTTTGTTGGGAATGTGAGTGGATGATGTCTGATGCACATGAAGCAGGTTGGAATCTGCAGAGTGCCTCCCTCTGAAATTATGCTTTAATTCTTGGCTTTGCTATTTTTTTTTTTCCATGCTATCACTTGCTAACTTTTTCCTTTGGTAAGTAAACTGCAGCATCCCCCATATTTACAAAATCCAAAAGCACTTGATGTGGTGCACCTGCACAATATACACTCACCCCCTTCATGTATCTCTTGTGAGCAGTTTGGAAGCATTGTTGTCTTCTGTTACATGCTAAATAGTGATGCTCGAGTAAACAGCTTTTTCATCAGTAATTTTTTTTGCAACTTCTGTAAATGGAATCAAGCAAACTTGGTCATGAACTAGCTTCTAGCATACTTGGATCTGGCAGCTTAGTATCACTGAGCTTTTGATTCCCATGTGAGTTTATTTTTGTGGTGGTATTAGGTAAAAGGGATGTGTCCTAACCCTTTCTGGAATGGTTTTTGAAGATAATTAATGAATTGGAAAGAAAACAACTCTGAACTGCACTGTATTAATGGACATAAAAGTAGCAAGTAGCTTTACCAAATAGTAAATACAGTATATATATATAATATAATAGCTGAAGGAGCAGTTGGAGAGAAAACTCTTCTGTAGGTGGTATTTCTTCCAAGGCTAATATGTGATAGACTCCAGAGGATGGAAATTGAAAATAACTTCTCAAGTGTATTTCAGAGACTGACTTTGTACTTTTTTGGGGTTTTTGTCAATGAAATTGACAAAATTGTAAACTGTACAGCTGTTTCTAAGAAGTTAGAATTCTTTGCTACTGATTGCTTTTAGAGTAGTAAGCAGATTTGATTCTCTTTCTACTGAGAAATGTTGCAAATAGCCCTCTCTTAGTTTGATGGTAATTTAAGTTATTGGTAATTATTTCTGAGGGTCTGAGGTTAAAAAAAAGTTTGAAAACCTCATTAGGTTAAAATTATTTTTTCATACAACTGATTGCTTGTTAGAATATTCTCCATCCCAAAGTGTTTCATTCAAACCATGTGCCACACATCTGCTTTTTTCCCCCCCTCTGTTTCTGTTCTCAGCTGCCTCTGAACCTGTTTCTTTACAACATTCCGTGCGTTTTCTTCTGTTTCCTCTTCCCTCTCAGCTGTTGTGCATGCATGCTGTTAGAGGCATCAACTAATGTGTCATTTCTAGAGTGTTTGTGTGTGTCTCTGATGGGCTCAGGGACACCTGAGGGAGCGCTCCTGTGGCTGTGTCCAGGTTTTGAGTGGTTGGTTTTTCCTTCAGAAGCAACACAGCGTCTCCGAAGAGATCCACGAACAGCCCGAGAGCCTCGGCGAGGGGCAGCCGGGATCGCTTTGCTGGTGAATCCTACACAGTGCTGGGTGAGCTGAACTTGCTTGCTCCTTTAGGAAAGGGCAGATCAGGCAAGAATTAGAGGGAAAGTTTGTGATTGTTCAAGGCTGTGTGCTCAACACTGTCCTGCCCGGAGCAGTTTGCCCATGTAACACCAGAATTTTGTGTCTTCTACTCTGCTTTGTATTACAAAGCTCTTAGTAAAAGAGTCAAAGACTGACAGGCATTGCTTTTAAACATAAATTGGTGTTAAATGTATCTTGTTGTGATGAGCGTAGGTAAATACAGTCTCATTATTCTTGTTCTATATTTATATTCTGTTGTACAATTTTCTTGTTCCTTATGGTTCAGATTTCTTTGCCCTAAAATAAAATAGAGAAGACATCACTGGTGCCTGTTAGGAAGGCAGCACTGTAAGGTACACTCAGTTGTAATTAACTACACTCAGTAGTAATTAAATGTATTTCTGTTGGTAGGAGACACTGCTGTTGAGAGTGGACAGCATTACTGGGAAGTGAGAGCCCAGAAGGATTGCAAGTCCTACAGCGTGGGAGTAACGTACAGAAACCCGGGGAAGTTTGACCAGCTGGGAAAGACTAATTCCAGCTGGTGCATCCATATCAACAACTGGCTGCAAACCACCTTCTCAGCAAAGCATAACAATAAAGCAAAGACTCTAGATATACCTGTCCCAGACAGAATAGGAGTATACTGTGACTTTGATGGAGGTAAATTACCCTTTAGGAGATTTAGTAAAAAGAGTTAGTTACTATTTCTGTTAAGCTGGACCAGTCCAAGGCTGAGGAAGTGCATTACTTCCAGGCTGATCCACTCTTGCATGACAGCACAGACTCTAAGTGCTTGTCCTGTCAAATCACCTGAGTTCATCTGTGTGACAGAGCTACTGAAATTCTGTGAAAATAGTAAATTTTCACTCTTACGGACTTCACTTAGTGTGTCCTGGAAAAGAATCAACTTTTTTGTACAAGTTAGACAGCAATAGCATCTTAGGTTAAACTATGTTTAAGCTGAATTTCAACTTGTTCTCTGTGTCTCTCTTTCTCTCTCTCTTAGGTCAGCTCTCATTTTATAATGCAAGCTCAAAGGCATTATTACACACCTTCAGAACAAAGTTTACCCAACCATTGCTACCAGGCTTCATGGTCAGTATCTATAAAATCTTGCAGTTTCTAGCACTGAATTCAGTTTTAATTTTATTTTTTTTTAAAGAAGGAAACTGCAGGCACTTGGTTTTGCTGATTAGTAATTTTTAAAAGTGTTTAACTGTTCTCTTTGGGATTTTGTGTGGTGTTTACAGTGGCACCCCAGCAGGACTCTGCACCTGGATGTGTAAACAGAAGTCACTAAATTTGTGTATAGGAAATTAGTAGCACATTGCAGTGGCTGATGAGCCTACTGCAATAACTGATCTGAACTGATGGAGTCCAGGATGCTCTGAGCCATCAGAGCAGGTGTCATGGGACAGAACAGCACCTGATGCTTTCCAGTGGGAAAAAAAAGTCTCCACCTTTCACATCTTTAAAAGCTCAGTGGGATTTTCTTGCCAGTCAGTTCAGTGCCCTGCATAACCTTTTTTGTCACTCTAGGGTAATTGGCAACAAATTTCTGCAGTATTAAAGGGTCAAACCTTGCCCAAAACACACAGGAGAAGAATTAGTTACTATCAATTTTCCTTTAATGATTTAAGTAATTAGTTTAGCTGAATTGGGAGGCCTCTGCTGTGTTGTAAGGTGCCATCAAGTGCATCATGCTTTGGGAGCAGTGTGTGTAGGCCTGGGATTTTAACAGGTCTAGAGTTTTTCATGGCTGTTTATTTGCCTTGCTGATCCTTTTCAGCATAGGGGGAAAAAAACAGCTTCAGAACTACTGGGATACATGTGTTAGCCATTCCCTAGCATAGCAAAGGCTGACTGATGTAAATTAAGTTCCCAGGTCATCTGGGGAAACAGTTGCTTGCCAAAATTCAGGCTGTCCCTCTGCACCTCACACAGCCAGCCCCTCACAGAGTGACAACAGCCTTACTGAGTGAACAGAATGAGTGAAAATGATGAAGTACTTAATTACAGCTCTCAAACTTATTTATAAACATGAAATTTATAAACATTCTTTCATGTGCAGAATAGAATTCACTGACACCTGTGCCCCTGAAGCTTCTCCATTTTTCTTTTGTCATATGTTTATGCTGACATAATTTTAGCAAATAAGCACTGCTTTGAGGCACTGGAGCATAGTGAGAGTTGCTTTTCATTGTCACTCTACTTGCTGCTGGCACACTTGCCTTCAAAGAATTTTTCTAGTTGAGAGCAAGTGAGTTGAGTACTAGGTCTTTGTTGTAAACTTAGTTATGAAGCATAGTATGTGAAGCATCTGTGGACTTAAAAATCAGCATTTGTGTGATTAGAATGTTTTACAGAGTGCTGTGACAGAAGACATGCAGCTGTGTTTGTGCTAGTGAATTGTGGGGTGGGAATGTGTTTGGTTCATAATGCAGATTTTTTTTTTTCTTTCCCCCCCCCCAGATCTGGTGTGGTGGGCTCACAGTGACTACTGGATTGCAGGTGCCAAGTGCCGTGAAAACTCTTCAGAAGAGTGAAAATGGATTGGGTGGTTCAACAAGCAGCCTAAATAATGTTGCCTAGTAATGTCTGTTCAACACTTCTACTGCTGAATGTTTTTGTTTTTCTGTGTAGCTACTACTCACAGAAGCTTGTGAGCATTGGATTTTACTGGGTTTGCTACCTTCTGCTGTTTAGGGCCTGGGTACTGATAGTGCAAAGGTTTGGGGCTTAAGTGTTAGGAACCAGTGCTGGGAATCCAGAAAAATGTCAGAAAGCTGAACTGTTGCCTATTTAAAAAAAAAGAAGCCAAGAGCTGTAATTATGTACTTTTCTAATACTGTATTTAAGCATTTTGTTACGGACTTGAATATTAATTTTGTTATAAATACTATTCTTCTATGAAGAATATAGCAAATACCATTTTTTAGCTCTCCTAATGCAAATTACTCAACTATGTAATTTTAATTATTACTAGGCTTCCCATTAGAAGTTGTGATTTCCGAGGTGCATTTTGAAAACAGACTGATTTGCTGGCTTAGCCTGGCAAAATACCACAGCAGCATGGTTTCAGATGGATATGACAAGAATGTGTAGGCCTGGTATGAAGAAACACTGAGAAGCAGGCTGTGATGATTTCCCCCAGTGGTATAAAATCTTCCTATTTTCCATGGGTATCTCCTTTTTAAAACCATGTATATTGATACTGGCTTCTGTTTGTCACCATTGCATTAATTGCATTCTAATTACATGAGAAAATTATGTGTAGATGTTCCATGACTCCCATTTGCAAGCCTAGTAAAACAGTAGTCAAATGATTCATAGTAGTGGGAGAGCTAAAAAAAGAAAAGAAAAAATCATGTTATATTCTTCGTGGAAAATCCCAGCTTGTCAGTGGGAATTATTAGGTTATTACAGACTTTTTTAATCTGCTTTCTTCCCTCTAATCAAGCCGAGGAGCCTATAAATAGTTTTCAGGTACACTCTTGAATCAGGTGTTTCCTAACTGAAGATTGTTTTCTGCTATCACCTGAAAACTGTTACAAATTCATGGTCCATAATGATTTGGCTCATTTGCTGCTGGGCCAGTATAATTTTTCCTTTTTATGTATCCTTTAGCCCATAAAACCATGAACATCTGATCGTGTTAAGCCTCAGTATTACCAATGGCTCCTTTCTGTCCATCACAATTTCTCAAGAGAAGGAGAAATTCCTTGAGACACCTTCTAATAAACTGTCTATGATGTTCAGTGAAAAGTTAAAATTAACAAGGAAATGTGATTACCTGTTCTGGAAAGTGTTATTTTTCTTGAGGAATCATGAAGTTGACAGGTTGGCTGAGCCCTAAACGTTTATTTTGTATCTGAACTCTAGCATCTCTTAATTATTTGCATTGTGAACTTGTAATCTCTTTTTTGCAGAGGAAAGTACAAAATAGTTCCCTGTTTAACTGTACCTTCTTCTGCCTGTTCTGTTGCTTGGGCTTTGGGACAAAGATACTCAGAAGTGACGTGGTTCTTGGTCAGCAGTGTTTGAATCTGCTTCACACATTATCTGCAGATGTTGCTGTTATGCAAATGCTCTGTGTGTAACCTTTTCTCTTTCCATTTTACTGCAATGGACACCTGACTAGGAGTTCTTGGGGATAAATTGCTACAAACTCAGTTTTGCAGCCAGTTCCAGTCCAGGGCTGTGGTGCACAGACACCAGGACAGACTGGCACCTCCTCATCACCACTCACTCATCCACTTGTCTTGATCTTGGGTGTTCAGCTGCAGTTCCTCTTCAGATTTCCCTCTGTGGAAAGAAAGGGGATGTTTACAACCAGCTAATGTGTTGTGAGAACCATGAGTATTTTCCAGCCCTCTACAACAGCATTTAAATTATGAAGTTGTTTTTTTTTTGGTTTTTTTTTCCCTCTTTTTAGCAAGTTGTAGTGTAACCTGCAAGGTGAATTTGATATGCACCAATGTAAAAATGTAATTTTTCTTCTAGTTAGTTAGAGGAAAGCTTGGGGGTGTTTCATACTGTGACTTGTGACTTGCAAGTTTTGGTTTAACTGATGTCCTAGGTGAACCTTAACATGTGACTTTTTACCCTTAAAAGGATTTGTGATATAATAGTTTGCACAGATGTCAAATTTTTTGCTGCTAACATCTAGTCCAATTGTCTTTAGTAAATGGGGATATGAAGAATTGCCTTAAGCACTTTAGATTTTTTTTTTAGACTGTTTTTTTTCTGAACTAGTGTCTCTCCAGCACCCATCACCATAGGAAGATGAGTGACAGCACACTGCTCCCAGTGATGCTTTTTGTTGCAGTTGGTGCAGAGTTTTGTGCCTGCAGCTGGACAGGGATGCCTGGAGCCTGTGGAGTTACATTTTTCCTTTGTGAATCCACTTCCAGGGGTTTGGAGAGGGGTGGCTCTTTGGCAGTGGATTGGATTTTTTTGAAGGTCTGTAGTTCAATCCACCAGGCTAATTTACTGTTAATTACTCTGGAGCTGATGGCTGCATGGTGGCAAAACAGGAGTTTTCTGCTCTATGACCAAAAGGAGATGCTTAATTTTGTATTTTTTTTTTTCTTTTTAAGTACTGACTGCTGGTATTCAGAAGTTTAATCCGAAAGCCTGACTTTTGAGGAACTAAAGGTTTTCCTTGAGGTATTAATACATCAGATGAGTGTAGCTGAAAACTAAGGAGAACTGTGTTAACTGCAGCTAGGGTTGTCAGGATAATTTAAAATAAACCAACCAAACAAAAAAACCATCCAGGGGATATAAATGCTTCTGCAAATACCAAACAGGCAGAGCAGAGGTAGCAGGTTCTTTTCTTAGAAATGCACGAAAAGCAGAGTCTAGTGTACAAATCCCGTTTCCTCACCCTCCCCACGTTTCAGATGGAGCCACCTGGGCGTGTGTTGGGCTCGTCCGTGTTTTTATTTTGAGGAGCGCGGGGTGTTGGATGGACGCTGACCGTGACTTGATGTGTTGATGTCGTGCTCCAGCGTCGCTATTTTTGGGTGTCCTGTGGCAGGGCCAGCCTGGCCGTGGGTTTCCTTCGGAGCAGTTCCCGGTGATCCCGGTGATCCCTGGGCCGCACCGCGGCTTCCCTGCCCGGAGCCCCCCCGCCATGAAGGGAAGGGGGC
>WBNO01016323.1:72391-89697 GCA_013400575.1 Peucedramus taeniatus | reverse complement strand
AGGGGGAGAGACCCCCGTGAGGGGGGTTTACGACAGGGGGGGGCATTTTACGACGGCGGGCGACGCTTTCCGGCGACGCTTTCCGGCCTGAAGCCGCATCGCGGTGAGGGCGGCCGGGCAGCGGCTCCCGGAGCGCCCCGGGGCTGATGCAGAAAATCAACAGGAACGTGGTGCTGGCGCTCCTGTCGCTGACCAGCCTGGTCTTCTTGCTCTTCCAGCTGTGCTACTACAAGTTCTACCTGTCGCAGAAGGTGAGCGAGGGCGCCCGGCTGCGTTTCCCTGCGGGGCGCCGTGTGGGCGTCGCTCCCGCCCACGGGATTCCCTGGAGAGGCTCCCGGTGCCTGAGGGGCGGGCGGGGAGCCCAGGCCGGTGTCCGGTGGCAGGGTACAGTCGGGTTTGGGTTCCCAGCCTGGTATCCAAGGCACTGTGTCAGCCAGGGCCATCTGATTTCTCCCGGAGGGAATGATGCCCCCGTCACGGCTTTTAACCCTCAGCTCTCATTGCTCTTTTATTGCCACCCAAGTTGCACCGAGCGCTGTCTGAGGGCTCTGCTGAAGGGAGGCAGCATCTGCTGGGTGCAGGTTTTCCAGCACTGCTGTGGCGGGGAGAAATCCCAACTTTTTCTGCAGTCGCCTTAGGGTTTTGTGACCCAGTGCTCCTAAAGTGCTGGGTGTCACAGTCTAAATCCTGCTTTTACACCTGGAATGTTGCTTGTAACTCTTTTTATACCTGACCCAGAATGTCCAGGCGAGTGATTTTCTGCGACAGCAAAAGAAGCGAATGTTACTGTAAATTAAATCCTTCTGTTACTGTAAATTAAATCCTTCTGGTGGTTTCTTGTAACTCCGATTTAACAAATGAACTCGCTTTGTTTTCACAGAAGAATCGTGCAGGTTTCAAAGCGCCCTGGCTTGTTTTTTGGCTTTTCTTTCCTTATTAAGTGCAGGCAGCGTCAGTGACAGCTGCTGCTCCAGCCCTCAACTTCTTCCTCACCCTTTCTGATTTTTGAACAACAACTGAGGAATTCCTTGTGCTTTTGGAAAGCCAAAAGCTGAGCCACGAGCTGCCTTGACTCTCTCATGTGGAAATGCTGTCGTGAAAATTGAATTGTCTAGGATTACACCTGGAAAGACTGAGGCACAGGCTGGGTGTTTGCCTGACAGGGTTTGTCATCCTCCTGTTTGAGGTTTTCTGGCACATTGGCTCGGAAACCCGAGGCCTCAGCACTCAATGCTTGCATGTTTGGAGGTCCCTGAGGCTTGGGTTGTCCTTCTAAATATACTTTAGCCACAGCAGTTGTTTGTGATTTCACATTCAGGGCTGTAGCTGAGTGACCAGAGCCATATCCCCAGCCATAGCCATAAAGTGGATAAATGGCCCTGGATGTCATGTTAAGAAAAAGATTCAGCTGAAACTTTGAGGTTTTTCTCTTCTTTCTCCTTCCTCCTTCCCTTGATTTTGTTTTGTTGGTTTTTTTTTGGTTTTTTTTGGTAGAATGGAGCAGCTTTTTCCAAAGTCAGAGGAAGCCAGTCAGGCCAAGACAGCACCAGATGGGTATGTACAGTGTCACTGCTTCTTACAGCTCTTCCAAAAGTCTCAGAACTCCCTTGGAACTGCAAGTTCAGGGTCCCGTTCTCACTCTTCACCGGGCTCTTCCCGCTTTGAAGGATGATGAGATACACTTTGCAACTTTGCTCAGTGAAGAGAGCATCAAAACATGGTAGTGAAATAGAATTGAGAAACAGTTACAGCTCCACAGCCTTTGCCAGGACAGTGCTTGGATCTGCTGTTAATGTTTCAGGAAGAGACACTTGTTCTTTCTGAGGCAGAAGTGTTGATCCAGGCTTTTGTGTCCTTTCAGGCTGGCTATTGAACAGACTGGCTGGTTTGCCATGCAGCTTCTGAGGGTATCCTGGCTCACACAATCCTCCTTTGCCCACTCCAGGTGCTCAACCTGCTGGTCACTGCTCTGTCACCTGCTTGTGCTGGGTTGTAATGCTCTTCCCAAGCAGGAAAATGTCCCATTTCAGCATTCCCCAGCTGCTGCATTCCAGCCCTCATGACCAGTGCTGGGGAGTGCTGTTAGGTGCCTGAAATGGGATATTTGTTGTGTCTTGCTTCAGGCTTGCAAGATTGAATGCAACCAAAACGCCCACCCTGGGGAATCAGAAGGTCCCCTGTCGTGTTTGTAGTTAGGATTTGTTTGGAAACAGTTTTGCAGAAGACTTTTTGTTAACTGATCTCCCAGTGGAAAAACAGCACAGATGGTTAAGGAGAAGGATGTGCTGGGAGCTGGCTGCCTTTCGGTTTGGATGCAACATGATAGCATTGCTAATTAGCAGAATGGCCATTTAAAGGCCTGGTTTCTTATGAGCAAGAGGGAAGGTGCCCTGGCTAAGAGCTGTCCCTGGAAAAAATCCAAACCAACTGCTCTATGGATTGCTTGCTGGTGCCAGGGATGCCTTGCTGTTCTTGGAGGTGACACCCCTTGGAGCTGCCTGCCAGGCATGAGGGGTCACGGTCACAGGGGGCTTCCAGTCTGTGGGCAGAGCTCTCCTAAAGGTTTAACTTGCTCTTCTGAGAACATTAGTGATAAAGGATGTGCCATAATCCTGCCACCTGCTGCACTTCAGGCTTTCCTTGGAGTGCCTGCAGTGATGTGTCCAAAATACTAAATTTAAACACGTTTCTCTTGATGACTTAACAGCAAGGCCATATTTTTCTACCATTATTTATGGTTTTTTTAACTTAAGTTTCAGCTGAAAGTGTCTGTTTTCCTGGAGAAGTGATGGGGTGGGATACTGGTACTTCTCAGTAGGTACTTTTGCACAGATTTTTTCCTGTTCATCATTCTGGTGTGCCAGTTTTAGTCACAGAAGTAATATGAGCACATCCCTCACCTTTCAGCTTCGTGAAGCTGAAATCACTGTGAGGGTGGCCTTGCTTCTGCCTGTACCACACAGGTAATGCTCCTGCCAAAACTCTGTTGTTGACCTACATCCTGTCCTTGTGTTTTCACATCTCTCTGAAGCCAGAGCTTTAAAATCATTAAATGAAATTGTTACAGTTGAATACATTTAAGTGGCAGGGTGACTGTGGCTGCTGTAAGTGGTTTCTGTGTGCCATGGACATTTAAATGTGCTTGATTAATGTTCTCCACTGAATCAAGTTAATAACCCCTTGCATTGGGCACAGAATATTCTTGCTGCAGCTTTTTACTCCTTAGGCAGTGTTGAGTGCCCTGGGTAGACCAGAATCCAAATTCTGTGTGGCACTTGCATCCTGCCTTCTCACTCAGCCTCACAACTGTTTGTGGAAGGGAAGTGTACACTCAGAGGGTGTATTGGGAGATAAGGTTTCCTTCTTTCAGTGGGTTGGGATTTCTTTCTGTCCAAGAGCTTTAATGCAAAGCTGGTCTTTCTGTCCTCTGTCAAACAGCACGTGGTTAGGAAGTTCCTAGGATTAATATCCAGTCACAATATTCCAGTGTATTTGATTGATCCTTTGATCCTGGGACTGGTTGGTAAAGACATTGAGCAGATCAGAAGCTCTCCTGATGGCCCCAGCCCAGAATGCAAATACTTCTGTGCTCCAAGAGACTTCACTACCTTTGCACTACTAGACAAAACATGGAAACATGATGTAAGTGCATGTTTTCTGTTCACATTTGTGTATTTTAATGCATGCAGCTGTTCTTTGATGTTGTCACTTAATGCTTTCATGTTTACATCTGAATTCATGTGTTGGTAATACTGTAGGCAAAGGAAACTTTGTTTGAAAGTAAAAGTTGCTCTTTTACTAGCCTGGATACATTAGGAGTAATTTATAACTAAAACTTTTTAGAAGCTGTCTGCAATATTCAAAAAAAAACACTGGTAGTGTTTTTAGACTGGAGTCTATGCCAAAAGGAAAGAAAGAAGGTCTGTTAGAAAGGAAGGAGGAGAGCCTTGAGCCTGTAATGTAGGTGTATCTTGTATAAATCTGGAGTTTGGGGACTTATCAAGAAGGAAATGCAGGTATTGATGTGACAAGTCTCAAAATATTATCATAGTCTGCTGGTTTACGTTTCTTTTAGCACATCTTTGTAATTAATACCATTTCACTTAACCTGTTGGTGATACTTAATGGTATCTCTGCATTTCTGTGGTGTTAGGACATTTTTTAATAGCTGTGTTAAAAATAGAGGTGTAATGTGAGGAAGGACAAATTTAAATCCACTATTATTTCATCAATTAAGTGTAATCTAGAAATATTTATTAGATTAATTTCTACAGACTGAAGATACCAATGACAATCAGCTTTTTTCTTTATTTTTTAATTTTTTTTTTTCATTTATTTTTTTTAATTAGAAAAAGCAGGAGACACTGAAATGACTCAGTGACTTTCACTGAAGAACTTGAGTGAGGAGAGGTGTCACTCTGGGCCTCATCAGGCAGCTGTTTTACCCAAGGTGTGAAGGAATTCAAGAAACTAAGAGTAAAGTTGTATGGCAGCACACTGAGATAAATCCATTTTCCCATTGCTTTGTGTCTCAGTGATAATTTCTGTATCATTCAGAGGAGAAGCTGATATGCTTATACAGAGCATTTCAGGGGGGGAAATTGAAGGGTTCTTCAGCTGCTGATTGGTTTAGGGTTTTTTTTATTCAATCAGCCAGAATTTAATTCCCTCTGTTTATAGAAATACGAAAGCCTGGTATGTGAGTGCCGTGCTCAATGTTTGGTGAGATTTTTATTTGCCCCACAAAAAAAGGTTTTGGGCTAATAATTTTTGTGTTAGTGGTGTTGTTATTCAAGGACTTAGGAGCACTGAATTTGGCAGAAGAGCAGTTTAGAGAATAGTTTGAGAATGCAGGGTAGGGTGCTGTGGCAAGGAACAAACCTAATCCAAGCATGGCTTACAACATTTATTTGTTGTTATATTTTGTAGTTTGAAGGACAAAATTTAAGACAAGGAAAGAAAGTGGTTGGAATTGCTTGTGACTGCTGTTCTTCAAGCTCTTAGAGATTTTTGATCCATTTGTGCTTTTGATCCATTTGTGCTTGATCCATTTGTGCCTGATTAAAAAATGAAAATGAGGAATGGTGTGAGTTAGTAATAAGCATTTAGCTTCCAATTTTGGTTTCTCTAATCTTTAGTCTGCTCTGCCTCCTGCCTTCCTCATTTTCAGGTGGGCCTTTTTAGAGCTGCTGAGAAGATGGGGTTCCAGTGGCTAAAGATTATAAACAAGGACCCGCGCTTGGATGGGATGGATGACCTGTCTGGGATGGAAATTCCCTTGCACTACATATTCAAACTGGCATCCCACGCCATTCACCTGGTGGTCTTCTATGAGAGGAGTGGCAATTTCCTCTGGCACGGACCCCTGAGGCTCAAGCAGCACATGGACAGAAAGTTTGTGCCTTTCCGGAAACTCCACTTCGGTCGCTACCCTGGAGCGTATGAAAAGTGAGCTCACAACAGGGGAAGGAGAAAGCCATCATGGCATTCCCAAAATTACTTCCTCTGTGTGTTAAACTACTCTCTTTCCTGTAGTCAGGTTCTAAAATTCAGCTCAGGTGTGAGTCAGACCCCAGACTGCAGGCTTTGGGAACATTGTTTCTGAGAAAATGAGAAAAATACTGAGACATTTCACACATCAAAATAAATATGTTTAACTTTTTCCATTAATTTGACCCCATTCTTTCATCCTTTTAAAACATGGAATCTGTATGAGTTATGTGCCTAAATGTTTGAAGTAAACTGTGAAAGCTGTTAAATAATCCCACTTCAGTCATTATGAAGGCTGAATAGTTTTTCATTTTTAAAAGCAAATAGCCTCAAAGTACAGAGTAAGATTTGATTCTGAAGTGCATCCTGCACTTAGACAACCAAATAGCCTGAATTTTAAGATGCACTGAACAACATCTCTGAATAAATTCAAGTCATGAGTCAGTAAAGGAATCAGTGATCTGACAAACCAACTTGGGGTTAGGAAGTGTAGGAATTCTTTTTAAAGAAAGTTTTGAAATGTATGGGGAATTTGGTGAAGCTCTTGCTGCTTCTTTCATTTATAATTGGTTTTGGCTGTATTTGGGTAGAGGGATCACTGCCAGTAGTGAGCACTAAGATTGTAACCTGAATTAAAGGATAAAGTGCCATGTGGTTTGTAATGGAATTAAATAGGGTAATATATTATCTTTCTCTCCATGCAGGCCAGAACTTCTGCTTGTTTCCATTGATGACTTAAAAGTTCAAATTCCAAAAAATCCGTCCATTTTTCTAGAGGAGATGTCCCACTCTAGATTTCTTGAATGTAGGTACAGAGAAGCTCGAGCTTTCTTTCAGGTTAGTGGTAACTGGGTGGTGTCTCTGAGATGAAATGTGTGTTTTCACTGATTGACCCAAACCTAAGAACAGTTTTTTGACCTAAATGGGACTGTTCACATGCACAAAGCTAAATACAAGACTGGGTTCTCATTCCACAGAGCTTACTAAGTGGTAATGAAATCAAAAATTTACCTGAAGATCATGGCCTTTTTTGATTTATACTTGTGAGCACAATTTTTCCAAGATGGAACCAACATATCCATAGTTCTTACACACCCTTACTGTTAAATGGCTCTTATGTAAATAAAACTAACTTGTTTTAGTAGATACACAAATAAAACTTGTGTATCCTCTTGGCTGAAAACTTTCCTTATGTGAGTCCTTAAAGTTTTGAGAAGTGTTTAATTTTACGTTTTTTGAACCATGTCCTGCAGTTCAATGTTCCTCGTTTGGCTTAGTTGAAATGGCCACATTCCAAAGAGACTGATTTAATTGGTTTTCTGACTGTTTAAGCTAATGTTTTCAGCACTATTCAGAGCATTATTTCGAGAATTCTACTACTTGATTTAGCAGATAGAAATGTCTCTGCTGCAGTGTGGGCAGCATTTTGTCCTAACTTGGAAAGGACATGAGTTATAAAGTGATCAAGAGTTCATAGTTAAGACATCAGTGTCAGGCTACTGAATCTGAGTCGTCTCTGAATTCATGGAAAGGGGAAAAAGGGCACTGGAGGCTCCAGTCTTCAGTCATTCAGGTGTTGGGGAAAGGGAGGACCACTCCTCTTCACTCCAGTAGGCTGTAGATCCTTATTTGGGTAGAAGGAAGGTCAGAAGGACATCCATGTGTTGTCCTTTCAGGTGGGGAAGACAGAAAAACATAATCCACCTCAGCCTCCAGGCAGAAATCACCACAGGCAGAGAAAATGTGTCCCTAAATGTTTATTGAACTTTGCTGGAGCTTTAACACTGAGACAAGCAGCTGGCACCTGTTTTGAAAAGTTCATTTTGGCTGCTTGTTGCCCAAGAGCTCTTGAAGAAATCCATCACAAAGCCGAGTGGTTTTTCCTTTGTTAGAATTGGTAATGTTTGCCCAGCCTCCTCTGTTGGTTTTGGCTTTGCAAGGGTGGCAGACCTTGCCACAGTTCTGTCTGGAAGATTTTTGTGTTCACACTGTTTCTCCTTGGCACTTCTCCTTAAAACTCAACGCCCAGTTCTGACACTTGGTGGCGCCAAATAAGTTAATCATGGAGTTCTGGAGGTTGGAAAAGCCTTGAATATGCTGGCAGGGACTGATTCTGTCCCTGTGTTCTCCTTGGACTCCAGGAATTGACTTCAGCACGTGCAGAGCAAGGGCTCACCCGTGTTGCTGCCAAGTGCTGAGAATCAGTGTCTAATACATATTTTCTTATTCTAGTCTGCTGTGAATTTTCATTCTGATCGTTAGGAAAAAAAAGGAGGGCTGATGATTCAGAGTTTTAATTTCCACTTGTCATTCCAGTGCATGTTCTGAAAATGGAGTGTGAATGTTAAAAAAGATATTAGCCCAGGTATTAGTTAAGTAAATTTTTTCAGATAATTTTTCTCTAGAACACTGAAAAAATGAAGGGACAAGTTTGCTCTCTGACAGTAACTTGCTTACTCTTGCCTTCCAGCTGTATCCTGATGATGCCTCTCTTGATGCAGTGGAATTCAGGAAAAAGGCAAAATCCTTGCTTCATCTGGCTGCCCTGACACTGAATAACTTGGGAGTGACATTCTGGCTGAGCAGTGGAACATGCCTTGGTAAAAATTTGTGTTGTGTTGCATTTAAAAAAAAAACTTTAAACATTTCATCCTCCATTGCTTGTGATGTCAGCAGAGGCCAAAAGTACTGGGTTGGAAGGTAATAACTGTATTGCAATAGGCCTTTTTGCTCCTTAAAAAATGCTTTTTCTTTAGAAACCTGAGCTGCAGAGATGCTGGGCAAATTTCCAGTGAAGCATTTAGTGCTGTTAGCAATTACCTGTGTTGTGTTCATCCCTGCAAGGAAATAATCAACAGTTCCCTAATTTATGTGACTTGGAATTCACTGAAGTGCCAGTTGGAAAATGCAGTGATGAGCTCATTGTTCTGCTGTCCAAGTACACTCTAACCCTGTTTTTCTTCCCATGCAATTAGATGCTTGTCACTGACTTCTAAAATACAGTTTGCATTAATTTATTTTCTTTCAAAACAAACTTTTAATAAAACTACAGTCCATTAGAGTAGGTAATGCAAGTTTTCAGTTCTGCTGAAGGTACAAGTGTCTTATGACTGGTGAGGATTCTTTTGCTGCTGAAACACTTTGTGAAAACTCATGTGCTCACATTTGCCTTGTATTTATTTAATCCTAGGGAATATAATTTTCTGAATGAACAGTTACTAAAAGAAGCCTTAATGAAACAGACAAAAGGATTTCCCACTTTGTGTCTTTCCGCTTTGCAGTGGTGATTGAAAGATGATTAACATCTTGGATGCAGTATAAAACAATAGTTGCAAATCAAGAAGCACAGCTGTGGCCCTGTAGCTGTTAACTGCTGATTAGATTTGGGCCCACATAAAGATTTTTTTTTAAATATAAATGCCTTTAAATTAGGAAACTGAAGATACATTATATTTGTTTTCTCTCACATTCTTGGCTTTCTGAAGGGAGAGAGATGACTATAAGTACAGTAATACTTGTTTTCTTTGGTGTGGTTCTTCCCATATTAAAAAAGGCAGAAGTCTTGTTTGTGGCCTCAAAAGTCAAAGACTTTTGCCTGGTGATCTTAGGACAGTTCATTTTTGTGTTACTTTAGTTCTGTTGCATTCACCTTCCTGAATTAACTAGTTTGGGATTTTTCTGTTTTATTTTTTCCCCCTCAGGCTGGTATAGGCAGTGCAATGTCATTCCTCACAGCAAAGATGTGGATTTGGGAATCTTTATAAGGGACTACAAAGCAGATATCATTCCAGCCTTTCAGAAAGCAGGGTTGCCACTGAAGCACAAATTTGGCAAGGTACATAGAAAATGAACATTTTACTTCATGTGTGTGTTTCTGTAGCTTTGTAACTTTGACTTCAGTTGCAGAAGTGTTTAATAAAGTTTAAAAATAATGCAGAGTTCCTGTGTTTTCTTAGTTAGAATAGAAGTCACCCTGTATATGTGATGAAAATTAATTTGTTTTCTGCTGACATAAGTTGCATTGTATTTGTATGCGTATATACAGTGTGTATTTTTTGTCTTCCAGGTGGAAGACAGCTTGGAACTCTCTTTTCAGGGAGAAGATGATGTGAAACTTGACATTTTTTTCTTCTATGAAGAGAATGACCACATGTGGAATGGAGGAACTCAGGCCAAATCGGGCAAGAAATTTAAGTAAGAGCTGGATTTGTACCACTAGTAGGAAAGAAATTGAACAAGCTAGTGTTTACTGATGGCATTTTGTGTGCAGTTGCCTGGCAAAGCCTGTGCTCTTTGTGGAAATGTGGATGTCAGAGGGGAATCAGTGGAGATTCTGCACTCTGAGACCAGTGAAGCAGAGAGAGAAGAGTCCTGTGCCTTACTAGAGAGTAAATGTCAGATCTCTTGTGAAATCAAAAGCAGGGCTGGCATATCATATATCAAGCAGATCTTAACTGTGAGCCTGTGACAGGCTCCCAGTTACATAAACACCCAAGATGACAAAAAAAAATCTCTAAACCAGTGTTTATTGCACAATTTAATTTTGTAGTAGAACATGAATCCTTAGGCATCTGTCTTGATGAGGAAATATTATGGCAAAAAGCCTCAATTCTCCTTGCACAGAAAAGCCCACCATTTGGGATTTTGAGGTAGCAATTTGGAATACTGGGTTGACTGTAGTGTTGTGACAGCAACACAGACATTTCCTGCAGGCCTTACTGTTCATGTTCTAAAAATGGAATTTTGAATAGGATCCTGTGTTTCTTGTTTCACACCTTTCAGTATTAAATCAGCAATGATTTAATCATTTAATTTAATTATTTGATCCAAATCAATTTAGCAAACTGAATATAGGTTTTGATAATTAGATTTATTTCTTTCAATCACATACCTTCAGTCAGAAGGAGATAGCTGCAGACTAGTTGAAAACCTTGTAGACTTCTATAGGATTTAGTTATCTTTTTTTTATCATATTTTGCCTGAAATGTATTTGTTTGTATTTAGCTAATGGGAATTTAGTGAGCATTGTCATCCAGTTGGAGATAATGTCCAAATCCTTGTCTTAGTTATCTTTGTTCTGAAGTGATAAATAAAGACTGGGAAAGATATTTTGATAACCAGCTTCAAAAGGCACATTTAGAAATAGGCAAAAGAAAGAGCTCTTGGAATATCCCCACAGAAAATGTGCTGTGTAGGAAAGTTGTTTTTTTTTTAGAATACAGCAGCAGTTTCAGTTTTCATGTGTGGGGTATTCTGAAAAGCAAGCTGACCAATGAATTCCTTTGCTCCTCTTTGTGCTCTTGTTGTATCTAAATTGCAGTAGCTGTTTCCATGCCAATGGAGTTGACACTGCTCCTTCAAAATTCCATCAAACCTTGGATACTTGAGAGATGTTTTTTTCCCCCATTTTTTTGATAATGACTGATCCAAGACATGAGAATAGGGGACCAATGTGACCCTGTGCTGCACTCCAGCTTTTGTATCCTTGGGTATTACAGCTCTTTTGGAACTCCATCTTCCACAAAACTCTTTCCTTTTCTTGTAGCCTCATACTTATTTTTGGTGGTAGCTTATTAAAAGTTCCAAACATGTCTTTCTAGTTCAGTAATAACTTTGCTTAGCAAAGTTACTGACAGCATCATAAGGAAGCCAAGCCTCTAATTCTGAGCTGGTGTTTCTTACTTTAATACAGACAGAAAAGGACCAGGAAAGCTGCTTGTTTACCAGCATAAATGCCCTGAGCCACGTCAGAACTGTAGCTGTTCAGAATCCTTAGCCAAGTAATTCTGGACGTGTGTTATTCCAAATACATCCACAAAAAGAGAAAACAGACCCAGCTTTTGTCACTGTGAGATGAGAGAGCACTTGGCATGCTTAATCTGACTATGTGCAACACCAGAATGGCCCTCAGTTTTGCTTAATCTCCAGCCCTGTCAGAATTTTGGAGGAAGGCAAAAGTGAAGAGGTCAGTCATAAGGGAAGCAATTGTTTGCTCATGCTGAATCCTAAATCCACTCTAACAATTTTAAAGGAATTACAGTGTCAGAAGAGATGTTGATTGCTACTGGGTCATCGCAGAGAAGGGTAGAAGTTATTTTCTAAGATTAACTGAAAGGTAGAAGGTTTTTTCTTCAGAAAGGTAAATATTTGCACAGGCATACTTTCTATACATCTAAATTAGAGGGTGGAGAAACTAGAGTTTCTCACTGAGTCCCTAAAATATTTCTCATAGTCATTTTTAGCCTCTGTTTCCTTGGAGAGCTTGGTTTCTAACCCTCACAGTCTGGCTGTGTGGTTTGCTTTTCCATGTGCACAAACACTTCCCCAGCATTCCTGACACAAGCATGTGCATCCTCCTGATATTGTCTTGGAGTTGCAGCAATTGAGGTTTTTTCTTTGTTTGCAAATTTAATATTGGACAGTTGCAATCTCCAGCAGAGAATGAGTATCTACAAAACCTGAATCTGGGGATCAAATCCACACTGTTTGCTTTAATCCTTAAAGTGAGCTAATTCTGTAGGTTTTTAACAAAGAGGACTTTGTGTAAGAGTTTAGTTTAATTAGCAGACTCTGGATATATATCCAAAAAATGCTTGATCATTTTGTTCTTTCCCTCCACTTAAGGCTGAAGTGCAACTGTTTTATTTTCTCATATTGTTTGCTGAAAGCTTAGAAATAAAATTAACTTCATGCTTGCCAGAAGATGGAGGGGGCAGTTCTAGTTCGTCATACAAATGTACAAACATTTTTTAAAAGGACGAAATGCTTATGGTTTCATTTTAACCTGTGAAAAGGAATTTTAGGATCCCTTTTTAAAAATTTTTTTTTTTGTGTGTGTGTAAGTCTTCAGAACTTCAGAAGTGGGAGTGATCCTCTGCAGGAACAGTGGGTAGACTTTGGTATTGTTTAACACCTCGACTCTGACACTTCTATAGGATGTCATTCTGGTCAAGCTGTGAAATTTACCTGTGAGCTGCCTCTGCTGTAAGCACGGATCACCCTCACCTCTCTAAAAGGGATAACTGTGAAATCCCATTTGTGACAGGCAAAGCAGAGGTGGGGACTAACCTATAGGTGGCAGAATGATGTGAGTGCCAGCAACAAAAGAGTTAGGAATGCTCCTTCCTAAGCACATGAAGCAAATGTTCACCAGTTACTGCTGATAACACCCTGGTCCAGTGTGTAACAGAAAAAACAGTATAAATGTAACATGGCCACTTGCTGCGGTGTTGCCCTGATTTTTTCAAGTTTTCTAAAGCCTTCTGATGTTTGCATTTTTGCACAGAATTTTTCCACAAACTTTATGTAAATAACTTATTGCTTTTCATTCCTTTATGGGGGACGAGCAACCTGATGGACTGTTGGGTTGCCCAGTGACATTGAGGAGGGGGCACTGTAACCCTCCA
The DNA here is from genome assembly GCA_013400575.1 of Peucedramus taeniatus. Classification (NCBI taxonomy): domain Eukaryota; kingdom Metazoa; phylum Chordata; class Aves; order Passeriformes; family Fringillidae; genus Peucedramus; species Peucedramus taeniatus. Next base: position 76,801 of record WBNO01016323.1, on the reverse strand, counting down.
ATGACACTGGCATCTCAGGAAGATATAAATATGGAGTCATATTTTTTAATAAACATTTTTTTTGTTTGCCTTGAACAGAACTGCTCCGCGTCGTGTGTATTGTGTCCTACAGTGACACTGCAGTTGCTTGCTTTCTCCTTGAACTTACTCAGAGGTGCATTCTAGCCTTTTGCCAGTGACCATACCCTTTTGTTCTGGCACAGGTATCTCTTTCCCAAGTTTACTCTGTGCTGGACTGAATTTGTGGAACTCAAGGTCCACGTGCCCTGCGAAACCCTGCAGTACGTGGAGGCCAACTACGGCCCGGAGTGGAAGGTGCCTGTGAAGACATGGGACTGGAAGAGCTCACCCTTCAACGTGCAGGACAATGGAGTCTGGCCCATTGATGAGTGGGACAATGTCATCCAAATCTACTGACCCCCATCTGCTGGCAGAGCCTGTCCCCAGAACTGACAGTCTGTGATTTCCCAGCGTCCATAGGCATCAACATCTGTTTCCTTTGTAACACCCCACATGTTTCCCAAGGAGACATTTACCTCCCTTTGCTTAACAGGTATTTTCTTCACCTTCATCATACTTTTTCCAGATGGGTAAAGGAGAAGATGAAAAGCAACTGGAGGGAAGGGAAGCTGAAAGAAAAGCTGCACAAAGGGAGTAGAGAGGACTGCAGTGGACTTATGGGCAGTTGACTTTTTAAATGTAAGCAGTGGCCAGTGGCTTCGACATTCCTGGGATCATCAAAACCTTCAGACTGTTCAATACTCAAGCTTGAGAGAAGGTTAGGATGGGAAAATCTCAGAGAAGTTCCTCTATTTTCAAAGGAGATTATGTGAGTGTTTAACTTCACCAGAGTTATGAGTACCTCACATGTGCTTGATTTGAGACTGGTGCATCCCTACCATGAGCAACGGGTTGCTGTTGGGAGTGGGATGTTTCTGTGGCACAGAACCTGTGTGACCACCTGCTTTACATCTAGGAGGTACCTGGTAATGGTGTAACACTAACTGAATAGAAGGATAAACTGTTGACATTGGACATTTTTCAGTTTGTCCTTCTTTAAGAATGTGAAGGTGCATGCTGCTGGGATGGCTTCCCCAAGAAACGAAATAAAATTCTGGTTTTAATGTCCCAGTCCTTGTGTTCTCCCTGTAAAAATGTTTTACTGGTTTTTAGCAAATTACAGCTATCCCTGCTTTCCTGCAACTAGATAGAAATGGGGATTATTCACAGTTTTCTGTTTTAAGGAACAGAGGCTTCTCTTTAAGGGAAAGGAGAAATGTGTACAAATACCAACTGTTCCATCAAATTTGCAGCAGCAATCGTGCCAGTCCTCTCAGTTTCAGTTTCTCCTGCCACTGAAGCACTGGAGTAAATTGTTCAGCTTCTGGCAACAGCTTGTCAGGCTGGCTCTTCAATGGGATGATAACTTTGCTATGCCTGGTTAAGAAGAGAGAGAGGTAAAATCCAAATCCTGCTAACACCATTAACTTGCTAAAGTAACCATGACATCATAAGGGATAATTTCTCAGGTAGAATTTTTTTGTACTTTTTCCTTAAAATGGAAAAAAAAATGTGAATGTCCTTGTGGTTTCCATGTTCATAACTCTGTTGTCCTGAACTTCTTGGTGTAGTAATGTGCAGTAAGCCTGTGAGTTTCTCAGATGTGATAAATGTTTAACAGTGAAAGAAAAGATGCTCTCAGAAAATTATAATCTGTCAAATTTTTAACTTTGTAGATGAAAAGACTAATGAAAAAAAATGCATGTCCCTGAAAGGGAGGATGTCTTGAATAGTTGATTATACCTGTAAGGTATTCTTCAGGTTAAAATGTTTTCTCTTCAGAAGATACAAGTGTGTATTTAACACTGATTAAAAGGAGAGCCTAATTTGCAACTTGAGATGCTGTTTCATCCTTTGTTTTGTCATCTTGGGCAGCATTTACCACACTTCATTGCAGTTACCATGACATAATGCATAGAGGAAAATCCTGAAGTGTTTCTTACACTGCTTATTGAGTGCCTGTCTGAGCATTTACTTTTTAATAAAGATACTTGGATACAGTAAGGATGCTCTGAATAAAGCAGATGCCCACATGTAGGAGAAAGGATCATAGAGAGATTGCACATTTCACATCTCCTGTCACTCTCTGTGCAGTGCTCTGGCCACAGAATTCCTGCTTGGACACAGATTGGGTGCCCAGGAATGGTGTGAACCTCATGGAACTGCTGCTCTTCGAAGGCACATCATGAGGCTGAAGCCTTGGCATTCCCACAGAAACAGCCAGATTGAGGTCTGCTTCCTCTGAGGTTCTCCTGAATTGCCTCATCTGGAATGGATTCTTAATTCTGTGTTACCTTCTTAACTTACTAACTGCCTTCATTTTGGAGAGGAGGGTAATTCCTAAATTCTCCTAAAGGTCTTAAGCAACCACATGCGAAGTCCCTCGGCTTCCTGTAGCAAACAAGGTTTTTGACATTATTTATGTGCAGCTGTTAAAGACAGAAAAGTCATCAAAGCTCCAGAATAACAGCAAGGAAAGACTGAAGAAATAGCATTGCCTGAAGAGAAGGGACCATAAAAGGCTGTTTTCAAAAGCCATAAAAGATGGTTACAAGAAAAGGAAGGGATCTGTGTGCTCCCTTTCCATGGGTGGTAGGAAATAGAAGTAAATGGGAGGAATGCAAATTGATCCATCTGCATAGAAGCTGGAGTATTTAACACGTGGAAATGTGTAAAACCTGTGACTTTGGGGGTCTCTGAGAACACATCAGGTAAATGCCAGCCAAAGCTGAACTGACTGTAGTGAAGGACTGACTGTACTTAATCCTATCTTCCTGCCAGAGGGAGTTCCTATTTCCCATGATTCTGTAGTATTCCACAACTTCCTGCTTTTGGAAGGTGGAAATTGGAATCATCGTTTGTGTAAGAGCTCAAGAAAGGATCAATTTCTGAAATCAGACACTGGAGCTCATGCCAGGAGTGATGCTCTCACTGGAAGTGAGAGAAAACTGCAGCATCTCGAACACCTGAAAAAAATGTGATTGTTTGCAACAAAAGGGTAAATGCAGTTCTTCCAAAAAGGATATGTCTGATCCAAGCTGAGGCTGCAGAACAATCATGGGATGGGCAATGCACAGGGCAGGGAGGCTCTGAGGGAGATGCTGATGCTTTTCACCTATCCAGGAGCAATGTTCAGACAGAAGGACCCATGTCTGTTCTACCACACTGCTCTTTAAACCTCAGACACAGAAAATGGGCAAAACTGTGGTGATGCAGGCAGGAGAGGATCCTGGAAGTGTGGCTGTCTTTCTCTGTTATCCAGGTGAAAAAGTAGTAGCTGGTCTTGTTACACCCTTGCTGTTGAAGCAGAGTCTGGGAGATGTTGGTTGCTGGTGTGAAACAACTTGCATCCTTTGCTGCTTTAGAATTCTCCAGAAGTCTGAAGTCTGTCAGCTCTAAAGAAAACCAGTCTCTGTTTTGCACTGCCCCCTGTAATTGTGTGTTTTGCACAGATGAATGAGACACGTAACAACACAGACACCTTCCTTCCAAGGGCTGGCCTGTCACAGTGCAGTGGCTCCCAGGGCTGTGGTTCTGTCCTTTATTACTCCCCAGCAGAATTCCCTGAGTTCACACAGCAGTTCAGGAAGCTCAGGGGCAGCTGCCTTGCTGCTCAGGCTTGTTTCCTTCCTCCTGTCTTTCTATCATACTGTGAATTGCAGGACACAGCAAGGCAACTTGAGAAATTATGTGGAAGCACATCAAAGTCTGCCTGGCACTTGTGTTCACTGATCTACATCAGCTGTTTTGGTAAAGTGGCACCAGCAGACGATTTACACCAGCTGATAATCTTTGTTTAATAGCATTGTGTTTCCTCAGCTCAGCCTTTTCTGTTCCTTCCACTTCAAACCCAGGATAAGCCAAGTGGCTCTCTCTGACATAAAGCAAATAATTGCAGCACCTTTCACCCATCCACTTCCTGTCAGAAAAGTCAAAACTCTTGAGTAAAGCAGCTTCCACAAGGAGCTACTGCTGAACCATGTGGCCTCTCTTCTTGAGATGACACTGGCCCTTCTTTATCACTGCCATTGTCCAGAACAGTGTCTCAGGACACTGCTGGGACAGCAGGAGCATTTTCTGTTGAAAAATCTGTGTGTTTGCTCTTTGGGCTCCTGTAATCATCTCACATTGTCAGCATTCAGGCTTGGTCGCCTGTTGGTAACAACCTTTCTCAGCTGCACTGGAAGAGGGATTTCTGAGCAAACATGGAAAGTGAGAGAAGATTAAATAGGGAACAGCTGGTTAAGACAGGCCAGACTGTTGGGTTTTGGGTTTGTTTTTTTTTTTGGTGTTTTTTTTTTTTTTTTTTTTTTTTTTTTTTTTTTTTTTTTTTTTTTTTTTTTTTTGTTT
>WBNO01016323.1:769-72341 GCA_013400575.1 Peucedramus taeniatus | reverse complement strand
TTTTTTTTTTTTTGTTTGTTTTAATTAATTATTTTAGTTTAGGAAGCCAAGGCACATTTGTGTCATGTGGAAAGGGGTCCCTTCGTGACTGACCAGACATCTGGGAAAATTATTCCCTGGGAAAAATTATTTAAAGAATAAATTCTTTATTGTCATGATTTCAGCTGGGACAGAGTTAATGTTCTCAGTAGCTGGTGTGTTGCTGTGATTTTGGATTCAGTGTGAGAACAAATGTTGATAACACACCTGTGTTTTAGCTGCTGCTATGTAATTTATACCCTAAATCAAGGATGTCTCAGTTTCTCATGCTGTACCAGTGGGCAGCTGCATAAGAAGCCATTGGGGCAGCTGAGCTGAACAATCCAAGGGTTTCAGAGAATATCCTGATCTGGGTACAAACTGGGGGGAGCTGGCTGGGAGGGCAGATCACTGCTGGGGGGGTGGGATGGGCATCAATCTATGGGTGGTGAGCAAACTGTGCTGTCCACCACTTTACTTTGGCATTTGTCCTCTCTCATTATTATTGTTATTATTATTATTGTTATTGTTGTTATCAGCATTGTTAGTATTTTACTTTGTTTTCTGTTACTGAGCTGTTCTTGTCTCAACCCATGAGTTTTACCGTTTTTCCCCCCTTATTCTCCTCCCCATCCCTCTGGGGTGAGAGGTGAGCAGATTATACCCCTGAACCCCCCAGTTAAGTGATGGAGTGGGTTCTCCTGCATTATTTGGAAGAAAATGAGGTGTTTTCCCCTTGGGTCATGCCTTCTCAGCCCCAGGGTCTGAAATCCTCTGCAGCAGAGCAATGCAGCCTCCACTTCTCCAAAACGAGGTGTCCTGCTCTGTGCTTGGAGAGAAAAGTGTGTTTCTGTGGCTCAGTCCCAGCACAGACAGGAAAAAGGATGTCAGGAGGGCTTTTGGCTTGACTTGGAGGTGTTCTTGGGTGATGTTGTTCTGCTCTGTGATCCTCATCAATACATGTAAGAGAATCAAGTAGGTTGGAAAAGATCTTTAGGATCATTGAGCCCAACCTGTGAGTGACCACTGCTCTGTCAGCCACGCCAGAGCACTGACAGAGCCACCTCCAGCTTTTCCTTGAACACCTCCAGGGACAGCGACTCCACCACCTCCCTGGGCATCCCATTCCAATGTCCAGTCACGCTTTCTGTGAGGAAATTCTTCCTAATATCCAATCTAACCCTCCCCTGGCCCAGCCTGAGGCCGTTCCCTCTCCTCCTGTCCCTGTTCCCTGGAGCACAGCCCGACCCCCCCCGGCTGTCCCCTCCTGCCAGGAGCTGTGCAGAGCCACAAGGTCCCCCCTGAGCCTCCTTTGCTCCGGGCTCAGCCCCTTCCCAGCTCCCTCAGCCTCTCCTGGGGCTCTGTTCCCTTCCCCAGCTCCGTTCCCTTCTCCGGACACGCTCCGGCCCCTCCATTCCCTGCCTGAGGGGCCCGGAGGTGCCCCAGCCCTCGAGGTGTGGCCTCGGCAGGGCCAGCACAGGGACGGGCACTGCCCTGCTCCTGCTGCCGCCCCACGGCCGGGCCAGCCCAGGGGCCATCGGCCTTTGGCCACCTGGGCACCCCTGGGCTGGTGTCCAGCTGCTGTCACAGCACCCCCAGGGCCTTTCCCAGCCTCTTTTCCCCCATTCTGGAGCTGCAGGGGGTTGTTGTGACCCCAGGGCAGGACCCAGCCCTGCCCCTGGTTGTCCCTCACCCCACTGGCCTCACCCCATGGCTCCAGCCTGTCCAGACCCCTCTGCAGAGCCCTCCTGCCCTCCAGCAGATCCACACAGATGTCACCTCTCTTGGTGACATCTACAAATTTGTTAATAGTAAACTCAATCCTCATATCTCCAAGATACCTGGAAACACAGGAACACCACCAGTGAAGGAGTTTGGGACCCATCTCCATCAAACACCTTCCATGTGCTGCCTGCAGCACCTGTGAGGACTTTCCTGCACTGCTGCTGCCTTTAGCCCCTGGCTGTTTGCTGCAGCCACTTCTCTGGGTTAATGATGCCTCTGAAGTGCCTTTGGTGTTTGATCAGAAAAAGTGCCTCTTCTTTCTTGCTGAGATAAAGCTGTGGCTGAGGTCAATGTGCTGAGACCATGGTTAGCCCCTTCCTTGCTGGTCTTTTACAGCCACTTTGCTGCAAGCAGCTAATGAAGTCAGCCAATTAATCTGCTGCCCCTCAGCCCTCCAGGGACCTGCCTTTCCCTGCAGGACAGTGGAGGTGTTCTAACCTCTGAGTTAAGGTCCACAATATCTCCTGTGAACAAGACAAGGAAAGACACAGAAAATATTGCTGCCTGTTCTTTCTTTGACCACCAAATCTTCCAGTCCCGGCCAATATCACTTCTGAAACGCTCTGGTTGTTATCCAGCCCTCGTGAATGTCTCACCTGGCAGGCTGGCATGAGGCTGGCTGAAGCCTGGAGATGGGAACTTTGGATTTTGGCCAGAGTGGTGGCCAGACTGCTGCATCTCCCATCTCACTTTTTGAGGCAAGGGAGTTCCATGAGAACTTCCACCGAAGCAATAAAAGGCTTTGCAAGACCAGACTTCACCTACAAATGAGCCTGAAAAGGAGGAACCTGTTTGAAATGGGGCTAATGCAGCTTTCATGATGGTCACCAGTGCCCATGCTGAGGGTTGGAGTCCTTAAAAGGTGTGTGAGAGAGTCATCCTTACCTGTGGCACCAATTTTTGTGTTACTCCACAGCATTAGCAAGGATTAAGGTAGAAATGCAAAGCCCTACCAGGATGCTTTCTGCCTTGCTAAGGTCTTTCTGCCAAAAAAAACCCTAATAAAGTGTGTGCAGCAATGGCAGCTGGAAACAACAAATGATACAGATTAAATGACTTTGTAATTGCACTGGCTGTCAAACCATGGAAGGCCTTGTGTTTGTTAATTGTTTTTGTGTGGCTGCCTTTCTCTGGGATTCTTCATCCAAAGGGGACTGGAAAAGGATTTTCTGAATCTGAATTAGTGTGATAACCTGAATAATGCCCAGGGTCTGTGCAGAAATGGGCATCCACCTCCTGGAAGGGCAGCACTGTCCAAAGGGAATGGCCTTGGTGTGCTCCCTGCAGACACTGCAGGTGCTGGGAAAAAAGAGGGGGAAAGGCTGAGCACCAGAGGGTGTTCTAATAGTTTTTCCATGATTCATCAAGGCTGTTTTGTAGCAAAATGCCTGACTGTGGCCTGTTTGAGGAGGGAGGAGGGAAGAGGGAAAACTGTCAGGGGCTTGGGAGTCCATAATTTCACATGTTAGGGGCTGTGGGTTTTTTATGTGAGCAATGCCTTGGGAAGGCTGGCCTAAACAGAGGGTGGGCAGAGCTAAAGAATAAAGTAGGGATTTATTGAAAGGCCTCAGTGGATCCACCTTGGGCAGCACAAGAGCCCAGCCAGGGCTGCACTCAAGATGAACCAAAATGGTCCCAAAATGGACCCCCAGTCACGGGGTCCCTCTCTTGGATCAGTTCTGCTCCATTTGCAGATTGGAGTTCATTGTCCCATTCCAGCTTTAGCCCATGCACTCCCATCCTTCTTGCTTTTCTCTCTCCAGCCCACGTTGTTTGTGCTCTTGGGCTGAGATTTGGATCATTTGTCCTTGGTCCCCAGCTGGAGAAGGAATTGTTTTGTCTCTACTCTGTGCAGAGAGCTCACCATCCCCTCATATGAAGCTCAGACTAAAGCAGCACAGAATCTGAAAAAATATCAAAGCTAAAACCCGAGGCATCACGAGGAAGTGGGAAAACATGAAATAGAAGGAAATGTGTATAAACTCCTTTTTCCTGTTCTGATCCTTCTTTGGTGCAAAGAGGGAAGGCCCCTGATGCCAGCCCAGCTGCTCTGGTTTGCACTGGAAAGGGAAAAGCCAATCCACCCATCAGGTGGGTACTTCTGCCCTCCCACACCCTGTGGATCAGGACCACAGCTCTAACAGCGACCAGACTTAGCTGGGAGGTTTCAGGCTATCCTTACTTGTCCTCCCCAGCCCTCCCCCACTGCTCCCCAGTCCTTGTTCCATCCCAGAGACCCGGGACACAAGCAGGGACCTTAATTTATAGGGGGAAAAAATAATGTCAGTGCTGACAGGCGGAGTGGTGCGAGTGGAAATGAGTTGTGCTGATAAGCCCTTCTGACTGTATTTTATTTTACTGAGGTTCTTAACAAACAATCTTTATGAAATGCAAACCTGGCTTATCAGGCTAATGCAGATTGTCTGAAATCCTTATCTCCATGGGCCAGTTAGCTGGAGTGATTCCCTTTTCATAAGGAATAGAGAATGAAGAGCTGCACACAAGCCTCCCCCCCCTGCCCCACCGCCTTCCAATCGCTGCCATTTACTGGCAGTGAACCGAACGGCTCTGATTTCCAAACTCATAAATAACGCTGAGCTCTCCTGGGCTCCCGAACAGTTTCAGCTGCACAGGGAGCCGGAGTCAGCCGGGAGGGGCCCGGGGACAGAGCTGGGCAAGGCAGAAAGGGAAGAGCCCCTGGTTTGTTGCACCTTTCTGAGAACAGCCAGGGCTTAAGCTGACACCTCATGCTGGAGCAGCACAACCTCCTCACGAGATCCATCCCTCCCTCTCACCACGTAGCAGACCTACACCCTGACTTTTGAACGGGTTTCCTTGGCATGAGTTTTGCCAAATCTCCATAACTTTGCCTGCTGTCTGCTGGGGAGGAGCTGCTGCTATTTGTTTATGTTGAAGATTTACTGTGAGAAATGTGCCCGCTGCTCAGGAGAAGGGTTTTGTTGGGTTTTTTTCCCCCCTCTTCGTTCTGTTTGTGCTGTCTGTGTATTTTCTGTGCCTCATGTGGGTCAAGTTTGTGTGCCTGGGGAATGGATGGCAGCTAAATAGCTCTGCTGCTTTTTCTGGGGACAGAAGCATGGAAAAAAGGTAATAGCAGCTGTGAGGAAATGTTTTTTTCTTCTGGCTGCTGAGCCTCTGGGAAATACATATAAAAGTCCTTTTCTGGGAACACACGACAGAGTAAACAGATGCTGCTGTTGTCTCTGCTGTCTCTGTGATCTGTGGAAATGTTCTCCTTTCCTGGGACATCATGAGATGCCAGATGAGCTGCACCAGGTCCTAGCCCTTCAATTCCTGTGAAGAGTAAGTGAAGAAGGGGCCTGATTTTACCCACCAGCACCTACAAGTTCCTTTCACATCTATTTTGCATCATGCCAATTTGAACGCTTTTTCAAAGGTCTAGATTCAACAATCACGAGGTGTAAGGAGGCCTCACAGAGCTACAGCTGTACAGAAAAATAAGGCTCTGTAGGAAACAGGTTTCCCACAGCACGTGGCACAGAGAAATTCTGGTGGGGTTGCTGTTGGTTTCTCGTTCCTCTTGACATCTGGGAAAATGCCAGCATGAAGGATTAGTTTAGCAACAGAGATTATCTTTCTCAAAGCAGGAGAGCTTGTGTACCCCAGGATGCAGTGTTATCCCTAACTGTAGATACTACTTAACTCCTAAACCCAGGAATATTAATTACCCCAAAGCATGGAAATGTCTTGGCAACGCCTCTGCCATGGAGAGGAGCACGGAGATACCACTGCCATGGACACCTTGGACACCTTGTTGGACATCCCACAGGTGCAATTGCTGTCCAGGCTGGCAGGTCAGCCAGCAGCTGGCAGGGGTCATCATTTCCAGGCAGCACTGAGGGCTGGACAGTGAAAGGACATTTCTCTGAGTCACAGCTCCATGGAAAAAAACCAACCCACTTCAGTGGTGATGGCTGTGCACACACAATGTGTCCCCTGGTGGCTGCTTCTCAGCCTTTGTTCTGTTGGAACCCAGGACATCCCTCTGCCTGTCCTGGATGGCTTGAGACCCTTGCAGGGGGTTCAGGAGCCTTGGCATGAAGCCAAAGACCCCTGTGCCTTTGATTTTGATCCATGGAAAAAATTATCAACCTTGTATGAGGAAACACAAGCCATGAAAGTTAAATAGAGTGATAATTAGTGTGTTACAAAGTAGAAAAGTAGAATTTTGGGGTTTTTAAAGTAGGGGTTTGGGGGCCAAGATGGAGGGATTTGGGTGTGTCCTGTCCTTCTTTCTCATTCTTCTTAGCCTCCATCTTCTGGGTGATGGTGGCAGTTTTGGATTGGTTTAGAGCAGGGACAGACTGTGCAACATAGGTGATAGGTATTGGGAATTAACTGTAAATAATGTTCACATAGATTATTGTATAAAAAGACAACACTGCCCTGAGGGTGGGCAGAGTGCCTCTGTCTGTCCTGCCAGATGGATCACTGTGGGTCAGGAAAAGAATGTACTAGATAACAGAAAATAAACAACCTTGGAAACTGCGGACTAAGAGTTCTGACTCCTTCTTTGGATGCCAGGCTGGGAAAAAAGAGACTCTCTAACACCTATGGGGGTCATCTCAACCTCCTGAGACCCCGACATTGTTCTTGTGGTTTTTTTACCCCAAAGCCAGAAGCATTTCCCCTTCTTGATGAGGAAGAGGAGGAAAATTTGGATGAGCAAACAGGCAGGATAACTTCACCACACTCTGCAACCTCCCTGTTTTACTAGGCCACTGTGTTCCTTTGTTCCTTCACACCGTGGGCAGGAGTAAGGAAGACACTGAGCTGTAAATCTGTTTAGGTGGTGTCTGTGAATGGCAGCTGCCAGCCAGGTCTTCAGAGACAAATGCAGCAGTCTGAGTCACCAGTGAATATGTAAAGCATCTCCAGACCTTGCCGTGAGGATGGAGTGTGCTCCTGGAAACAAAGACTCACAATTAGTCTTGGGTGATTATATTGCAGCATTTCTACTGAGAGGGGAGGGAAGGATTAAATTTGGTTGCCTCTCTTTTCTTCTAGGAAGCCCATTTTTAATATCCTTGGAATGTTCTAAAACCCTTTATAGTTGCCTGCCTTGCAGATGTCCCTCTGTATAATGGAGGAAAAAAAAAAAAAATCCAAATTCTTCCTCTTTCCCTCGTTTTGATATGAATGAGGGCCCAGATCTCACTACCTGGTTTTTCTCCTGAGCTGCAGATCTCTGTGTCCCCAGTTCTTTCCATTCTAGAGTTCAACTTTTTCTCAGTCTGGAGTTTCAACCCTTCATCATGGGTGGATGCTTGGGGTGCAGACCTGCTTCTGTTGAAACCAGCAGATGTTGAGCACATCTTGTCTTGCCAGGACCTGAATTTCACCCACCTCCCATTCCTTCTGGGAGAGCTGGACTCAGTCCCAGTCAGTGCTCTTATGTGGTGCTGAGTTTTGTAGTGTTAAAGGAGCTGTGGCATTTATCTGTCCTTTCAGGTTGATTTTTTTTCAGCCTGCCTGCTGAATTGTTGCAGGAGAGTTTGCTGCTCTCCACTGTGAGAGCTGGAATCATTTAGCCTGGAGAAAAGGAGGTTTGGGGTGAGAGTACCTTATTTTTCTTTCAATTACCTGGAAGGAGGTCGTAGCAAGGTGGGGACTGATCTCCTCTCCCAGGTGACAGGACAAGAGGAAACAGCCTTAAGTTGTGCCAGGGGAGATTTAAATTGGATACCAGGAAAAATTTCTCCTCTGAGAGCTTTGTCAAGCACTGGAACAGGCTGCCAGTGGAAATGGTGGAATCACCATCCCTGGAGGGATATAAAAGACTTGTAGATTAGGCACTTAGGGACATGTTTTATGGGGGACTTGGCAGTTAATGGCTGGGCTTGATGATCCTACAGGTCCTAGAGCAAGGGTTGGGCCTGGTTTGCTCCCAGCTGAGTGAGGCTCAGGGGAAATTGTGCTTTAGACCTTTGCATGTGCAGGACCCTTCAACCCAGCTCCTTTCATGGCAGGTCAGGATGGGCCCCACTGAACTGGCCACAGGGAACCCAGGAGGAGCCACACAAGCTGGCCCTTTTCAAAGGTGATGGCTGTTCCTGATAATGCCAACTGGCTCAGCTTTCATTTCATCTTCCTAGTGACTAATGCAGACAGATCAATTAGGGGCTGCACACAAGGAGCTGCAGCTCCTCAACCCTCCCCCAGATAATAATAAAAATATGCCCCTGCTTTTCTCCTTCCTTGAAGTCCCCAGGAGAGTATTAGCTGGTGCTGCAGGTGCAGCCGCCCTGCAGGGTGGTGAGAGCAATGAATAGTAAGGTTTTTAGCTCAAGCACACTAAGGCTGTTCAGCAGCCATTGGATAATCCTCTGTTAATCAGATTATGTAAATTACTACTTCAGCATCCCTATCCCATCTCCTGTCCCCGCTGCTCTCCAAGCTGGAAATAAAAGGCACTCTAAAAAGGAACATTTAGACTGCAAAAAGGCAGCGCTGCTGAAAGGGGTGGGCAGAGGGTGCTGGGATGAGGAGCAGGGCTTTGTTTCCATGCAGGCAGGCAGGCATTCTTGCCCTGGCCAGGCACTGGGAGACACCAAACCAGAGGTCAGGAGTGGGTGCTCCCTGTGCATGAGCAGTGCCTCGATGATGGGCTGGGGAGGGCAGTGCTGGTGCCTTCCTGGAGACCAGAACTTTGCCTCAGTATGGTACCTCTGGAGTGCTGGAAGACCATCCCCAGCCTCCTTGGAGCACAGAGAGCAGAAGTCTTTGGGCAATGCTCTCAGGCACATGGTGGGGGACAGTGCTGTGCTGGCTCAGGTGTTGGGCTGATGATCCTTACTCAGCTTATTCTGTGATTCCTGCCTGTCACTTTGCATTTGTGATGTGACTTTTTTCATTCACAGTGGAAAGCCCAGCACCTCAAAAAAGGTTTGGTTGAGAGATGCTGTCCCCAGCCTGGACTCAGCCCCTGAGCACAATGACTGAACTGAAAGCAGGGGCAGCTTACCAAAAATAATCTCTGCCAGCAAAGCCTGGACTTGTACTGGCCCAAACCTGCTCCTGTGCTTTAGTGCAGGCAAGGCAATCACCTCCTCTGGCTCTGGGTTTAGTACAGACTTGTGTCTTCCTGAAACACAGGCCAGGAGCCCTGGCAGTCACACCAGCACCTTCCTCAGGTTTGACCATTGCTCAGAACGTGGTTCATGGCTCTCACTTGGTCTCTGAGGCTGTCACGTTTTTCATCCAGGGAGAACTGATGGGTTTTTTTTCTTACCAACTGGACTAGAAAGCTGGAGAAGCCAAGGGAGGTCAGTTGCAACTAAAACAGAGGAGCTGAGAGCTTGTTAATTCTTTGTGTGCTCACTGAAAATGACCCAGAAAATCAAGCTGAGCTACACTTGTGGGTGAGGTACTCCTGGATGAATGCAATTTGTTTGTGGCAAGGGTGAGGCTGCCTCTGTTGGGGCAGGTACAGCCAGGGCTCTGCACTGGGCTTTTGGTACTCACAGATGGCCAAGAGAATTTGCTCCCCAGTCCTTCTCTGTTGTTGAACACACATCCTGATATTTACATGTTTTTTGCTTGGGGTAGGCAAAAATGTGTCAAGGCTGTTTAAAATTTGTACAAAGAGGGTTCATATCCTGCAGGTTTGATGGGTCCAGAAGGTCACAGGGCACATCAGAGCCCAGGTGACAGACACAGGTGGGGTGGGGGCACACTGATGAGTACACAAAGGACTTCTCTGGTGTCAATGGAGCTGCTTCCCTGTGCTGTGCTGTGAGAAGCTGTGACATGAGCTCTGCTGGAACAATATTCATGGCCAGGTGGGGAAAATGAACAGCCTGGTGCAAACTATTAGGAGCTTCTGCCTGACCTTGAGAAATTATTTTGAAAATGCAGGTGATCAGATAGGCATCATGCACAGTTCTCACCTGTGCTATAGGATTTTTGTCTAAATTTTGTCTTCCTTTCTCTGTCTGCTGTTGGCTTCTGTGGAGGCAGTGGAAAGTAAAGGGGGTTTAGCATGGTCATGTGATGGAATACAGGGGAATTAAAAGAGTAATGGGGTGATTTCTGCATGCTGCAAGTCAGCACTGTCCTGCAGCAACTGATAAAAGTCCATCCCTTTGCACCAGCTGAGCATCTGAAATACAAAAATACTTTAAACAGTATTGATCAAAATTGATAAAAAAATTATCCAAAAGTACTTAAAAACAATGGAAACAAAGCCATTGAAAAGGAAATTTGAAGCTATACCATCACTCCACCATCAAGGCAGCAATATGGGCATACATTCATAATTCAGCACCATCATAGGATGGACTAATTTTAAAAATTAAGGAAGAAAGCTACCTTTAAGAGTTAGGATAGTGAATACATCTGTTTTTTCTATATGAAATGAACTATGAAATCATAATGAACTCCTGAAATGCTGGCTTCATTGGAGTGTCCCTTTGCACACACCTGCACTGCTGGTCCTGTAAGAGGAGCAGGCACCAAACCTGGGACATCTCCTTTAGGGATTTCAACCTTGGCCATTCCCATGCAGCAACCTGCACTAGGAGCTGCTGGAGAGATTCTGAGCAAATTCCCTCCTTTCTTACAAGAGTTTACATCAGAGAGGAAGCTACATGGTTCCAAAGACTTGTACATGAAGGAGGAGGACTTGCCAGACTGTGGAAAATCCTGGAGATCCCCACCACATCAAATTCAAACAGCTGGGGGTTTAGGGTTTTGCCTGAAGTCATGCTGGAAATTAAAGCTCTTGGTCTCTTGACAACTTTTTGTCATTAATCATAAGTTTGTTGTAGATGGTGGCACCTGTGGCAAAGACCCTTTGGGGCTTTTAGTCTGGTCAGAAAGATTTTCTTAAATTCGACTTCGCATTTCTTTGAATCTCTGTTTTGAGTGATGCTGGTGTGGTTGCCTTATTGCTGCATGCAACCTGGCTGAGCTCCACATTGTGTGCCCCAGAAACTGGCAGCTGCTTATCCTTTCAGATGCCCAACTTGTTTTCCTCTATTTTAGGTGATTTCCAATAACTTTTAATGTCGAGGTGCATCTGTGTCAAGTGGAAAATGAGCTGTTTGTCTCTCCCCTTGCTCCTAGTCAAAAGGTTTAGAGGCACATTAGGTTTTCAGTCTCTTTATTCTGTGGCTAAACATTTTCTTCAATGCTATCAGCAAGTTTCAGCATTAAAAAGGAGGAGATTTTTAGCTTCTGGAATTAAGCCAGAAAGTGTGGCCAGAATTTAAAGCACCCCCTGATGCGTTTTGTTAACACTAATAAGAGATTCAAAATGCTACGAAAAAGCTTTAGATGATGAAAGTTTAATATTTCACCAGTCTGCATGCAGCTGCTATTCTGAACCTCAAGCAGCCTCCTCCAGCTCAATATACTCAAAATCTATTAATGTAAATTATGATTTTAAAGGGCAGGAGCCCAGATGTGTGTAATTGTTTCTTATTGTTCCCATATGTAGAGCAGGGCTCTGAAGCCACAGTGATAACACAGCTGTGGGTTTGCAGCCTCTCACTGCCCTTTTCCTGCCCATCACTCTGTGTGTGCTGCTTTCATCAGCCTCACCTGGGTCACCTCACAAAGCAGAAAAAATTACTCAAATCCAGGCCCATCCTTTGAAACCTCTGCTTGTGTTTAGGCAGGATCTCTCTGCTATATCCTGGTCACTTGCAAGTAAGAGTTTTGCTAGAGAAAGACAGAGTTTGAGGTTTGGCCCAGTGGAAATCCTAAATATTTTTGTTGCCCATCTGACCATCACCCTCTTGGAGAGGCTTCTCTTGGCTCTGGAAGGTGTGCAGCAGGACAAAGCCTTTTGCTCCTGCTGGCATACAGTCCCCTAAGCCAGAAACAGCTTTTCTTCCTTTTAGGAAGGAGAGCAATGAGGCTATGCCCCTGGTTTGTTTGAGGGGCTGGAATTTTAATCCTGGCATGCCAGAGTTCAAAAAAGAGGCCCAGTTTTGAGATGTTCACACTTTGCAGCCACCCACATGTTCTTGTCCTCTTCAAAATGGCCAGCTCTCAAGTGTCCCACTCCACAGGGTCACTTGTGGAAATGCAGATTCATAAGACAGAGCTTCATCCAGGTCAAACAGTTCCTGTGCTGCACAGGTGAGGTGGCTGAAGTGACCTGCTAATATCACACCTAACAAAGTAAATTTGGTGTCCCCTTCAATTTTCATGAACTGGTAACAGGTGGCTGCTGAAAACCAGACCTGTTGCAGGTAGAGAATTGCCCCAGACTCCAGGGAAACTGTTAGGATGTATCCCAGCAGAGATTTTTGGGAGGAGGAGCAAGCCCAGGGTGCAGTGTTGCTTCCACAATGCTTGTTCCTGGCTGAGCTATTCTATCCTGGCAACTGTGAGTTGGTCTGTGGAAAAGTAATGCCAGGACAGCAGGGATGGATTGTAATGTGTTGTTTCCCCTGCTGCCAGGTCACTGACAAGTATGGAGAGGAAGATGAATAAGACTGGTGTGGTTCATGGGTGCCAAGTAATCACAGCTCAATAGGAAGCTTAATAAAGACACAGTGAAGCAGACCCTGATGTACAATAAAGACACAGTGAAGCAGACCCTGATGGACGACCCCTTCTGAGCATTTTGACAGGGTGAAAAAGACCCTCGAAGCTGGTGTAAATGTCAGCAACCCTGTGCCATCTCATCAGCATTCCCCAGTGCTGGCTCTGCACCTGGGACCTCCTGCCCAGGGCCTGGCAGTGGGTCCTGGTGTGCCCCAAGCAGTTCAGGACAAAGTCCTGTCGTGTTTGGACCCTCTTCTGCGTGGATGCACGAGTGGGGATGAAAAGCAGTCCATCCTCCCCCTTTCCCTGCAAGGAAAGAAGCTTTCCTGATTTTATAGCGCTTTGTCTGGACAGGTTTTGAAAGCTCTAGGCAGTGAAGTATCCAAGCAGGTCGGGATCAAGAGCTTCAGTTCCCTTCCCTTTCTGGACCTACAAGCCCCCTTCCCTGCTGCTGCCCGCTGGCTGGAGCATCCCAGGGCAGGTTTTGGGTACGCAATAGGTTGGAGGAAGCACCAGAGAGGAGGGGCCCTCTCCAACTCTCCAATGTAAATTACATGGAAATTAGGCTTCTGTGAGGCCAAAGGCCCCTCCGGAATAGGGCCTTTAGTTAACATAACACTTGTGCTAAATGAAGCGGTTGACACAGCTTTCAGGCTGTAGTGCCACTGTTAATTTACCGTGTGAAAGGGCTGAACCTTCGCTCGAGTTCTGCAGGGAGCAGCTCTGCCCTGGCAGGGACCCGAGGCTCATTCTCTCCGGAGAGCGACCGCATCATTCCTCTGCTGGCTTATTAATATTTATGGGGCAATCCCGTCAGCTGAAACACTCTCAGTGCTGTTAAAAACCCAATAGGTGAGCGCTGCTGAGCCATCTCACTGTTTGGGGTGAGCTGGCCTGGGTAATAGCTGAGCTTTCCTGGGATTTGGCAGAGGGATGTGGTGGAGTGTGCCTGAAGCTGCTCATCCTGGGTGCAGGAGTTTTCCTGCCCCATGAAAGTGGGGTGATGAGCTGGGGCTTCCCTTTCCCCTTGTTCTCCTTTTTATCCCCAGGATATTTCCTGTTGCTCCAGGGCATAAGCAGGTATCTTGCTCTTGTTCTCCCTATTTGCTCTTATGTTCATCCAAAGTAAACTCCCAGCATTTAAGGGAGAAGTGGATGGAGGAGCAGAAAGGACTGGATGGGTCCCAAAGGATCTGTATGGTCACAGCAAGGCTAGTTGGCCTGTGCCTGGGCAATTTTATGGCTTCTTTCATACAAACAAAGACTGGTTTGTGTTGGAGGGAACATTTAAAGGCTACCTAGTCCAACCACCCTGCACTGAGCAGTATCTTCAATTAGATCAGGTTGCTCAGTGCCCCATCCAAAGTGACCTTGAGTGTTTCCAGGGGTGGGGCACCCCCCACCTCTCTGGGCAACCTGTGGCAGTGTTTGACCTATAAATGAGTGGTTACCCAGGGCAAGGTGAGGCTGGATGGACCAGTCAAAGTCACAGACACATGATTGGGGTGGGGTTATTCTGCAGGTTTTGGGTTTTTCATTGAGATGTCACCTTGCTTGCCTGTTGTCCTTGCTCAGAGAGGAAGCTCTGGGGACACCCCAGCGATGGAGAAAGAAGTCTGTGTTTCACTGACCCTGTGTCTTAGCCACAGGGGTATGGAGCTGGCTCATCTTTTGCTGTAAAAGCATGAGTTAAACCTTCAGCGCCCTGCCTGGGCCCTGGAGTGAAGGGCAGGCTGGAAGAGGTGTGAATTCACAGCTGTGGCTCCTGCTGTCACACAGAGTGAGGCAGAGGGGCACCAGGGCTTGGGGCAGCTCTGGGACAGCAGCAGCTGTCACTGTCCTCTGCCTGCAGAAGGTGCCAGCTGTGACTCCAAGTGAGAGTCCACCAAAGAAGGGAGGGTAGGATCCACTTGCCTGCACATTTTCACCCCCCACCTACACCTCACATCCTGTCAGAGCAGAGCAGGAGCTTCCTCCTGCTTGGGAGTGCAATAAATACCCCAGCCTGTTCCTCAGTCCTGAGCCATGTTAAGGAGGGCTTTTGAAAGAGCCATCTCGGTCTCTAGAAATACTTACAAGCTCAGAGCTGGATAAATAAGTGAAATGAAAAAAAAAAAAAATCTCCCCAAACAGAAGAGGAAAAAGAGGAGGAAATTAAACTATTGCTAATGCTGGTTCCATCCTTTCCTGCAAAGTTCTAGCCAGAGTCACTGAGGTAAGTGACTAAAGCTGGTAAGGATGGTTCCAGCCACCACCCCACACCAGCCCCAGGAAAGGGCAGGGGGCATGTGGCGAGCAGAGAAAAGGCAAGACAGAGAGAGGATCTCCTGGGAGATGCAAAACAAGCTCCCTGGATTGCCAGGACTAGTGGTGACACGCGCCAGACAAAGGAACTGCTACTCTATAAATGAGGCAGCCGGGACCAGCGCTAGGCTGACTCCAGCAGGAGCAAGCTCCGTGGGCAGGCACTGGAAAAGCAGTCGGGAAAGAATCACAGGAAGCGCCTGATTTTACTGCCTGTTCGCCCCCCCGAGAGGTTTCCAGAGGCACAAGTACCAGAAAAGTAAGTGACAATGGCCTCTTCTCTTTACAGCTATCCTCCTCTCTTTTTTGGGCTTATCTTGCAACTTTCTTAGGGAAGTCAAAATTTCCCCTCAGAGGAGGGAATGTCCTTAAAGGAAGGAATTTCTGTAGTGGCCTTTTACAAATTCACTTTTCATTTCTTGTAAAGGCACCTCTGGTTCTTGTCATCAAAAATTTAAGAGTGAGGCATCTCATCTGACAAACAGCCACTTACAGGTGGCTGCACTTCATCAAGTGAAGAGACAGTTTGGACCTGAACTTTCCAAATTCCTAGTAGCCACAGAGACTCGGTGAGTCAGACTTACCAGAAGAAATTACTGACTGGTTTTACTGCTTCTAAGAGAAATGTTGGTGGTGAGATGTGGAGAAAACAAAATTGATTTTATAATCACTGTTCTTAACTATTCTTAGATTTTCTTACAGCTGTATAATTACACACTAGGCAAACTCATTTATAGCACTGCAAGCTGCTGTAAATCAGAGTTACTGCACTGGTGCAAAAGGATTAGACAGAGCATCACAGACTCCCTGAGTTCAGAAATGAAACTTAAATGAATTCTCCAATGCTGTGTGATATCTAAAACAAACTCCTTGCAAAAGCACAAATAATCATGTACTAATTATTCACTTGACTGTGTGGAAATTCACTGAGAGTGTCAACAGGCAAAAGTGTGAGGAATCACTTTAAAATTCCAATCCTCACGTATTTAAAAATATCCCCACACTTTACTGGTCATCAGTGTTACAGCTGATGCAGATGTAAAATATAGAGGCATTTGAATTTTCCTCAGTTCAACAGTGCACTTAGGAGGAAAAGCTTAGTATTTTTTCTTAAAAATTTCACTTCTCCTGTTAAATACTAGTAACTCTCAGATTTGTCAAAAAACTTTTGAAACTGCCAATATAAAATGTTTCTATTTCCAGGGGTAGCCTTCTGCATAAAATTATTATTTGAGAAAGCTGATAAACAGCAAAACATGCATGTTTTTGAAGTAGCTGTCTCTATCCTTCCTGATTTCCTTGTAACACTACAGGACAATATTTCGTTTTCAGAATCTTTTTCCACCATGCATTTCTATATAATTTCACACAGATACAAAAAAGAAAAAGAAAGCAAAAGGCCAAACAAACAGCCAACTGCAAAGCTAACCAACCAGGAGAAAAAAACCTAAAATAAATGCAGCTTGTTTTTACTGCCTTACATAAATCTTTATAGTAGTTGTGATATGAGCAGGTGATCCAAGAAATGAAGTGCTCACGGAGCCAGCATGCCAGGCAGGAAATTTGTGGACTAAACACAGGTGGCTGAGGCAGGGATGATCTTTGAGCTGCTGTTTCTGTCAGGAGCAGCCCCACAGAGATTGGTGGCAAGCCATTCAGGGGAAAATGGGGTTGTGCTCCTTGTCTTGCAGGGGAAAGTTTGTACCTCACTTTTGGAAGCCGCGTTTTGCTGTGGTGGCCACGTTCCTCTGTGCTCCTGGTGGCCTCTGCTCCTGGGCACAGCAGGCACTGGTGTGACCCGAGGTGCTCAGCAGCCTGGTGGGAGCTTTGGCAGGAACACAGGGCACTGGATGCTGCCAGACCTCCAGTCTTGCTTTGGCTGCAGTCACAGACAGATTTGCCACCAGCCTCAGAGCAGACCTGGATAGAATGCAGAAACAAATATTGTTTGGGGGCCATGTCCAAACATAATAAATATCTGTGTTCCCTCTGATGCAAATGTCCTTTGCATTTGCTGGATTTTCCCCTTTCTGCTCCCAACAACTTCTCTAACAGTGTGAGATGCTGCAGACTGCTCTCTGCTGAGCTGCAAGACATGTAGCATCTGGTCCCATCCTCACTTACATCCTTTTTCAAGGAAGGAAGGATGTGGACTTCCCTACATACACAGGCAGGGCAAATGTTTTCTGCTATTCACAGCTGCCCTCCTGCCTCGTTTGTGCCAGAGAGAGGGAGGCAGGAATGAGTGATGTGATGATGTGGAAGAAATATCAGTGTGGAATTGGGTTTTGCACACTGGATTTGGGGAAAAACAACAAAAAAAAAATAGAGCTGAAGAACTCCTGGAACAGAACACAAACTGTTTTTCTTCTCTGTGTTTACCTTAAAGCACGGGGAGGGTGTCTCTAAGTAGTATTTGTGCTGTTAATTTGGCAGAGACTGTTGTTAAAGGAAACCCACAGGAGGTTGTCTCTCTGTCATTCAGGTCAGAGAAGCACTTCTCCAAGAATCTTCTCAGATTCTCTGGAACAGAAAATAACACAAGTGCAACTTCAGCAAATAAAGGCTAAACCTTCTGGCAGAGTGTTCCTTTCTCAGCTTAGCAAGCTGTCATGCCCCTGCCAATGCACTGCAATTCCACTTAGCAAAAGCTGTTGCAGCCCATGAGTGGTTTTTTTTTTTTTTTTTTTTTTTTTTTGTGTAGAGCTGTGGTATAATTAATCTTTCTGCAAAGAACCTTAAAAAGTATTGAGCAGAAGGGAACCACATGAAAAAAATACAACAACAACAACAAAAAACAACAAAACCCAAACCCCCCCAAAAAAGCCCTCTCCCATGTGCAGAGTAAACCTTTTCTTGAGCTACATCTTTATCACTATTGTCAAGTTCTTGGCCACATACTTTGTGCCCTCCCAAACCCCATCTGGGTGGCAGCCCATTCATTGCTTTGCAGATCTTCCTTCCCAAGGCAGGCCTGGAGGGCATGATGAGACAGTGTGCACACTGTGGAGTCTTTTTTTTTTTTTTTTTCTCAGAAAGCAGAGAGCTCTTTGCTGCTGAAGACCTGAACCCTCCAGGAGGGCAACTGGATTTCAAAGCTCAGCAACCCAGGGGCAGCACTGGGTCAGGTGAAAGACCTGCCCCTTGGAACTGGGATCATGAGCAGTGCAGTAACCCCAAACAGGAAGGATGACTTAGTCCTGGGACCTTCACACAGCTGCTTTTGAAGACTGTGGTGATTTCCTTTTTCTAAAGGTTCAGTGAGAGCAGAAGTGTGACTGTGAGAGCTTCTGTAAATGCTGCCCTTAGACAGGAGGGCTCCCAGGAGCAGAGATTCTACTATGTGCATTTTGTCCTAGATTTAAAGGCTCTAAAAAAGGTAAATTACTGTGTCAGCATGGACTGGTTTTTATAGTGCTTTTGCTGCTCTGCCCTACCATGTACCGTGGTGTGATTGTCACATAACACCCCCAACAGAGCCATGAGACAGAGAAATGAGCCCTTGTTTACTCCTGAAGTAGCTCCTCTTCCCACATCTTATTTGAAATAAAATGAAGTTCACTGATAGTGTAAGGAATCACCCTGGGATGCAGGGAAAGGCTTTTCTCATTCATTATACCAGCACTGCAGGGCTGGGCCACCCTGTGCTTCTGTCTGCTCTAACACACAAATTCTTAAATACACTTGACAATTTTTTTCCACAAACCTTGCAGAGGTTAATAAGCAGGGGGGTCAAGGAGTCAAGGAGGTGCAGGGAAAAAAAAAAAAGAAAAAGGGATTAGCCTGAGGCAAGGGAACCACAGGAACAGAGACAGAAGTTCAACTCCCTGGTTGCCAGCCCAGCACTCACTCACAGCACTGAGATCTTTCTGATACACTTGTGGGATTTCAGGTGGGAGGCACTTTGGGAAGGGTCAGCACTGAGATACAGGGAGGCAGCAACAGGGAGAATGAGCTGAGGAAAGCTCTGGGAAAGAGCCTGTACCTAGTGTACCCATCAAGCTGGGGTGCATTGTCCCCTCTGCCCTTCCTTCCCCTCCCAACCCAAAGAAAGTCCCTGAAATCCAAGCAGTTGTGCAGCAAACTCTGCATGGTTAAGCTGCAAGGAGTGAGTTTATTCCTCCTAGGGAATGGGAAATAAAAATAAAGCCCCCTTTCAGCAATGGGTAAGTGTTTTGTCATGTAATACCCATGCTCAGTCTTGCCCTCTGCGTGAAGCTGAGTGCCACGCTCTGAGGCTTGTGTGAAACTGAAGAGGGAAACTGTGAGTTTCCCCTTCCTCCTCTTGCCCAAATCACAGGGATGCAAAGCGAACAAAGCACAGCAGCAAGGAGTGATAGCTGGAGAATCTTTGCTCCCCGTGGCAGATCGGGCTCACAAGCACCTGCCTGGTGGAGGGAACAGGCACCATCTGCTCTTCTGCTGCCATTTACTTAAGGGCTGGGGGGACTGAACAAAATCCAGCGCGATGTGTTAAATAACCAATTTTAGCAGGCACTGGGTTTCCCCTGTGGAGCGATGGTGTGGCACCGCAGGTTTGCTAGAAGCACTCCAGTTCTTGGTGGCAGCAGGCATCTGCTGTCTGATTAAGATTTGCAGGAGCAGGTCTCCAGTGGCCGGTTTCAACATGGATTTAACTTCACCGAGGTCAGAGGTATAACTTGAGGGAGGAACTTTCTCGCCCAAGATCTTTAGTTAATAGCATCCTGCTAATTATGACTGAGTGCCGGGCTGCCGGCGAGTCCCCTGCCAGCCCTCAGACATTAACCGCTGGCTCGGGGGCCATTTGCTGGGGAATGTCTGGCAGAGATGTGCTTTGTGCCTAAGCTGCTCTGCTGCTCTGCTGCTGCCTGAATTGCCTGAAAGGCTTTAGCACGGAGAGAACTGCTGCTGGGAGAGATCTTCATCTCTTCCGCCGCTCAGTCTTTTGTCTGGCGAAACTCGCGGCTGCATTGAAAACAGCCAGCATTCCGCCCACCACACATTTTTATATTTTTCAGATGGGTAGGCAGGGGGTGCAAAGGGCTTCAGTTGTCTCTTTGGTAGGTGGTGGTGGCTTGCTTTTCCTTTTTTTTTTTTTTCTCTTTCTCGCTGTGGTAGCAGATTCGCTGGGGTTATTTCTTTGCATAATTCTTTTTGCATGTTGCAGATGTGCACCTTAGCTCAGGAAACTCCATTTACCTCCTACTTCTGGACATGCCTTCTTGACCTGAGTTAAATCATTTCCTCAGTGCAAAATGTTGTCCTTCAAAGTAATTCCTCCTGTGAAAATGGTGTAAACTTCCAGATTTACGTTGCTGAGAGCAGAATTAATCCTCTTGAATTTAGGTTGCTGTCTTCCCGGATTTTTAATTGTCACCTAAATGTGGGGCTGTTGATCTGTTGTTAGGAAAGGTGAGCAGAAAGTACAGAGTCCAAACCTGCAGGTTAATGCAATAAATCTATATGTTATTTGTACAAACAGGTGATTTCTGCACAGATTTAATACAGACCAGTGGATGATATGTATTTTATACAGTGCATCAGAGAAAGCTGAAGAATACATTGCTTGGTTGTGCAGAATTAGCAAAGACGTGAAGTTGCAAATAATGCACTGAAAGACAAGTTTGGTGAGAAGAGTTGGAGAGAAGGAAGGAAAAGAAGGAAGGGAATGAGACAAAAGAAATGGAAATCAGATCCCTTGCCAGCAAACTGGCTGCATTTTAACTAGAAGGTACAGAGGACTCGAGGGATGTGTAGGTGACTAGAGCAAAGAGCTGTGCTGAAACACTATAATTACTGCAGGATTGGACCAGGATAATTTATCTGCTATGTTTCTAGTGGAAACTCCTAGCACAACAACAGAAAACCCACACCAGTAAAGACAAAAAGGAGAGGAATTTAAGGTGGAGAGATGTATAAGGTGGCTTACACCTGACAAAGAGCTACCCCTGCAAGAGGAGGCCCTGGGAAAGGAAAGGAGCTGTGTTTGCTGATCTCGAATAAATGTCAGAAATACAAACACACGTTTTTGAAGTGTAAAGCAGGAGCTGTTCTCACAAAGGCATCTGTTTGCTGACAAGGCTTGTGACCACAAACGTAGCATTGTCCTTTCCAAAGGCATGAGTGGAGAGACAAAGAAAGCAGGGCGTGAAGGAGTAGGCTGGGTTTATTTTTCCACCAATAACACCACTAACAGGACAAGAGGGCATGTTCCCAGCACCAGGGCTGGCTGTTAACCTGCTTTCCTGGAGTGCTGTGCTGGGGGCTGTCTGCAGCAGGAGGAAGACAAGAAGCAGACTCCCTCTTGGTATTTGCAGCTGAGGTGTAATCAGGTACCCAGCAAACACTGACCCACATGGCAGAATTACAGTGCAGAGCCCCAAAGGCCTGGCAAAATATAGTTCAGTCAATCCATTAGAAGAAACAAGGGAACCCAAATAACTTCCCCTATGTTACAAAAAATAACTACCTTTGTACAGATAAGTATGTATTCAAAAGAAAAAAAAAAAAAAAAAAAGCAAAGAAAAAAACCAACATAAACACCAAAACAGAGGGCAGAGAAAGAAGCAGGTGGCATTCTGCATTTCACATAGATCTGAGCAGCTGCTTGGAAGAATAAATCTGTAAAGGCAAAAGTTTTGCCTTGGGCACTGAAAACATTGCAGTACAGAGAAGCACTGAAAGACAGTGTTTAAATCTGTACCACTGATGTGGCAGTGCTCTTGCCAGAAAGGTACATGCAACATATTTGAGGTAGGTGCAAAGCACCAAGCAGATTTGTTCCCACAGCACAAACCAAAAATGGTAAACAGAATAGGAGAACAATTAAAAAAAAATAAAATGAGAGATATAATCCCCATTTGCATCAAGCAATGAGTCTTAATGTAAGTCTACGAAAGATGAGAAAAACTCTCAGCAACCTGAAATATAAGGATTTGTTTTTTAAAGGAGCCTTTCATGAAACAAGGCCATTTTGATGAGACAATTTTCTCATCCCCTAAAGGTATGACAGTAAATTCAGACTTGTACCAAAATAGAAATGTGTTAACAGTGTAAAGGCCAGGGCCAAGAGGAGCATGTGAGTTGTTGTCAGTGTGAGCAGCCATGCACAGGGCTCAGGGGTGTGCCTGTGCTGGCTGCATCCCTGCCCAGAGGTCTCTGAACACAGCTGTGACAGGATTCAGAGTGCTGCAGCTGTGCTCCCCTGGCAGCTGGTAATCCATGCTGGACTGGAGCTTGAAGGAGCTGGGCAGGAACTTCCCTGCCTTGGCTCCCTGACAGGGCATCCCAATTAAACTGTGAGTCACATTTGTGTTTCTTTATTCCCTTGGGCTTTTAGCGTGTGTTTTGGTGAACCCTGAGTGTCTTACATGGTGTAAGGCTGCTTCAGATGGAAACAGGATCACAGCTGGGCTGTCATCCCAAAGTTTCCTCTTCCTGGGGATGAAGGATGCTATTCCCTCTGCTCCCCACTCCCCTTTAGAGGGCTACAGTAAAGAGGGGTTTGCCAATGGGTATAAAAAGCTGAGGTTTTCACATGCATAAGAGGGCAAGTGGAAACATTTGTCCTTTAGTCTCTTGGCTGTGGAAAGCTCTTCCCTGCTCCAACTGTCTGTGTGCCATTGGCATAAAGAGCTGCTTCAGAAATTGATGAGTCTGCCCTCTCTCCAGGGCTGTGGGAGAGAAGGGAAGGCTCTTTCCCATGGTGGTGGGAGAAGGGTTAGGGCAGCACAAAGAACTTTTGGCAGTCTTTCTGGTAAATGGCATTTAAAATCACTGTGCATCCTTTGCCTCAGTACTCTTCTTTGCCAGGTCTGCTCTGGGCACGGGGCTCCCTTTGCTTGGCTCTCTGAGGGTGGACAGGAAACAACTGGAGAGAGGTTTTGTCTGGGATGCCAGCATGCTTTGTAGGAATCACACTTTCCCTCGTGCACTTATGGCACTTGTGGCTTAAGTCTTGGCATTTCTCAGAGGCTAAAGAAGAAGCCAGAATGAAAAGTGTCTGACATCCGCAGTGAGCAGCCACTGTGGGCTGGGCAGGGAACCAGACTGGTGCAGCCCTGGAGAAACAACCACAGCCACACATGTCTGTGGTGTGGGCTGGCTGCTCACTGAAGGCTCATGGTGAAGTCCACCTGGCTTAGTTCCAGCCAGGAATCACCAGGCTTGGGCCAGCTGGGTGCAGAGTCCAGGGAGGTGTGAAATGAGGCTGGGAAAGCGTGGATGTGCTCCGCACTGGGTCTGCCTGCTTTTCCCCTTAAAAAGTGCCTGTGTGGCTCTCATGCAGCCTGGTGGGATGACAGGTGCATTGTCTGTTGGGAATTCTACTGCAGGGGAACTCTGAGGAGCCTGGAGAAGCTGCCTTGTAGCAGCAGCAAAAGCTTGTATAAGGAAATTATGCAAGCATTTGTATAATTTATCTCCTTTACCTCCTTTGTGAAGTTCTTACTGAACTCTGGCATGTGGTTGCATCTCTAATACTTCTGATCATGATTTTGGGGTGAATCTCAGAAGGACATGGAGGACAAGAGCACCAGACAGAGGGAGTAAAAATTAGAAGCCTAGCACCACCACTCTGTGCTTGCCATTGGCCCAGAGGTTACAGTGGCCCTAAAAAAGCAGCCTGTGTGAAAGCCAGGGGTATCCAGCATTCACTCACCATCTCCTTTGCTTTGCAGCACCTTAAGAATGACAAGGAAGATCTTCACCAACACCAGGGAGAGGTGGAGGCAGCAAAATGTCAACAGTGCCTTTGCCAAGCTGAGGAAGCTCATTCCCACCCACCCACCTGACAAAAAACTGAGCAAGAACGAGACGCTCCGCTTGGCCATGAGATACATCAACTTCCTCGTCAAGGTCCTGGGAGAGCCAGGCCTGCAGCAGACAGCATGGCAGCTCGGGGCAGCATCCTGGGATTCTTCCAGCAAGCCCCACACTTGCAGAGCATGGAAGAGCTGACCCTGATTGAAAACTGTGGTGTCTCCTGTCCTGGCATGAGCAGCAATATAGTAGAGTGTTGGTCAGAGGCATCATCCCCCTAGCAGACAATGAGATGCACAGTCTCGGTGTTAGTGTGATAGTCCCTCTCTCCTGGCAGAATCTGTGTGTGGGTTGCTCTTCTGTGTATTGTGGTTATTTATTTGTATTTATTGCTATTTAATTTGAGTTTTTATTTAATAGGATAGGAAGTCCTTGGTCGTGCAAAAAACTGGAAGTCCAGACAGAGAACTTGCGGTCTCTGGGAGCTTGGAAGGACTCGCTGCTGTCATGGCAGAGTCCAAGCCAGAAGAGTCTTCTGCCCAGATCTCCTCCATAAATCAGGGCATAGAAATTCCTTCAGTGTTTCTGACAGGGAAAGAGATTATTCTCCCATTCTATTTCAAGGAAACACTATTGAGATGAAGAATTATGACAGCACCACAAAATTTGTCCCCAACAGACATCTGGCCTCGTAGTGAAAGATTTTGAGATGTGATATTTGACACAGTCCAGTCCTCCATGAGTTGTTCTAGGGGTTAATTGCACTCTCTCTTGAATGTGTGGATCTTATTTCTAGCTTCTTTTTTTTTTAAAATTTAAGTCCTAGCCCTTGAACCTGACTGCATATTTCTTCATCAGACTGGAGGGACCCCTTATATCAGAGCAAAACACATTAAACAAAATTAAATGTTAGGTTAAAGCAAAAAGTGCCAACTCAAAATGACAAAATACATAGTCATAGATGAGTTTCAGTGGGTTCAATAGGCAAAGTAAATCTCCTCCATAGGTTGGTGACTCAATGCCTTTGTTCCTCTGTAGGAGCTGTAGCAATGGGGGAGGTCCTCTTTGGGAGGGAAGTCCCAGGACAAAGGCTTCAGTGATGCACTGTGAGAACCTTTGTGGACAAAACCATGTCTATGGTTATCCATGCAGACCTCTCTGACTCCCCTTGAACTCCCTGCTTTCACCTGCCCCAGCTGAGGTTCTCCCACCTGGATATCATCCCAAATGGGCCAATGGAGCAAGGACAAAGAAATTGGTGTAAATATCTTCAATTTGTGAGTCACTGTCCTGTAGGAAAAGCACACCATTCCTACATTTCCTGTAGGAAAACCATCACACTGTAGGTGTTTACATGACAAGCTGCATGAAAAGAGCTTTCATGAAAGTGGCCTCTGTGGGTTGTTGTTCCCCACAAAAAAATCCAATTTAATTTCCTGACTGAGTTACAACCTGTGCCAGCCAAGGCCTGGTCTGCTCATGTGACTTATGAGCAGCCCAAAACATCAGAGAAAATGACACCAGGTTTAAGCAGAATGGCTTTCTGGTGAGATCCTGCTCCCACTGACACAAGTGCCTCTTGATTTTCGTGTGGACCAAGGTACATGTCAAGGCTTAGAAAAGACAATTGTTCACGACTTGTGAAGAAATGTAGCTCCTGTAGGCCAAGGCATGTCCTTGGGCTGTGTCTGTTTGTTCATGAGACTAGGAGGTGCTTTCAGAAAGCAGAGCTAGGGTTTGTGCATGCAGCATGTACTGCCTTTCTGCATGAGGGGATTTGGCACCTGAAGCTGAGCTGCCTTTCAAAGCCTCACCAAGCACCAGGTGCACCAAAGAAGCCAGGGCTGGCTCCTGCTCTGGGAATGTTGAGCTGTCCTCAGCATTGACAAAAGCCAAGGTCTGACAAGAACACAGCTCACCCCATCCAGCACTGGTGCTGGAGGTTCAGGCATGCCAGTGGACAGATTTTGACCAAAAGAAAGAAAGAAAGAAAAAAAAAAAAAAAGCTGGAAGGGTTCATGTTGATTTGATTTCCTTTCTGAACACGGCTAATATTTTGCTTATCCCTGGGTTTGTGATCTGCCAGGATGGCCCTGAGGAGCAGCTGAGCTGAGTGGAAGGGCAGGGAGACACTTTTGTTTGTTTCTCCCCACCTCTGCCCACCTTAATGTGACTAAAAGAAGCCACAGCCTGCTCTGCATCCTCGAAGGTAATGAGCCACATCCTCCTCCCAGCTTCCTGCTGGCTTGGTGGAGTTCCAGCAGGACAAATTAGTCCAAGTAAATCAGAGCAGTTCCTGCTGAGGCGTGGTGGTGCTGTTGGGTCTATCAGTCACCTGCTATCCTAGGAAACACACATCACCAAGGAGAGGAAAAACATCTTGTGAGCAGCTGTCATACTGGGAAGGGGAAAGGAAGCCTGGCAATTTTGTAACATAACTTGCTTTGTTGTATTTTCTATGCTAAAAACCTTCCCTTCTTGTTATTGCTTAGGTTCATATCACTGTTTTCTTTGATCTCCTTTCAGTTTAGGGGCTCCCTACTGTCACATTCAGCAAGCATTTCTTTAGATCTCTCTACCAAAGATTTCTTTTTTTTGGTCAAGTTTCTTCTTTGTGTTTTGGGGATTTCTTATCTGTGTCATCATGAACAAATACAGTGCAACTGATAACACTTTGTGCTATATGATGTTATTTAACACCTAATATATTCCAAATAAATTATTTAAGAAACTAATCTTTGTTGCTCTAAACTTCTCTAAAATTTCCTTTTACATTTGCATACCACTCAGTAGAGGATCTCAAAGACCTTAGGATGTGATTTCCAGCAGAGGATTTTTCTGCTGTCTCTTATGCAAGAGTCTTGGTGGTAGAAACAACATTATCAGATGATGAACAATGACAGAAATTCTTTGTTTATTAAAATTTCTTACACTTTTAGTTCATACTGTATTCCCATCTATGTACTAAGAAGATTTTGACCAGCCCTTGAAAAAAGAGAAATAACTAAAATTTCATTGCACAACGTTGTTGTTTATCTCTTCCAAACATTCACAATTCAAAAGATTTTAATCAAGTTCATTTTAAAAAGCATATGACACTCTAAAGAATTAATTTGGAGTCCATAGTTATCTGGAGATGTTCAGACAGGCACAAGCCAAAGATTCAAACAGGAGTCCAGGTTCAGATATAAAAATTAATTCAAAGTTGAAGGGAGCTGAGGATGTAAAGCTGTTTTCTTTCTGGCTAACACCTGGTGGGAACAATCCAATCCCCAACTGAATTTGAGGCTGGGAGAGGGAGAGGAAGCATTAGGGTGACAGAAGCAGAAGTTGTGAGGAAGAGATGGCAAATCATTGGATCACAGTGAGAGCTTCAGTTTCCTGCTTGATTGGATGTCCCACATCCCTGAGAGTGTTCTGTGAACACCAAGAGAGGAATTTCTGCACAAAATGTGTGTCAGGAAAGTATTGTCTCAAGGAATTACATACAAAAGCCATGAAATTGGCAAATGTGAGGTTCAAAATGTATTTATCTGTGATGTCCAGCATGTATTTATACTAAGTAAGGCAATGTCACCTTAGAGAGAGCCCTCTGCTTTCAGCAGGTGATGCCAAATTAGTCTGTATGCTCAGGATCATGTGGCAGTCCCTCTTCTGGAAGTGGGAAGTGGGTACAGCCCTGCCAGCACAGTGCTGTGAGATAATGGGACCTGTGCCATGGAGGTGGACCAAGTCATTTGGAGTAGGCTGAAAATGTCTCAGAAATGTTGTTGCAGTGGCAAAACCTTAGTACAAATGACAAAAATATCCCCAGTCCTAAGGACCCTGCTGTCTCCAGTTGTAACTAGCAGTGCTGAATAGAGTTGTATGAACAGCACTTTTTTTTACTTTTATAATTTTTTTTTTCTGTGAACCTATGTCTGTCAATATTGCAAGAAAGACCAGCTAAGGTGGCATTTTCTAGAAGCACCCTTGGTATTTCCTGGTACAAAAAGGAGCGCTGGAAAGTTAAAAGAATCGTGGTCTGCTCCAACCCATGGTACTCCTAACCTGCACAGAGGGTGTGAAGTGTGCTCCTGTGAATCTGTGATGCAGAAACCTCAGTGAGACACTCCTTTACTTGGAATTTCTGACAGGATCAGTGGAAGAATACAGCTCCACATTTCAGCTCAGATGAGGATTACTTTCTCCAGAGGCAGGAAACAAGTTCTGCCCCTGTTCACCTGTCACAGAGCCGAAGGGAACTGATGCCCATCACATCCACTTTCTCAACATCCCTGTTGTGGCTGTGGAATGTAATTGAAATCAGATATTTGTGCTGGGTAAGGAAAGGAATGAGTTGCAAATGTATCCTGAAAGGATGCTGTAGTCTTGTGCACAAATACCAGTGACAGCCAGCCTGTGGTTGGAGGAAAGGCAGGCCTGCAATCTGCAAGGCAGGGTTTTGGCTTGAGATTCTGTGGATTCAAATCCTGGTGGATGTGATCACGCTGTGTCTGGCACTAGACAATGCACAGTGAGATCCCACATGTTTTTTTGGAGTATTGCCCATGCTGAGGAAAACACTGTGGTGAGGCTTGTACTCATCAGCCTTGTTTGCTGTACCTTGTCTGAATCAGGGGGAATGAAGGTACAGTGAGCATCACAGAGGGGGACTCACAGGATTCCTGGGACATTAAATGGCAAAGCAGAGTTGGTTTAGGACACTAAGATCCATCCTAGCACCTGGTTCTGAACAAAAAGTAAAGGTGCAGCACCAATGTGTTTCACAGGCATATGATTCATGAAACATTAAGGAACTTATCTTCTAGTATCTAACCAGTTCCCACAAATTTCTTTGCTGCTAGGGAATGATATGCAGTGGGCATGGCTAAAGTAGTGTGAGCAAGGCAGATCTGACTTTTGTTCTTTGAAGGCTGGGTGATGAAAGGAGGTGGAGAGAATGGACGACTTAACTACTGACCTGTGGGGCAGGGGTCACTTGGGAGCCAGTCTTAAATCTAAAGGTCATCAACACAGTGACAGAGTCCAAATCCACCACTTTTCAAGGGTGTGATTGTATTTTTAATACAGCAGGTGCTGAGAGAATCAAAGGGGAGACGGGTGGGTGGAAGAAGCAGCTCAAAAAAGTACTTGGGTTAAAGAAGGTAAAGATTGCCCTGTGCCCAGTCAATACCTATATCTGGTTGAATTTATTCACTTTTGTTCTCTCTGTAAGCCATGGACAGCATTTTCTTTGCACTCTAAATTGGTCCAACTCTTCTCTGTAAGGAACAGATCCTCATCCCAATGTATTCTCACTCCAGTCCCTTTCCATATGTGCACACAAATGCACATCCCATCCCTCTACAGCTTGTTTCACTGCCTGGGATTGCAAACCCAGCAGAGCACAGGAGAGGACCCTGTGATAAACTTCTTTTGGAGAAGAGACACCTCAGCACTGAGAGCCAGCAAGAGAGGCCAAGAGCAGCCAGCCTTTCCTGGCTGCATCTATCCTGCTGAGTGTCAATGTCACAGAACAGCACAGAAGAGGTTCAGAATGAAGGGCAGGAAGGAGTCAGTGGATCTCAGCATGGACTACACTGGGATTCAGATGAAGTCTCTGACTTTTATGCTGGCCAGCAATGCAAAGAGGTACTCACAAGCACAGGGCAGCAGAGGTTTCCCATGCACACACCTTTCTGCAGATGGCTTCAGAGCCTGGGGAAGGTCCCTCACTTTCTCTGAAATTCCCTACTCTACACCTTGAAAGACAGACTCTTAGGTAGCCTAAAACCCTAATGAAAAGCTAAATGATGATAGCCTGCAGACAGCAAGTCTCCAGAGAGGTGTTCTGCTTCCAACCCTGTCTGTAGACATTGATTAGCATTGATTTTCTCTTGGTGACTGTATTTGGCAAACCCTGGCAGACAGCAGTGCTCAGCCCTGGAGCTGAGAAAGGCCAAGAGCAGACAATATTAACTCTGCCTTCAGATCACAGCAGCATTGCTGTACTCTGATACATTGATTTACAAGCAACCAGAATGTAACCTATGGATTCCCTCAGCTCAAGACTTCACAGCACTAAATTCCAGCTTTAAAAAGCTTTACACTTACTGGAAAGACCTGAACTCTCAAGAGGAAACTGCAATGCCTAAAAGCACCTTGAGTGGAGGCTATCAGACCTAGTTAACCACAGGATCTCTGACCAGCTGACCGTGACCTAAAATATTTTACTGCCTGGAGGTTAAAAGTTATTTCAGAAGGATGAATCTGGTCCTGCTGAGAGGCTTTGCAGTGGTCTCTGTGGGACTGAAAGGCAAAAAGCCAGCTGCCAGTTGAGAGTTTCCTACAGAGAGAGTGAGGCTGGCAGGTTGGACTTGCCAAGAGCACTTGGTGCTGGCACAGCCTGCTTGGGTGGGAAATATTCCCACCACTTGAAAGGGAACTGAAATAACTCAATACTGAAGGGAGCTGCCCACTCTGGCTCTTCCTCCTGAGCTATGCTGCAAACATTTTTCCCAAATTTCCAGGCACAGAAGAGCAGCCAGCTGCTGTCTGGTGAACATGCCCAGCCATGGTGCTTGGCACAGGACAGCCCAATCTCAAAGGCCACATTTCCGCACAGACATGTGGAATGCAAACAGATGTTCCCCAGCTCTCAGGTTTAGAAGTGAGAAAGTCATGGCAGGAAACTCCAGCAGCATAAGTTTACCTGACAATTTTGAATGGAATATCTGAGCAGATACAGAAAACACAAATCAGACATGTCTGTCTTTATATCTTTCTGTCTATTATCTATTGCTCTATGTTACCTTTATCATCTCCTTGAAATCCATTTAAGTTCACTTAAGGTCACATGCAAACAGAAATACACAAATTTTGCCTTAATAATCGAAAAAATTCTTCTTTCAGATTAAAGAATAATGTAAGTGAAAAAAAAAGAAAACAAGACAGATTGCCAATGAAAGCATGGAGGATGAATTAACCATGCCTGACACAACCTGGATGGACACTACACTTGTTGTAGGGACATAGACCTCTGTCTATGGCACAGACTCCTGTATATGTCAGCTGCAGAAAACAGAGTAACATCATCTTGTTTCTCCTATATCTAACAAGTAATTCAAACTGCCAGTTTGGTAATTTTGAAGTAGTGGCTCCTATTAATCTCAAATATTTCCCAAAAGTACAGGCTCCTGAACCAAAACACACACACTGATTATGTGTTTCTGGTTATCAAATATGTTTTCTATGTCCCTCAACAGTACAGCTGTAAGTTGCTAAAGTAAATTTTTTTAATTCAAAGAAGTGAAAATTCTGCTAAAATAATAGTAAAAAAAAAGTTTCTCTGCTATTTATCACAACTTCATCAGTTAAATATTTCCAGCAGCTCTCTGTGTGGTGCTGTTAAGATAAATCAAACCAAAGACAGTCTTCTTGAAAACTGGAGGTTCAAGTTAGGCAGGAGTTTGTCATAAATACAGCCTCAAAGCTTGACTTACCCTGACATTTATGTTTCCTTTTATCCTGACTCTCTGAAGTACAGAAAAACTCTAGGGCTGGAGCTGTCAGTAAGACTCTTGATCTCGAGGGCTCATCTTGAAACATTTTAGGGTTGCCATGACTGCTTTTTGGGGTGTTTTTCTTGTAATCTCTGTCCATGCACGCTTTTAAGACACATCAGAAAGATGAGGTTGACTGGTCAGACAATTTAGCTGGAAGAGCTGGTAGTGCAGAAGCAGCCTGAATATATTTTTAAAAACAGGCACCTTCAAG
The DNA here is from genome assembly GCA_013400575.1 of Peucedramus taeniatus. Lineage (NCBI taxonomy): Eukaryota > Metazoa > Chordata > Aves > Passeriformes > Fringillidae > Peucedramus > Peucedramus taeniatus. The sequence goes on along the minus strand of WBNO01016323.1, from coordinate 41,198 downwards.
TCATTTAATCTCATGTTCCTGAATACACCAGCATACAGAGCCCCTAGCTGCTACTTTTAAAACCTGTGTCTATGGATTTGAGTCTTGAGTCCTCTGGGAGCATTCATCTCCCTGCATGGGCAGAAAGAAGAGAATTAGGGCAGGCACTAAGGCAATCAAGCAGATTGTTTAATACTCTAAGCAAGGCAAGTCCACCACAGAATATGTCCAGGGACCTCCCCTCTCCAAGATACATACCCTGCCCCTAGACAGTTGGCTTTTTTTTCCCTACCATGTTTCTTATCAGTCTCCTGCAGAAAATCTAAAAGTCTTATCTTGATAGTCCAGATTACCAGATGATCTCCTCTCCATGATGAATAGAAATCAAACTGATTTTCTTTGTCAACAAAGCATACATTCCCAGTCCAGATAGTTAAATCAATAGAACCTCTCCTCTCCTCTCCTCTCCATCCCAGCTCTCCTGTCATCCTTTCAGTGTCCTTACCCTCCCCCCAATTAATTCCTGTGCTTTAATACCATCTAAGAGTCCTTAGTGAGAAGAGGATCTGCTTGCTATGCAGGTGCAAGTTTTCAGCACCACAGCACAACAGCAATGCCACCCGCTCTGCCCTCCTCAGGGCTTCTCTTTGTGAGCCACTTTTTCTTTTCTTCCTTTTCAGCTCCGTGCTGAACAACCCCATGCAGATAATCTGATTATGCTAATTTGTACTTCATGAACCCAAAGTAAGGGGATCTGTGGAGGGTGAGCTGGGCTGGGGATAAGGGTGGTGAGGACAGGAGAGAGGTTTGGGAGGGGGGTGCATGGACAATGGGTTCAAGTCAGTTAACAAAAAAAGCCGTCTGTATTTCCAAACAAAGCACACTCCGGGTAACCCCTTGCTGCTCTTGACAATTTAGAGTGTCCCAAACTGGCCTGGGCCACTGAGCAGAAAAGGGAACACGGAGAATATACAATGAAGGGGCACAATGAGAAGCCTGTTTCCTGTTGAATGTTGCTTTTTTTTTTTTTTCTTCTTCCTTAACTAATCCTTCCCAGAATCTAGTAGTTGAAGTACGGTCCACAAATTGTTTGTCAGGTGGTAGCTATGGCACTAGACAGCTTCTGAGCACACACACCCTCATCTGTCCAGTTACACTGATGATGCACTCGAAATTATTGAATAATGGGCAGTGACTTTGCAGACACAAGCTCACAACTCTCAGCTTGGGCTTGTCCCTCTGCAGGAGCTGATGGAGTCCCAGCTTGATTTTACGTCATCTTTGCTGCAGCTGGAATTGGTCAGGAAACAACCATGAGAAAAAAAAAATAAAGGCTATGTAAAAAAAGTATTTTCAAGATTAAAGCAATCCCAAAACCATTTGCATTGGCAGGAAACTCCTGAGATCATCTTGTCTAGCATCCTGCTCAAGCCATGTCACCTGCAGTTGTTTGCCCAGGACTGTGCCCAGTCAAGTATCTCCAGAGAGCCTTTGCTATTGCAAAGGAAAATAGGAGAGGGAAGGAAGACAAGTTCTTGTTCTGCTCTCTGCCTTAAAAAGGACAGCTCCTCCTTCTCATGCAGAACAGGCTATTTGTTCAGCCCTGAAGCCCTAAGCAGAATACCTCTGGACACCATTTTATAAAAGCAAATATAAGGAGGAGGAAAAACTATCCTGAAGCTGTCATCTTCAGTCTTGGGTTCAGTTGCATTTGCATTAGGGTATTGCATGAAGTTTACCTGATAGGGTAGAAAACATGCAATATCTTGCCAGCATTGCTCTTCTTTATTTGAGATCTCATTTGCTGAATGTGTAGTGCATTACAAGGCATGTATCAGTATTTAACAAAATTAGCTTTAAATAACACTGTGAATGAAGCAACTCGGCAAAGGAGCAGAAAAAAAAATATCAGAAATGTAAGATTACCAGTTTAAATTCAAGTATGAAGAGTATTTTGGAATTGTCAGATGTTGATGGAAGCATCTACGTTCACTGTATGCATGGAAATGTGCCTTGCTTTTCTGTCTTTTTCCTGGGAAGCAGGGAAGCTTATCAGATGTAATCCAAACCAAACAGTATTTTTGTGAGCTGTGTAACATTTCACATAAATAGATCTGATTAAAAAACAATTTTAAATCTGAGACAATCAGCAATCCCAGATCCTATGCTCCCTGAATGCTAGATGCCTGGAGCTCTTGGAACACTTAAAATCCACTGATATCTAATGAACTTTAAAGACCTGGGCTTTTGCCCTGCTGATACATGCAACACAGAAAAGCCAGTGAATGCAGCAGGACTTACTGCACTGGAGTAGTTTGAGGCCTGTTAATTTGTACTCTTTGAGGTCTTCTTGCATCCTTTTCTTCCCTTCTACAGCCGCTCTTGGGTGAGACCAGACTGGCAAGGATTTGACAAAGCAGATAAAGAGAGTAAGTAGCATAATCTTGAGGAGAAGGTCTTGTTCTGTCCCCTTGTCTTTCTCCTGACCTGAGGGGTGACCTGCCCCAAACCACTGCTTTTCCTAGCTTTTTTTTTTTTTTTACAGATAGTGAGTTACAGTAAGCAAGAATGTTTACTTTGCTGCATATACACAGGGAGCTAAATGCAATGGGCTTTGGCCTCATTTGAAACTATCAAGTTTTATGAAACTATTAAGTTATATACATATGATGTTAATATGTAACAAGAATATGTGAAGAAAGCATTGCCAGCTGTGACTGATTACAACCTTGAAACTATCTAGCAGTGACTATTATTAACAAGTGTTTTTCCCAGAAAAAGAAAATTCTGATCAGTTGGATGAAGCAGGCCCACAGCTGCTGCATTACTGGGATGAAAGGCACAGTAGGTGTATTGAGACCTGAGAACCAGGTACCTACTGAGAGGACAGGGAGGTGCTCAGTGTTTGCTGGACCTGAACCACAAATCAATACAATCAATAAAAGCTCACCCAGGGGACATTACAGGACAGTGGCAGTACAGCAGTCCTGCATGCCATTGCTGAGAGGGAGTCACAACTGTAGGGAAAGGCATCCTTTGAACCTTGGTTGGATCAATGGAGGGCTGGAGCTTGTCTCAGTCCCATCAACTAATCAGCAAGTGGAATACCTAATGATGGATGCAGTAGAGAAATAAACAAGGTAATAAGAGTTACACTCCACTCTATAACTCAGCTCTTTTCAGAAAGAATGCTGTTAAGGAACAAGATGTGCTAAGGAGAGGCCTAGCAGCCAAGATCCTAATTTTTGTTAACGTGAATTCCACTCTATGTGAAGTCATGACTGAGTTCACTACTGCAATGAAGATACAAAATACTGGAGTATTTATTTTATAGACATACCAACTCTTTTTGTATACATCTATAGCATGAAACACACACTTTTGCCTACTTAGGTCCATGACCTAAGGGTAGACACCAGGGACCTCTTGAATAGAGCCAGCAAAACTGTCTACAGCTGCTACAGTCCTAGGCTTCACCTAGGAAAGAACATAGTGCTTCTGCTTCAAAGGCTGCAGAGAAGAGAAATTTCAAATGGATCCTTAAATACTTGTGAGAATCTAATCAAACGTGAGGGAGGATGGATCTGAGGTGGATGTAAGTCAAACTACACCACTGCTCAGTTTTAAAAAAACAAACAAACACATTATTTCTGCTCTTTGTAATTTAGATTGGCACTAACCAGCATGCGAGGAAAATAAACCAGAGTAATGTTGTGTTAGGAGAAACTTAGTCATCTGAACTTCCTATGATTTATTTTCTTTTTTTTTTTTTTTTTTCAGAAAATCTGAAAGGAGACAGGACCTGACCTTCTGTAGGAAAACTGGAAAAGGATGGTAGCCAGAGTGACAAAGTTGGAAGGTGCAGAAAGGTAAAGGTGGGGCCTGAGTATATGAGTTATGATTCAAGGCATGCAAAAGTAAGGTGACAAAAGTGGAATGAATAGATTCTCAGAGACAGACAGGAGACTGACAGGTGTACTAAGCCATGAGTAAATGCTGAGGATGCCATGGAGAAAGCAAGAAAACCAGGCAAGCTGTGGGGAGTGACACTGACAGAAATATGCAGGGTTGATGAATATATGGTGCTGGTGAGAGAGGAAACAGCGGAAAATGTTCTAGAAGATCAAAGTGAGCAGCTTGATGGGGATAAAAAACTGTTGGAAAACAGGAAAATGAGGCAGAAAACTGTGGAGCAGAGCAAGAATTTGTTTGGAAGGAGACAGACAGCATTGTGGGCACGGCTACAAATCACAAATGAGGTAGGCTGAGAGCAGACAGTGGAAATGTCCATTTCCATATTGTGACAGATTACTATTTTCATCTCACTTGATTTTGATGAACAGACTTGAGTTTGAGAGATCTTCTTAGAAGATAAAAAAACTTAACCTAATAATTCATAAAAAGGGATTATTTCTAATTTCCTGATTTGGGGAAGAAGAGTAAGAATTTTGAGGCATACTGATGAAATATACTAAACAAGTTCTCCTCCTTTTTTTTCCCCCTAAGGCACTATTTTTGAACTCCAGGCCACTGCCTATAGGACCTCCACAGACATTACTAAATAAAACACTAATATCCCACATTAAGCAGCAACTTCACCAGGTATACTTCCATGCTAAATACACAGACTTTTTTTTTTTTTTCAAACACAAAAATTAGCATAATCCTGCTGAAAAGTACTCTGGAGAACATGCAAGTTGGGTAACTATTCAGCAGGTGTTTAGAGTGGGGTTTTTTAAGGTCAGGACAACATTCCTTGGGCAAGAGAGTCAGTTCTGGCTTGTGCTTCATGTTGAGCTTTCCACTTATACAACAGAACAGTCCACCTTTAAAATTCTCATATGCACACTGTGCTGCTCAGGTCTCATTATTAGCCTGCTCCCAATTTATGAAGAAAGGGGCATCTGTTCTTCCAGTTTAAAATCAACAAAACAAAAAATCGTTACACACAAGTGTACCTAATACCTAACACCATCAGCTCACACTGTCACAGTTCTCCCAGCATCTGTATACTTGGCTCAAGGATGAACAGGATGATTTCAGGTGTTTTGTACCCTGCTGTCTTTAAATTATTGCTGAGATATCCAGGACAGCTGGAAAATTGATCAAATTTTAAGTTTTCTTATTTGTTAGTTTACTTTTATTATGCAGACTGTGTACTGTGGTCTGATTTCTCTCTGGTGGCTTCCTCTGTTCTCTGCCACCCTGAACACACTGGAATCTCTCCCTGGTCACCAGCAGTCTTAGAGAAACTGCTGCTCTTATTTCCTGCTGGAGGTAAAAAACGTAAAAATGTCTTTCTTGTTTAATTTGTGGTGGTTAACATGCTTTCCCACCTCACTGCTATGAGATCCACCTCCACACCAGCTATCTCTGTGTTGTTTAACCCCAGTCACCAGCCCAGCCCTCTCACTCTCCCACCAGTGGGACTGGGGAGAGAATTGGAAGGGTAAAAGTTCACAGGTTGGGATTATGACAGTTTAATAGGGGAAGCAAAGGCTGCTCACACAAGCAAAGCAAAGTGAGAAATGAATTCCCTGCTTTCCATGGCTGGGCAGGTGTTCAGCTATTCCCAGCAGAGCAGGGTCCCATCACACAGAACGGTGACTTGGGAGGACAAATGCCATCACTTCAAATGTCCCCTCTTCCTTTTCCCTCTCACTTTATACACTGAACATGAGGTCTGGAACATCCCTGGGGTCAGCTGGGGTCACCTGTCCCAGGTGATTCTCTTCAGCATGAGGAGGAGCAAAGGCCTTGGCTCTGTTCAATCCCTGCTCAGCAACAACAAAAACATCTCTGTATCATCACTCCTGAGCTCAGCACAAATCCAAAACACAGCCTCATACCAGCTTCGGGGAAGGAAATTAACTCTACCCCAGCCCAAACCAGCACAGCTCTACTCTGGAGAGCAACACTTCAGGTGCAATGACAGTGCAGTATTATGTATTTCAGGACCTGACTAAAAATTGAAACTTCAGGCAGATTTTGCTAATCTGCTACAAAACAGCACTAGCAGAGGTATCCCTGCTGGCACGTTAAAGAATTTGGGTGTCTCTACACAAGTTGCAGGCTGCAGTGCAGATGTTGCTGGCCCAAACTGCGACCTTTTTTAGTGCCACTGTAGGTTCCCTGTGGTCACTGCCATTTTCATTTCCCTCCCTCTCTTTGTGGGATCACACAGGACATCGCCGGAGTAGTTTTCACTGCCTAGCAATGAAACGGATGCCGCTCGGTGGGGATAAACCAGTACTGCAAGGAGTGGAAAAGACTACATCGTTTTAAATCCCGTCAGTAGCTCCGCGGCTGCAGCTGCACGGACACAGAGACCTGCTCCGGGGGAAACAAAATGATGCTGAACTGATTTCTGCCACAGAATGCAACTTAATAATGTATTATAACTGGAGCAAGTCCATATTCTGCCCTAGAAAAACAAACTCTAGTTTCTGACTCTGCACACAAGCACGACAGAAAATAAGATTTGTTAATAACAAGGCTAGTAAGAAATCACTTTGACTAAATTAGGATCTCCCCATGTAGATGAAATGAAGATGGAAATGGCCAGGAAATAGAAATGAGCTGTGCACACATGGGTTAATTCTCAGGGAGCAAATGAGTCACTGGATGCACAGAAAGGAAGAGACACTGGGAATAGGAACTTATTCTGTGAATATGGTACTGACAGAAGGCAAATCAATGAAAATAATAGCTCGCTATTCATAGCAAGCTGAAATTATTCTGGGAAAAGTTCAAGTGTTTGCTATGTTGAGCGGCATTAACCTTTTCCCCAGAATGATTCTACAATTTCAGTTATTTCCTGAAATTAGTTCTTGGTAGGCAAAGAACAAGTTCAGGAGCACCTGTGAGCATTGCACATCTTCAGACTGCTTTGCTTAACTTCACCATACAGTGTGCAAAACTTGGAGCCTTTAAGAGTTCTTTTCACCAGCATGTGAAAGCTGAATGGAAAAGACAGAAACAGTTCAGGGAAAATTTAGGAGGGAAAACCAGCCAAAAACTCACAAACTAGTAAACTGAAAGAAGCCTGCCAGAAAGATGGAGAGACTGTCTACAAGGGCATGTAGTGAGAGGACAAGGGGGGATGGCTTCATGCTGAAAAGAGAATAGATCCAAATAAGATATGAGGAAGAAATTCCTTCTTGTGAGGGTGGTGAGACCCTGGCATGCCCAGGAAAGCTGCGGCTGCCCCATTCCTGGAAATATCCAAGGCTAGGCTGAATGGAGCTTGCAGAAACCTCGGGATAGTGGAAGGTATCCCTGCCCATGAATGAGCTTTAAGGTCCACTCCAACCCCAAGCATCCTGATTGCGTGAATTTCCTTCAGATTCTTTGAGTCTGGTGAACAAAGAAAAAGCAAATGTCATGTATCTTGGAGTTAGCAGATCTCTGAAAGTGTTTCACTTGGGCGGCTCACGAGCAAACTAGCTCTGCTGAAAATACTGTGGGATTGGTGCAACACTGGATACAGATCATTAAGGAGGAAAAGTTGGCCTTCACTATCACAGTGGATGTAAAGATGCATTAAAGCGTTTCTGCTGAGCTCTGACAGTCTGGTGTACATTAGTACTCTCAGGAACTGATAAATAGACGGCAACAACCTGGGAAAGACCACACGTGGAACCGACAGTACACATTGGTAATGCAAAATATTCTTGCTGAGCTTCAGAAACATTCAACAGGAAAGAAAAAAGGAGAAAAAAAACCAATACATCAGGGCAAGCGCAGTGACCTGTGCACCAGATGCAGCACAAACGCAGGAGGGGCTCGGAGGGAGGCCACAACCGACCTCAAACTGTGCATGGAGCAGAACTATCACTATTTTGACCAAAAAAAGGCAAACACAAAGCAGGGCAAACACTTTGCACAGCCGAGCCGCGGGGCTGAGGGAGGGACTGCCCCGTGAGGCGCCGCGCCCGCCCCGCCCCGCGCTGACGGCGGCCGGGAGCGGCCAAGCCGCGTCCTCAGGGTTCTCCCGCCTCTCCCGTCCCGGGCAGCCGCTCCGGGAGCTCCGCGCCCGGCTATGGAGCTGTGGCAGGTGCCGCTGAGCTTCTCCCGCCTCCGCATGTTCCCTTTCTTCGACCTGGCGCATTATGTCGCCTCCGTGCTGGCGCTGAAGGAGCAGCGGGGTGAGCGGGGGCGAGACGGGACGGGGCGGACACCCCACACACCCCCACATCCCAATGCCGGTGTATCCCCGTGTTCTTCCCGTGTGTCCCGCTGGGTGCCCAGCCCCGGCAGGGTGAGGATGGGGCCCCGAGGGGAGCCGGCGTCCCGGTTACCCCATGGCCGTGCAAATGGGATTGTCTGCCGGCTGCATTAGCCCGTCTGTCCATGAGCGGTGTCTCACTGCCCGCAGAAGACACACAGCCAAGCTTTTCTCGCTTTCCAGGACTTAAGAGGCGCTGGCGAAATCAGCCAAGAGTTTTGTTGTCTCGAGCAAAAGAGCTGAGGCCCCTCGAAGTTAGGTTTATGGGTTTATGCAGGGAAGGCGTGTGTAGCGCAGGCCAATATCTCTCTGCCCAAAATTGCGTCTGAGAGGAGAGATACTAGGCTTTACATCCTTCACACACCCTGTTTGTGTGTTAAGAGGGGTGTTGAGGCCTTTCTGCCTTGTAGGAAACAGCTCAGGACTCTGAGGGCTAGGTCCTGTGCCAGTGGCTTGTCAGCGTTGTACCCCGCGGATTGTAAAGTGAATTTAGCAAAGCTTTCCACTTCCACTAATGCAGTTTTGTATGAGAGCACATCATGGCACTTCAGTCTGCAGGCTCTCTTCCAGAAAATCTTTTACACTCTTAACCCCAAGCCTGTTTTTTTGTTTTTTCTTTTTTTTTTTTTTTTTTTTTTTTTTTTTTTTCTGTCACAAATGTAGGCACTGGCCTCCTTTCAATGTTTAATGTTTAGAATCAAGCTACTTGCAGTGTGTGTTTAGACATGTTTACAGTAACTGTGCATCCCAGGTGATAACTGTGTAGGAAACTGAGCTGGCTTTTGGGATTATAGGGCAAGTTTGGGAGCTGCTGCTTGCCTCAGATTTCTAGGGCTCTGCACTGTTCGTTCAGTGAGAGCTTGTTCTTTGCTCCCTTCCTAAGTGTTCCAAGGTGAATTTTGACCATCTGCTGAGGAAATGCACTTAACAGACTGTGAAGAGTGGTATAAAGTGCTTATGTATTCTAGAATCTTCACCAGACTTTGTTCATGCTGCTGAAGTTTTTAACGGGTGGCATTGTGTAGTGTGCCTGTTCCATTTAGAAAGGGACTTCCTGACATTATCATGCAATACCTTTAAACTTTCTTCTGGAATGGGCACACCTAAAGACAGGGTGAGAGGCCTCTCTGCTTCACATCAGCATAGTTTTAGTGAGACAACACTTATGGAAAGCAAAATTGCTATCAGAAGTCTGGTCAGATCCATGCTCCTATTTTTTTGTATTTTTTTGTCTTCTCGGTAGTTCAGAACTCCTGAGAATTTTCTAATACTTGGAATTAATAACTGTAATCCAGGTGGCTGCCTGCTGGCCTGTTTCTCACTTCCCAAGTGGTTTGAACTGAGTGTTAAATCATAACTGAAGTAGCAGTTATTATGAATACTCAGTATGGATACATTATTGTCGATTAATGCTGTCTATGCTTTATGTTCTTTTTGGGAACTTACAACAGTAGCTATTTTTGACAGGGAAATAACAGGACACCCTTGAGTGCCTGGTGATGTAAGAAGTATGTGGTCAAATTACAGCCACATTTATTTTATCCCAGATTACTGTCTCATTAAAATACCAACCCACCCCCACTGCTTAAAATCAGATTCAGTGTGGGCATTTGGATCATGGATGGGTGCACACTAACTGGGACTTTTCCAATCCTCCTTGCCAGGCTTTCTTGCTCACTTGTGACTGGCAAACTACAGCAGTGACAACCAACTTGTTGCTTTCTGCATGTTTTCAAAGGAGAGTTCTTGATTAGTGCTTTTAGGGTGGCTTAGGAGTTGCTTGCTTGTAACTCCAGCCAGTCGTAGAACTGGCAATTTTCTTTTTTTTGGAATGGAGGGACAGCAAAAGGTGTTGATGGTTGAGGTTGTGTCATATTTGTTTTTTTCCTGACATTTTTCTATGGTGTGTTTCAGGTGATTGGAAGAGAAATAATTTCTTCACCACAGTTTTGCTCTGTTAAGTCTGACTCTATAAATCCTTTATCTTAACTAATGATACTGTATATGGTTGAATGAGGTACTGGAAAAAACTGGTACAGATTCTCCTGGTTTGCTGACTAGATGTGTCTGTAGTGTGCATTATTGCCTATTTGGAACATGCAGAAAAGTTTAAAGATAATAGATATATTTAAAAGTTTAAATACATATAATCCTATTGACAGAAATAATTGGTAAGGGGTTTGTTATTGTGTTTTTGTTTGTTTGTTTCTTTGTTTTTGTGTTGTTTGGGGTTTCTCTGGTTTTTCCCCCTTGGTTTTAGGTTTTTTGTTTGTTTGTTTTTTTAATGTTACTGTTGTTCAGGAACACTATTTAAAACCATGTTCAGAATTAGTCCTTGTGTTTCAAAACCTTTCCTTAACCTTCTGAAATGTGCATCTGCAGGGCTGGTGGCCTTCTGGCAGATCCACCATTGCATGGTTGTGTGATGCCTCATTAATTTTAGAGGATGCATCAGAGGACAAATATAAATGACCACTTTGTATAAAAGCATGTGACCTACTTAAAACTGAATTTGTCTTCTGAAAGGCTGCACCCTTGTAATAATAATTTCAGTAGCAAAGCTAAGGTGATCTTTAAATTAGTATCAAAGTTTTTTGCCTCTTTGCCTTCTGTATTGGGTTTACTCCTTGTTAGAAAGCAGGTATGAATTGTTAAAAAATTGTTACAAACTGGCACTTGTGCCATTTCTCCTGCTGACCAACAGAAAAATCTTGAAGTGCAACAGAGGTTCCAGCTTCTTGAGCTTTTACTTGTAAAATGAAGAAATTTACCTGCATTGCTGTGGAGCTTACTGATAGAGGGCAATCTGGATGTGGCCTCAAAACTGAAAACCACTTGCTGCTAGCAGTGGGGCAGAGGAAGTGTGGAGAAGCTGGTGGTTGTTGGAAGGCAGGAGAATGGATTTGAAGAGAGAGCAGATACCTAATTTTAAACCTACTCCAAAAGTAGTAAACACAAGCTGTTAATAGTTTGCAAGTGTCTTACTTGGAGCACCAGGTACTGCAGTTTGAAAAATAAATTACAAAATGGTTAAAAATAAAAGAGATATTATTTTATATTCAAGTATTCTGTAATGCTTAGGAGTGTTCATTTTCATAAATTGGCTGTTATATGGGCATTTAGGTAGTGCTGCAGTATTTGATATCTATGCCAGCACTAAAACTGGAACAGTCTTGTTAATACATTTAATGAATTGTATTGAGAGTGCTGTATGCTTTTTTAAATGTTTGAGCCTCTCATCTTGGATAAGAAGCTTCTTTTCCCACAGAAATGCCTGATAAACCAAAGCTTCTACTCTGAATTGGGAACAGATGTCAAATTTGATTTTGGGGCAGACAGTAGTGCTTTTGTGAACTTCAGCCTTTGGACTACAGAAAATTGAACTCGTTCAGGCAAACAGCTCAGAACCAGGGGAAGCTTTGGCAACACTGAACTTTTAAAGTGGAAGGAAATGGTCAAAACAACTGCTTGAGGATATTTCTACCTTTGGTAAAATGTTGTTTTCCTCTGAAAATGGTTAATACTTCCCATTACCTCCAGTATAATATTTTAATATTTAGTACTCTTTTTGGCATAGTTTACATGCATTTTAAAAGGATAGTTCACTTTAAACATGATGAAATAAACCAAAGTGTCCACCTTTTAATAATGAGGGGAAATTTAAATTTATTATTGTAGTTCAAGGTAACCTTTGTTCCTCTCTTCAAGAGTGCAGGTAAAAACGATTTGGTAATTACCTTGGATGCCATTTTCATTTTGGCCAGCAACCACAGCAGAATATTATGGGAAAAGAAGGGAAAACAGTTACCTTGAATTCTTGGAACACTCAAAAGCAGAAATGGGATTCCTAGAATAACCCTCCAAATGTTAGCAATCCTGTTTAGATTAGCCACTTAGATGTTTTTAATACAAATTTGAAAGCAAGTGTGTCCCTGTGTCAGGCTGTTAACAACAAGACCTCGCTGCCGTGCTCTGAAAGCTTTTTCTTCTTGGTACCCAGATATAACAAACTAATGCACAAAAGGTATTCAGAGAACACTTTGCCAGCCTTTCACTTCTGTTTAGGAGGTGTAAGTTAAAGTCACCGTACCCTGAGGTTTGTATTTCTGGAAAATTTTCCTGTGAGAGCTTGCCGATTGCTGGAGGATTTTTCATTACCCGAAGGAACTAAATTGAAAAATACTGACCTTTAAAACACGATGTTATTCTCCAGTTTTCGTTTCTGTTTATGCATTTTTTATGTTTTTTTCCCCCCCCAGGAGTTGTGGAAGTGTCTGTCCGAAGTCCATTGGCCTGCTGGTTTAGTGCAATGCTTTATTGCTTTGGGGGTTCAGTTTTGTCCTCCCTGATGCTTGGTGAACCTCCTGTAGCATTTCTGGCAAAGACCATAAATATTCTTCTGGCATCCTCAGTCTGGTAAGCAGCCACAATTGGGTAAAATGAGTGATACTGGCTCTGAGGAAGCTGTGTGCTGTAAACTGATACTGTACCATCAAGGTTCCATGTAAATCAGAATTTTTACTTAAAAAGTGTTGTGGATTTGGATGCTGTCCCTTCATCCAGAGGGTCGCAGCAGCTATGATCCTGTGCTCTGGGAATAGAGAGTAACTGTTACAGCCTGTTGTGTAACAAAATGCTCTGTTTCCAGATTAGACTTGCCTTAGGTTTTTGTAGTATTCCTGGTCAAACAGCTGCAAACATTACTTTTTAATAAAGTTATTCAGTTGCTGATTGGCTGAATGTAGGTGTGTCATAAACTCAGTCAAGTTTTTCAAAAGTAACTCTTGAAGACCAGAACCTGGCTGATGTAAAAATTTTGGACTTTTCCTGTAACTGAGGTTCCAAGGCACACCTTTCCTCCAGTTCCTACTACCAGACACATTTTTTTTTCTGCATTTCATTCTTTCCCAGATGCATAGGTATTGTGGTGGAAGACAGTAGCTAGCTGAATCGTATGACTGAATCAAGTATTAGGCAATTTGGCCTGCTTTGGAGTTGAAAAAACATTCTGGAGTTATTTTCATATAAATGTGGCCTTCCAGTGGAGTTCATTTGTTCCAGAAAGTGATCTTTGAAGAAAACTTCAAACTTAACAAAAATTCTGAGCAGCAGTGGGGTTTTGAATTTAGAAATCTCGATCACTATATTTGGATAGTCTGCTTAAAATCCTTTCGTTCCACTTGCCCCATAAGTTTTACAATTGCAAATTCATTAAAATGAAAGCAAGTGTTTCTGTCTCTCTGGGTATATGTATTAGTTTTGTGGTCTTTGTGTTGCAATAGAAGATGACATATTTAATTTGGTGAAATTAATAATATGTATTATTAGTGAATTATTAACAGAGCTTACAGAACCTGCCTGTGGTTGTGTTAGTCTGATGTGGGCAGACTGATTGCTTGTTTCATCAAGTGACACGAGCTAGGAGTACACTTGAAGAGAACAGGATTTCTCAGGTTTAACTCACCATGGTCAAATGTGATTTGCTGTGCACAAATTAAACGAGGTTTTGCTGAAGAGCTGTGAACGTTACAAAACATTTTAAGCTTCCAGCTTTACAAAGTTCCCTCTTCCTGAGTGTAATGACCTTAATTCCTGGTCCCAGATCATGCAAAATGAAATTCCCCAAGTCACACTTGGAACTGGAAAGTGAGTGGAGTCGTGCTGGGCTTGAGGAATGCTCCCAAATAGTCTGTAGGACAGCGGCATCTGCTGTTAGCAGAGATTACAGGCAGGACTGCCGTGGTGGGCCTTCAGCGCCAGCCTCAGTCCTGTCACCAGTGCTTCAGGGTCCTAAACACACATTCTGCAGATCTCAGTTAATTCTGGTGTGAGTTGTCTGGTGAGTAGGTGGCTCAGCTTTTTGCAGTAGCCTGTAAAATACGTCCTCTCTCATCTTTGGCTTTGTATCAGATCAAGCCTGGTTGCATACAGAGGCATCTGATTTACAATAAGAGATAAAGGGAAGACCCTCAGAAATTCTTGGTAGGCAGGACTGAGATCAAAAACCTTAAAGAAAAGGGACAGTGTCTTTTTTTCTTTAGAAAACAAAATTTATCCTTATTTTTAAACACTTTCTCTGCTCTTATGCAATTATTACTCTTACTCCTGTGCTGAAATAATCGACTTGAGATAACTTAATCAAGATACTTAATCTTGACTGGGTTTTCTGAATGTCTCAGTAAGAACTGAATTTTATTTATTATTGAAGGCATACAATAAAACACTACATAATCTAATCTTTTAAAATTTACTGTCACTTAGGATTTGTTAGCCATCTTTACTTGGTTTTAAAAGCAAGTTGATCAAAGATATTTTGAGTAGTGTTCTTTCAGTGCTTTGAATAAAGAAATGGGCTTGTAACTGGCAAGCTGGAAAAGCTAGAATTGGTGAGTACAAAGATGTTAAATGTGTTTAAAAATAGCCATGCATTTCATCTGGCATGACATTAACTAGTGGAGGCATTCTTGCTGGAGTTATATAATTCCAGGTATCTACAGTTTGGAAGCACAGAATCAGCATTTAATTTACCACCCTGTTGTAATCCTATTAAAAAAAAATCCCAAATGAAAAACCAAAACAAAACAACCTCCTACACTGAATTAAACAAAAAAATAACTCACAAAATAAACTCAAACCACACAAAGTCAATCAGATACCACTTTAATAACTTGAATTATATAAATGTGGTACGTAAGGTGTAGAACAATTGGAAAAATGTAAAGCTGTTTCACGTGGATTTTAATGGATTGTCCTCTGGGACAGTGAGGCAATAATGTTTGGTTTTGGTGCAAAAGCTCAGGCTTTTGCTCAGAAACTTTTCAAATTTGTTCCAAGGTGTGTACCACGAGCCTTTGAGTTGTCAGTAGTATATCAGGCATTGCTAGCCATATTCCAGAAATATCTTTAAAGATTATGAAAAGATAATTCTTTAGCAAAAATGTGGCTAATGTTTTTTTTTCTGCTGATTTTCAGGTATCTGGTGTTTTACTGCCCAGAAGACATATTCTGTCGCTGCTTTTCCTTTCTGCCTCTTCGTGTCCTGGTGGCAGGAATGAAAGAAGTGACAAGGACTTGGAAGATCACAGATGGCATTGCACATGCAGACATTGTCTACAAGGATGCCTGTCTTATCATGGTAGCTGTGGGCTGGGCCAGAGGTAACATGCACAGCATCTTGTTCTGAGAGTTTGGGGTTTTTTTTGGGGTGGTGTTTAAATGTCTAGCCCCTCAGCAGAGCTGTAGCACCATCCTTGCTGTGCTGGGCACAGTAGTCCTGATGCAGCCTGATGTCCCCTGAAGGAAAAAGCCTGTGCTGCAGATTTTCTGCCTGAATTAAGGGTGACATTGAAGGACTTTGAGGGGAGTTCCCTTCAGAAGATCTTATGTGAACTTGCAGGATGGGCAGTTGATGACAATAAAGAAGTAAGTCTTCTGTGTAGCTGTTGCTGAACTTTCCAACAGCATTATTGCCTCATAGCTGTGTCCTTGCATGAGGCTGAGGAGAGCTGGGTATCTTAGGTTTTTGGGTTTGGAGCCATTACTTGGTTTTAAATGTGGGGATGACCCTTGTTGCCTGCCTGGCATGTGGAGCTCTGGAAGCCTCCTTCCTGACAGCTGTGTTTGCAGCCACACCATCAGGGTCACTTCAGAAAGCAGTTGTGCAGCTCTTGTTTCTGCTCAGTTCTGTGCTGCTGTGGAAGGCAACACGTTGGGAGTGTGATGATTGCATCAGTTCAGGTGCTGTCACTTACAGGCAGACCTGAGGTTCTTGCTGAGTATCTCAACCTCTGAGATTCCATGGCTGTTTTTGAGTCTTGCTTGCATGAAAGGTTGGATTAAGTCTTTTTAAGTCTGGGCTTTGGTGCCACATTTAGCACCTGGTGTCCTGAGTTTTTCTGGGAGCAGTGGCATAGTAGTGGTAGCAGTCAGTGGAAGCTTGAAATAAATCTCTGCAATTTCAGGTGCTGGTGGTGGCCTAATTTCCAACTTTGAGCAGCTGGTGAGAGGAGTGTGGAAACCTGAAACCAATGAGCTCCTGCAGATGTCCTAGTAAGTTTTTTTAAAAAACTGCAACAAGTTAGCTGTTGTTTTGCTGGCTCCTTGTGTTGATGCTTTCTTTCAGTGGTTGAAGCCAAAAAAAACCCTAAACATTGGGACACCTTTGTACTGTTTTTGTTTGTAACCTTTGAAAGATGGGATGATGGTCTTTGGGACTTTTAGGAGATGTTTTAATCATTTTATATTCACAGCCCAAGAGCTGCAAATGGGAAGAGAAGTCAACAAAACTTGTCAGAAAGTAGGAAAGACCTAGTGGGGAGTTGCTAGAAAGCAGTATTGGCTCAGTTTGTCTTACAGGGACATGGTTTTGTATCCAAAATGAAAGTATAGTGGTACTAGAAATACACAAGTGAATTTTGGTGTATGTTCTGAGCATCACTAAGATGGCTTCCTTTGAACAGAGTCACTCTTACTTTTGCTGCCAGTGCTATTTTCCTCCAAAGACATCAATTATTTGAGAAGGTACAAATTGGTTATTCAGTATAGCAGAAATGACCTGCAAGATGGGAAAAGTTACTTCTCTTGCAGAAGCAAAGAATGAGGAATATTACATGCCTCCTGGTTTTCTCTGTAAAATGAGAATTGAAACAGGCTGGAAAGCCACAAGCTATTATTGTAAGTCAAGATAAGGTCACTGTGATAATTTCCTAAAATTCTTTTGATCTTTCCCAGGTTACAGTCAGGTCTTTAAAAATAATAATTTTATTTTTTTAAAAAGCCATCTTGCTTTTCAGCAGCCACTCCTAGACACAGAATAACAGGAGAGACATTCGTAGCCTTGTCTTTGGCAATATTTCAAGTTTTTGTGGATTGTGTTAGTTGTTAACTTTTTCTGAAATTCTAAGTATTTAGTATTTTTCTTGTCAGTGCCTAAATGGCAGTCTTGAAGGTAAACTTCCAGAAGTAAAGGTGACTGTCAAAAATAGCACTGTAGATACAAATAAAACTGTCTTTACAGGTGCAACACCAGAGCAATGCTTACTGATTGGCATCACTTGCATATATTCTCCTGTCCACTGTGGGTATGGCTCAAAGTAACTCAAAAAAGATTTTAAAAGTTTGTTTATATGTAAGTCTTAAGAGCATTAAATTGAGCTAAGTTACAGAGTTAAAAGCATCAAACATCTTGCAAATGGATGAGATGCCTGTGTACAGAGGGTTGTTTTTTGGGTTTCTTGAGCAGGTATTTGGTGTCTTTTTTTGGTTACTGAAAAGACAGTGAAGAACAGATCTACAATAGATGCTCTGTGATAACAGGAATGTCACCTGTACATGCCACATGCAGATTAAGAAATGCACAGAATTCTGGATAACTGACCAAAGATCTCTTGCTTTCTGGCTGCCCACCTAGGAAGGGATTTAGTTCCACGACAAGGATTGCTGTAAACTGGAAATAGATTGGAAATCTTTGCATGTCTCAGGTCAGCACAGCTGTGTTGACAAAACCTGGTAATACAGGCCTGGCTCCAGTCAGGTCTAAGCTGATACAGTCCCAGAGCTGCTGGAGTGTTACAGTGGACCAAGACTTGGACTGTGTTATTCTTCAACACCTTTAGCAACTCCTTGGAGTAACTAACTCCTGGAGTATAGTACAGGAACCTGATTTTATGTCTAGTCCAAGTAGTGTGAGCTCTGTAATTTAACTCTTCTATAAGATATATTGGGAGAGGAAGAAGAGAATCAAGCTGACATATAAAGTCTGAACAGAAGCATTGATTTAAGGAATATTTGTCAAATAGGAGTTGGCTTGGTGTGCAAAGTAGTGCTGGACTTGATGATTTATGGACAGAAAGCATATTTATAGCTTTCTTATAGCAATATTATACAAGGTGAAAATCTTGATTTAGTTATAGCTGGATTTTGCATCTTACCACTGTTACCACAAGTTTTCATTAGTTCTATTCAGAAATAATTATTTTGCACACTAAGAACATGTATTGCTTTCCAGACAGCTTCCACTGTGGAGCAGAGAAGAGAAATTAACATTCTTTTTTGATTTCTAGCCCTGTGAAGGTAACTTTGATAGGAGCAGTTCTTTTCACCCTGCAACGCAGACAGTACTTGCCAATAGCAAAACACAACCTTGTGTTTTTATACACCATCTTTCTTGTTGTCTTCAAGGTAAGAATTTGAAAGTTGCTAATGACCAAATAACAGAAAATATTTTATTTAATTGTTAAAATGCATGCTGCTGGATGGGAAGGCCAGCTCCTGGTGAAGTCACCTGGTTAGAGTTCTATACAAGAGCAGAATGGAAGACTTGTTCTGTTACTGATTCTCTTCAGTGTATGCAGGGTACGAGGAGGAAAAGGAAAAAAATCAGGAATTTTGGCACTCAGTATTTGATATTCCAGGTTTGTATGTCTGTAATCTCAAAAGAAAAGCTTTCTCTTGTAAAAAGAAACTCTGCTGTTCTCTGTCTTTTGTGTGTACCTATGCAGTCGCCAGTGGGTCTGTAAAACAAACCAGCTGGATTCTCATTTGATTTAAAATGTTCACAAAATAAGTGTTTGGGTGGGAAGGGAAGGCATTCCAAAACTACTGTGAAGTAGCTGTAACTATTTTGTAATAAAATAGACACTACTACTTCTCTGTTGAAGTCTTCAGTCCCTCCAGTCTTGTTCATTTCCAGGATGATGCCTCTCTTCTGGATTACTAGTTTATAAGAAAACATAATCTCTGTTAGCAGATACCTGGCAATTTTAGGAGCTTCAGAGCTGGTGTTGAACAGACCAGAGAATGTGTGGAAGTGTGGTTGCCAGTCTCCTTTCTGTGAAGGAGCTGACAAGTTTAATTCTGCAGAAGTTACTTTAGGGAGACAAGACTTGAAGCTTATGTCCTTGATTTTTCATCTGAAATGATAAAGACATTGTTGAACTGTGGGTGCTGGGAGTGAAGAAGGAAAGGAATGTTGTTCTGGACGTGAGAAATTGCAGGTGTCCACAGAAGCTGGCTGTCCAGCTGCACTGGAGTAACTAAATCCTTACCCTGATGGTTGTACTGACAGTCAGGAACTCGCACCCACTTAACTAATAAACTAATAAAGCAACAGTGTATCTGGTATTGGCCTTTAATAATGTCTCCTAGAAACTTGTCATGTCTCTGAAAGCTGTAGAAACTGTTGCAATATAAACTTTCCTGGTACCCAGGTCTGGAAAACAGGTTTTTCAATCCTGATTCCAAGTTATGTGTCCTAAGGGGTGCCCACCTAAATATGTGAACTTTATGGGATGAGTATGGCTGTCTGGAATTCTAATTAAAGTCTGCTTATGGACCTATACATTCAAAATGGAATTAGACATTCCATTCTTCCAATTTAAGTAGAAGGAAGCCACTCTGTTTAGTTTTTCAGTTTGAACAAGGCACAAAACTTACACATAAAAGTTGGTCTTCACCTTAGTTGTATGGCATTAAATGTGATTTACTCTCAGGATGATTAATCTTGCAGAGAGTTTTTTTGTGCACATTGTTTGTGTATAGCTCATAGAAACACAGAGTCATACAATGTTAAGGGTTGGAAGGGACTTCAAAGATCATCCACTTCCATCCCCCTACCATGGGCAGAGACATCTTTCACTAGGCCAGGCTTGTCAAGGCTTTACCAACCTGGTCTTGAACATTACCTGGGTTGGGGTATCAGCAACAGCTCAGGGCAACCTGTATCTCACCCTCACAGTAAAGAATTTCTTCCTGGAATCCAGCTTAAATTTCCCCTCTTTCAATCTGTACCCATTCCCCCTTGTCCTATTGCTACAGTTCCTGATGAAAAATCCCTCTCTGGTCTCCCTGTAGATCCCCTTCAGAGCTGTGTGAAGAGTTGGTCAGAAAGAAAAGCATTCTTTATTTCAGCTAAAGTGAACAGACTTCTGTAGGTGGTGGCACAGCCTCATCCTTGTGTAGAAAGTTAAAAATGCCATACACCCCTTCAGCTTTGAACCTGCTTACCTGTGAAGCCATCACAACTTTTATTGTAACTTGATCCTTGTTCTTCTTAGGTAAAAATGATGTTGACAAGATGTGCAACTTCTCCACTTGCTCCCTTTGAGGCTGCAGTGGGACAGATGTTTTTTGGCTCACGAAAGACACCTTCCAAAGTGAAGGGTGAAAGTGCCACATCTTCCAACGGCTCTTCAGTCTGTGACCAACCTTCTGAGCAGCACCATGAGGGTGCTAAGAAAAAACAAGCAAAGAAAACAGAATAAGTGACTTAAAATCCTTGTGATGGTCATGAAGATGTGTGTCTTCCAGATTAGGCTGGCTGAGAAGTTTCTCTAAGGAAATGAGAACAGGGCTGTGTAGTGGTTTGCCTTTTTGGAATGTGTTATGTAAGCTGTGTGTAAATGCACATGTTGGATTTGTGAGTTAAAACTACAAATTTTTATAGTGGTTAAAAGTTTACTAATTTTTGTATTTATGATAATTTCAAATGCTTAAGTGTTAAAAAGATAGTTTCAAAAATGTGACAATCATATATTTTTTTCCTACTGTATCACTTGTTTCATGTCTTCCTATCCCCCAGTTTTTTTGTGTCATTTTGATATCACTGATTTGTACTGTCAGGTGTTCACTGTAGCACGTCCCAAATAAGAAAGTCATTAAGTAAGGCTTAATCACATTGCACTGTGTAAAATCATAAAAATGTACCAATTAATGCCTTTAACTAGAAAAGTAACTGAATTATTGTTGTAATTCACATTGCATTGGTCTAGATTTTCTTCATTTCCTAAAGTAAATATTTTAAAATATTTTTAAATGTTTTAAAATGAGAGTACATTATCTGGCACTTTAAAAAATCTTTACAGTTAGTAAGTAGAAACACATCAATATTTTTGTTGTTGGCTTACTTGGGCTCTTTTATTTGCAAACATTTGAGATGTAGGTGTTTTTTGTCACATTAGTGTTTTACAAGTGGTTTGTAGTTATCTTTTGGTTCATTTGGGTCTAGACATTCTTTGCCTGCATTTTTTTTCCCCAAGCATATGTACTTGTTTCTTTTGAAAGACAAATTTCATTAGGAATACTGGACAGTGCATTTACCTTTTTTAGTCAGCACCCTGACCTGCAAGACAGGGATGGGAGCAAAATGTTGCCCCCATAATCCACGAGGGAATGGTCAGTGAGCTGCTAGAACACCTTGGCACTCCCAAGTGGTGGGATGGGATCCACCCAGGGGTGCTGAGGGAGCTGGCAGAGAGCTCACTGAGCCACTTCCAATCATTTACCAGCAGTCCAGGCAAACTGGGGAGGTCCCAGTTAACTGGAGGTTGGCAAATGTGACACGCATCTACAAGAATGGTCAGAAGGAGGATCCAGGGAATTACAGGCCTGTCACCTGCCCTCAGTGCCAGGGAGGCCATGGAGCAGATCACCTGGAGTGCCATCAGCACCAGGAGCAGGACAACCAGGACATCAGGCCCGGCCAGCCCGGGATTTTCAGGTCCTGCCTGACCAACCTGATCTCCTCCTGTGCCAAGGTGACCTGCTCAGGGCTGAGGGAAAGGCTGAGCATGTGTGTGCCTGGACTTTACAGAGCTTTGACAGCTTCTCCCACAGCCTCTCCTGGAGAAACTGGCTGCTCATGGCCAGGGCCCTTTCTCTGGGGGAGAACTGGCCGAGGGCAGGGCCGGGAGCGGTGGGACATGGAGGGACATCCAGCTGGGCTGGCACCAGGGGGGTTCCCATGGGATCAGTGCTGGGGCCAGGCCTCTCTGACATCCTCATCAAAGGCCTGCATGAGGGGATCCAGGGCCCCCTCAGTCAGTTCTGACAGCACCGGGCTGGGTGGGATGTGGATCTGCAGAGGGGTCTGGACAGGCTGGAGCCATGGGGTGAGGCCAGTGGGGTGAGGGACAACCAGGGGCAGGGCTGGGTCCTGCCCTGGGGTCACAACAACCCCCTGCAGCTCCAGGATGGGGATAAGAGGCTGGGCCAGGCCCTGGGGGTGCTGTGACAGCAGCAGGACACCAGCCCAGGGGTGCCCAGGTGGCCAAAGGCCGATGGCCCCTGGGCTGGCCCGGCCGTGGGGCGGCAGCAGGAGCAGGGCAGTGCCCGTCCCTGTGCTGGCCCTGCCGAGGCCACACCTCGAGGGCTGGGGACAGCTCTGGGCCTCTCACAGCTTGAAAGACCAACATGTCCACAGAAGGGAAGGGAGCTGGGTCAGGATCTGGAGCCCCAGGAGAGGCTGAGGGAGCTGGGAAGGGGCTGAGCCCGGAGCAAAGGAGGCTCAGGGGGGACCTTGTGGCTCTGCACAGCTCCTGGCAGGAGGGGACAGCCGGGGGGGTCGGGCTGTGCTCCAGGGAACAGGGACAGGAGGAGAGGGAACGGCCTCAGGCTGGGCCAGGGGAGGCTTAGATTGGATATTAGGAAGAATTTTTTCACCAAAGTGGTGAAAAGCACTGGAACAGGCTGTCCAGGAGGTGCTGGAGTAAACATCCATGGAGGGATTTAGAAGGACATGTAGATATTGCATATGGGGATATGGTTTAGTGTTGGCCTTAGTCATGCTGGATTAATGCTTGACTTGATGATCTTAAAGGTCTGTTCCAACTTAAACCGCTCTTTTATGTCAGAAGCACTGAAAGTTTTATTAGCATTTGCTGAAATCTTGCTGCTTTCTGCTTTGTTGCGCCTTTTTTTACTCAAGATGTGAAGCACTTCTAAGTGGCATACACTTCATAGCTCAGAACTTTGGCATTTTAGAGATGTTACAATACATAAGAATAGAATCCTTTCAGGAGAATCTTTTCATTGATGTGCCAATTTTTAGAATAAACTATTTTTACAAAATTAGACTATTTTCTTCAGAGAGTACTGCTTTGAAGAGCATTGTTCAGCAAAGAGGGGTTAGGTTAATCTTTGTGCAGGATGCCAAAGAGAATGTGGAGGGAGATCTGATTTGAAAAGACAAAGTTCTAGTTCCAGGTACATCTCTAAATTTAGAAAAGCTGTCACCAATGCTGTGCTTAGAGAAAAGAAAAATAAAAGTACCAAAGAAATTTCTTGTGCCTGAGTAGTCACATTTCCATGGTGATGACCAAAAGCATTGAACTCAGTTTGAGATACAACTTCATTGCAAATGTGCTGTACCTTGAAAGCTAAAATTACTATTTTCTTTAACACTTAAGAATTAAAACAAAATACCCCAAACTCTTTGGACAAACTAGCAGTCATATTCCTTCCACATTACACTGAAACTTAGTGTTCCATTACAAATACTTGGAGTATTCACTTGGTGTCTCATTTTTTTTGTAGCTTGATGTCATGGATTAACTTGAAGCTGCCAATTGACTAACTGGTTAACAATCAGCTGGTTATCAAACAACACCAGCACATTCTGCCTGTGCATGGTTTTTAAAAGTTTTGGATGTTTTTCTGAATAGGTGTAATTGTGTATTCTAGATCACATGAACCATACGGAATGGGATTGTAGCATGGAACCATGCTGCACATCAGTGAAATTCAGGAAAACTGGCTATTCCTAGCCCAAGTCAATGTGAAAATATGTTTAGACTAAGTCTTTAACAAGTTTACAATTAGAGGGAAAAATATATTGTTTTGTATTCATTCTCAGAGTTAAAGACAACAATATTAAATTTTTTTAAAAAATGTTTTCCTGTCTGAACACCTTAAAAGTAATACACAACACACAAAAAATGTATATTGTTATGAGACAACACAAGTTATACTGACAGAAATCCTGTTTTAAGCACTGTGAAAACAAAACTTTGTGTTTAAATGTATCACATGTTGCTGAAGGATGAGTGCTCAAAAAAGCTACAGGCAAATGTTCTGAGAACTACATTTTATAACACAGAAAAAGAGAACCAGTTGCTCAGGGTTTAACCTGAATTCTGTAAGAGACAGTGTGTCCAGGATGCCTTAAATAAACAATTCCCAGCTTTCATGCTGGTAGTTTTCTCTCTCTGCTAAACTTCTCTGTGTGAGAATTTTGTGAACAATTTCTTATAACTGTTCTGGTAAAGTGTGTCAGATTCAGCACAGCTGCACACATGAACTAGTTGCCTGTATCTAATTTTGTCATTAACGTGGTAAAATTAGAAGAAGCTGCCTTGTGCCAATATAAACAAAGTCATTCAGAAATTGCTTTGTCAGCTCAATTCTTGGGCTAGAAGGGCATATTCCTGGTCAAACCAATTGTTGTTCTGAGTAATTTCTACTAAATGCACCCAGCTTCTGTAAAAACTAATACCTTAAAATTTGCTTCAGGAACAGAACTGAAGTTTCTTTAGACAATAAATGCTATTTGTTTTCCTCTTCTGTTGTTCCTCCATTTCATTTTATTGGAAAAAAGTGGGGGTGGGAGGATGTCACACAAGCAGCACCATCATCTGAAACGTGATTCTTCAGTGTATTGTTAGGCAAGACACAGTTGTCTTCACATTCTTGTCTTCAAGAATTCCAAAGATCTGTCTTCTGTAGGAATCTGAATCTGCTCAGCATAAGGGGAATGCTGAAATCTAACGTCTTCCAACAGTCTAGACAGTGAATACAAGATTTACTCAGAGTGAATACTCTTAATTTATAAGGTGAATCCTCATTTCTGAGGTCTAAGTGAAGTCTTAAATGAGTAGCAACAGAGAAACACCATTTGACGCCAAGATGAGAATCAAAAATGTGTTGTAAATAGTAATTTGCATTTGTTCTGATAAAACTGCTCTGTTAAGCAATCAAAAGCCTTTTTTGAAATGTGTGAAATTGTTCAGCAAGGAATAGATAGTAATATGAAGGCTGACAGAGAAATCCATTAATATTCTCAGGCAAGATCACTGATCTGCCAGTGGGCTTTATCTACAGTCAGGAAGTAGAATGTGGTGATCAAAATGGCATCCCAAATAAAAACCACTGCAGTCTGGTGTGATAAATACTTGATGCACAGCAACCTGCAGCTGGGTTGCACAACCCCTGGTGTTGATAACTGCTGGTGGGTGAGAGGCTGCACATGACCCAGCCATGTTCTCTGGCAGCCCAGAAAGCAAAACCTGTCCTGAGCTCATCCCACAATGTGGACAGCAAAGCAGGAGGGATTCTGCCCCTCTGCCCTGCTCAGGTGAGACCCCACCTGCACCTGTGGGGTCCCCAGTGCAGGAAAGACATGGACCTGTTGGAATGAGTCACTGTCTTGGTTTGAAAGACAGGTACCTGCCAGCAAAAAAACCCTGGAATCTCCCTTTGAATAGAGAATGTAAACTCCCTCCCTCAGATTATTATAGTTTTGCAGTTGGAGGCTCTCAGGCAAAGATTTGGGAGTGGGAATAACAGTTCTTTACTAGGAATATTAGACAAAACAAAGACAAATACAAATGTAATAGCACTAAGAGACAAGCAAAAACAAAGAAACAACAAAACCTCAGAAAATGCCCTGACAGAGTCAGGGATGTGACCTGACACCCTGGGTATCAGGGCGGTGAAAGCAGTCCAGATGAAATCCTCCTTGAGCAGTGAATACAGTTCTATGAAGTGAGATAGTCCTATATGAGAGTCCAATGGCGAAGAAAAATGTGTTCAGTCTTCCTCTGTAGAGAAATCCAGTAGAGAAAGAGAAAACAAGCAGGGTCCCCTGGTACTCCAGTCCTTTCGGAGCGGTGTCCTCGGACCAAACTGCTTGCTCACTCCTGTTCCCCCGGAGAAACCTGCTGCCTCCTTTGTTTAAGTCAAGTATCCATGAAGTACCCAGCAATTAGTTACCTAGCAAACCATCAGGAAAAAATTCCACAAACACAAAAGAAACAGATCCAACCCCCAACAGTCACAAAAGTGACTGAAGGGCTGGGACACCTCTCCTATGGAGACAGGCTGAGAGAACTGGGGCCAGAGGCTCCTGGGAGACCTCACAGCAGCCTTCCAGTACTTAAAGGGGGCTTATAAGACAGGTGGGAACAGACATTTTAGCAGGGCTGTAATGATAGGACAAGGGGTAATGGTTTTAAGCTGAAGAAGGGTCAAATCAGATAATATTAGGGAAAAAATTATGAGGGTGGTGAAACATTAAATCAGGTTACCCAGAGAGGTGGTAGATGCCCCAAACCTTGAATTTTCAAGATCAGGTTGGATGAGGTACTGATCTAGTCAAAAACATCCCTGCTTATTGCATGTGAGTTGGACTAGATGGCCTTTAAAGGTCCCTCCCAACCCAAACTGTTCTGTGATTCTTTGATTCTATGAAAAAAAGATTGCTTCAGTGTTGAAGCATGTTGTCAGAGGGGTTGAGACAGCCCCTACTGACCCTGATACTGCCAGTGTCATGTAGTTCTTATGAAAGGAACTAAAGGGCAAAAAAAGGAAGAAACATGCATCTAAAGGAAAGAAACGTGTATCTACTTTGTTGTCTTTGGCTGAAATTTTATCAAGCTCTCTGGCACGTTTTCCCCAAATAAATTAGATAAAACATTTTTTTTTAGTGGTAGTCATTTCAATCAGAGTCACCTTTAGTTTGGTCAAATTTTCTCCTCCCCCTTAAGAGAAGACTGTTATCAGACAGTTGAATGTCAAGGCCAGATTGGATGGTTTTGGGTTTTAAGTTGGACTTTTTCATGGCCAAATTTGGAATAAAACTACTGAAAGATACTTTGATCTAAAGCTTTTTGGCACACATTCTGTTTTCTGAAAATAATACCCATTTATGGTCCTGGGGCGTTTAGGAATTACGTGGAAGTATTTTTGAGTGTCTTTCAGTGGAATTTCAGAATACCTTTAAGGCACTTAACAAGTAAATTACACTGAGCAAGATGAAAATTCAAACTTACATGGTTCTATTGTCATAGCAAAATGTCAGGAAAAATCCAAGGTGAAGAAATCAGTTTTATATTGAAGGGGGTGCAACTTCATGGCAGCTGCTCTGTCACATGAGTGACTTCTGAGTTCAGATGTTGTTTTCATGAAATCTCTGCTCTTTTTACTTACCTGCCACCCATCATGCACCAAAGCCTGGTTCTGACCCCCAAAATGAGCTGTTTTCCTGCAAAGAAGGCAGTTTTTCTCTGGTGTTTGCTTTCTAGCTCCTGCAGGCCTAAAACAGCAGGAGAGAGGAACGCTGAGTGCTTTACTTGAAATTTTCAAGCTGAGCTGAGGGAAAGAGCAGGGCGTGGGAGCCAGACCCATCTCCCTGGGCAGCTGGGGTGTGTTCTTTGGCTGCAGCCCAATTGCCCAAAGTATTTTTAGTCACCTTTAGTTAGTATAGCAGGTGGATGTTAAGGAAAACCCTCCTGCCTGATCATTCAGATGCTTCTCTGGGAGTCACACTCATTCTGCCTGAGGCTTTTAACTGCTGGGGCTGAAGCCATGTTGGAATTTGGAATTAAATAACTAATATTCCAATAATTTGGGTATCTTCTCCTGCAAGAAGTACACATGTGCTTTTTATTTATTCTGGACTTTCTGGATTAAAAAGTTCAGGATCAGGTTGGATTCTTCTGAATCCATCTCTCCAAGTATAATCCAGGTGTCCTGTAGCTGGCTGGTGTTTAGAGCTGTCTTGCCAAAAGAATGGTTCCTTAGAAATCAAATGTGTTGATGATTTTTTCCCTTCCTTTATCTTTACCTAAATCTCCTGCTTATATCAGGCTGAAGTTTTGTTTGAGTAGGTTTGGCAGGAATTTGATCATAACTGAGTTTACAAGAAGCTGGAATACAGAGGCTGTTAAAAAAACAAAGTTTCAAGGCTGGTGTCTATTAAGTAAGAAGATACAGATGACAAATGCTAAAAAGTTTACCAAAATCCCATAAAAAATTAGTGCTAATACTTTGGGAAAACAGTGAATTTTCAGGAAACAAACTCAGGTATTGCTACTGAGAGTATCCACTGCATACAGACACAAGAACCAAGTTTCCAAGTTGTGCATTGCTGTGTTCCTGTCCTGGAATGCAAAGGGAATGGAGCACAAGGCTAATGAGCTTCAGACCAAGCTGAAGCAAGAACACAAGGAGTCAGGAAAAAGTGAAATAACTCCTGGGAATTCTATGCAGCCTCTTATTACATGTTATAGCAAGAGGAGGGAACCCAGAAATTAGCTAGGAATATGGTTCTAACTCTGGTAAAGCCTTATTGTTGCTGACCTGAGAGGTGACATGCTGCATTCCTGAGCCTGTACCTGGTCTGTATGGATGTCCATGAAATCAGGGCATCAATGCTGCAAGGAAAAGCAATGATTAAGAAGGTCAAGCTGGGTAAGACCCCTGGGGATACGTCTGCAGCATGAACTACAAGAATGTGACCAGGCATTTCAAGTTACTAATGAGAATGTGCTTGTGATACCTCTAAACAGTGCTGATTTAATTTTTTTTTTTTTTTTACCCAGGGTGAAACGATGTGAACACACCTGAGCACTTCATTAATGCCAGAAAAAACCAAAAATTAGGGCATTGGAAATTATATTCCTGGTAAATTGCATCCTGGCTTCTAGGCATGCAGTAAAATAGTCAAGTCAGGCAACACAGAATTTAACTACCCCTACTGTGGGGCTCTTACTGCTCATCCACGGGCATCAAACCAGTGAACCTAGTAGATCTTCTTTGTTCTGAAAGGAAAGAACAAGAAAACTGATAGAAGTTATGGGTTGGCTTTGGCAAAGAGAGTGACTGACTCAGTAGGTCGAGTGCTGGCTCAAGGCTAGCAGGAGAGGACAACACTGCCCATCACAAAGTCTGTAAAATCAACTCGACCCTGATGCATGTGCAAGGATTTTTGCACAGTACAGCAGTTTTGGCTGGAGCTGGTAAGTAATGGGCCCTGAGCAAACAAACAAACAAACAAACAAGCAAAACAAACAAAAGCCATTTAAGTTGCACAATGTATAATTAAGCTGTGGAACTCATTGCCTGCAGTAGAAGTGCTAGAAATGGAAAGCAGTTAGATACCAGTTGTGACTCAGGCAGGCCTCACAGAGTTTTGTCAGATGGTGGGAGAGTGTTTTTAGAGAATCACAGAGTGGCTGGGGCTGGAAGGGAAACTCTGTACCTCATCCAAAGTCCAACCCCTTCCCAAAGCAGGGTCACCTGGAGCAGGTAGGGTTGGGATGTCTCCAGAGAGGGAGACTCCACACCCTCCCTGGCAAACTGTGCCAGAGCTCTGCCACCCTCAATGGAAAGAAATTATTCTTTGTGTTGAATGGAACAACTTCTCTTTTAGTTTATGGCCATATGAGTGCATTGACCTGTTCTCCAATATTCTCCTGGCAGACCCTGTCCCCCAGGGAGAGGTGCTGAGAGTTTTTTTGGGAAATTACAGGGATCAGCACATCTGGAGCACGAAGGATTGGCTTCATCCTAGAAAATCCACCTTCCATGACCTGGGAGCATCTTCCCTACCAGGAAAACAAAAAGCTCCTGGGCTGGAGAGGCTGTTGGACTCATGGCTGTGCTGCAGCAGCAGTGTTTATGTTTTCTTCTGAAAGGTGGGCACTTGCTTTGTCAGTGTGTCCTCTCTTACAAAACAGAAGTCCTTCTCTTGCCTCTGTGCAGTTCATTATTTGTAGAATGCTTTCAGGAGCCCACATGAAAGGGTATTTTAGATGCATTAATTATTAGTGTTAAGCACAGCTGCTTTGTCTGAGGGCTTTCTTCCAGCTGAAAATGGGTTTGACTGCAAGGAAACATATTTCTCCTAGAACACTATATTGGTTTTTAGTCTGGGAAGCAGAGAAAGCAAATAAAGCTATTTTGTTTTTTAAAAAAAAATTATTTTTCAGGGGTGAAAATTATTTCTCCCTGTATTTTAATTAGAAGTATTATTGTTTACGAAAAACTGTTCATCATGGGGAAATGGTCAAACACTAAAATGAATAGTTTTTGGAAAAGTAATTTCCTCCGTTACTTTCAATCATTTGCTTAGGTATTGACAGAAAATTTTCTTGGAAGCTGTCATTTCATCCAGAAAGCAGACTTTGAGTTTAATGAAAAGTTTCAGCAAATATCTGCTCTGTATAAAAAGCACCCACTTTTTTTTTTTCCTTCAAGAGAAAATTTTTCTTTAAGAGACATCATACTACAGAAAGGAAATTTTCTGTGATGATACAGGGTTTTGAAAGCTTAGATGGTGGGGAGAAATTCTTATCTATCAGGTTGTGGACATGTGCTGAGATTACTGATGACTTGCTTTGCTGTTTAGGTTGCAGGTAAGAGTTTTACTTCTATACTCTGGTCATAAAAGAGGTTTTGTTATTTTCTGATGTCAGCCACATTAAAATAAACATTGTTCTCCTGTTGAAGAGCCTCAAAAAGCTTCAGTCTGAAAAAAATTTATTGTTTTAGTATTACTTACAGCAGTCAAGTCCTTTTCCCCTTCCAATGTTAAGCTGATCCTAAAAGTACCTATTTCAGCCTATCACATAAATGCTAATAATAGGGAGAGGGTATTGATTAAAAAAAAAAATTGTAGGAACTTATGCTATTAAGCTCATCATTTTGTAAGAACAGAGCTTCTCAAGCAAGTGGGGAAAGCCACTTTATTTATCTGGCATGTGCTTGGTGTTATGGAAATACACTCTTGGAAAAAAAAAGCAATACAGAAGTGTTGAAACAGGCATGGGTGCAGTGCTAAGCTTCTCCTTCAGCAACCAGGAGGAACACCAGCAGAGAAATTTTCTTATTCTTTGGTTCTTGGTGCCCCACTTAAGGGTATTACCATGGTGGTAACCCTGATGGTTCTCAGGGCTGTGACTTACAAGATAAGAAAAGCTGTAAAACTTGGTAAATATCTTCCTTGGAGTCAGGGCTGGGAGCTGTTAGCATTAGCTGAGCACAAGGTTGGCCTGGATATGGGCAGTGAAAAGCCATGGGTCACTCTGCACTGCTCTCTTGGATCTAATTTAGTGCACCTGACCTCCTGTTACATTTCTCTTGTAATATTTACCAAATCTGTGAAGGGCGGGCTGTACAATTGGACCTGATGATCTTAAAGGTCTTTTTCCAGCCTAAATGATTCTGCAAGAGTGAAAACCTCTCCTTTAATTGTTTGGGGTTACTTTGCCTTGCATTATTGTGAGCGGTGGGTGGGTGTGCAGATGTTTTCACACAGCCAATAAATGCAGGACAGTTCAGCACAAAGAGGGAGGGTCGGGCACTCCAAGATCACCTGTGAAATGACCTGAATGCTGCTCTTGTCTGGGAGAGCTTGGTGTGAACACTTCTGCCATCTGCCAGAACTCTTTGCCAAATTAATTACAGATCAACTGTGAGAAATTTGAATGACGATTACCAACCGTGGTGGCATTCCCCTAGCAAAAATATTTGTCCCCACGTGCCCCAAAAACATTTAAGGTGTATTGTAAGTACCAAGATTGCAAAATGCAGGTCCTGTTTCCAGCTCTCTGTGTTCAGTCACTGGCAGTGCACTGAAGGCTCTAGATCCATCTATGCTCATTTAAAGCTTTGGCCTGAGCACTTAACAGAGGATGCTTGGAAAGACTCTGAACACATTTAGTGTTTCATTCCCCTTGGGTGTGCAAATTTCCAAAGCTGCTGTGACTATCTTGGCCTGGAGATCCAGCACAGAGCATTTTGTCTGCAGGACTGTGTGCCCTTGGCTCACCATCAGGTGGGAAGAGATGCTGGGTTCTGGGTTTGCATGTGCCTCTGCTTTTAGAAACAGTTTGGGCAAGTGGAGGAACAGTTCTGCAGAGCCATTACAGTCTCTTCTGTACACGATGTTTGGGCACATTTTAAAGCCTTTATTTCCTCAGCCATGAAATCTTCTTTGAGTGGTTGCATTCTGTCTTGTAAGTACTCTAGTCAGGGCTTTCCCAGCATGTGTTTACAAGCCTCTGTGGGTGTGCTTGCCATAGTAATTCCTGGCTACATTTCATTGGGAATGTCGTGATACTTACAGGGTTTGGAGACAGAAGAAGCATTCCAAGTGGGAAATGACATCCACAGTTCCCTGTGGCATGGACCAAAGCCACAGGCCTAAGACTTATTTAGAAAGTCTTCCTCTTTGTAGATGTGCATTCTTTATTATTTTCTCTGTTCGTAATAAAGCTATGCTACTTCCATCAATATATACAACTGTTCTCATTTTACCCTTTCTCACTGTCATTATCTAAAATAGTCTTTAACCAAAAAAAAAAAAATAGATTAAACTAACCTCCTCTGTTTTTTATGTGCCCCTTCCTAGTTAAATGTGTTTGAGCTGATGAGCTATCACTTGTTGAGTCACGGCAAACCCTTTGTCCACATTATGACTAGTAGATATTTAATTGCCTCCTGAATTAAATTGTTCTTTCCACCTTCCCATGGTTATTTTCCCTTATCTCCTTTGACATTCACATTACAAAGTAACGATGTTGTAATTATTTTGAAAAGAATGAAATTACTTTTCCTGTGAGACGCTCAATCTTGGTAGCTCTAACAAGGTAGAACTGTTGGGTGGCAAGCAAGAGTGTCACCCTGCAAAATAGGAAAGAAAGGCACAAAGGGAATTACACACATTATTTAAGAAGGGAGGGGTCATCCTGATGTTGACTGAGACAGATGTGAACCTGAACATCCCTGTGTAGAGTAGGAGCATATAGGTTTTGTGTGCTGTGGTCAAAATCCTGATGAAAGACACCCAAAAGGGAGTCAACTGCCCAAGGTGGAAGGTGTTACATCAGCACACCAACACTTATAATCCATAATTAGGGCAGCATGGACCAGAGTGTGGGAGGTGTTATCCATGGAGCACCTGCAGGGACCAACACTTGTCTTCCAGTGCCACACTGGGGCACTCACAGCATTCCTGAGGAGCTGAAGCCATGAAGGCCAAGGTGTAGCAGATTTTGCTGAGGGGCACAGATTTTGCTGGCAGGTCATACACATGAACTGTGTAAGCCTGTGAGGGGAGATGCTGAGCTTGGGGTGGTGGAGAACACCACTGAGCTGCTGTCTTCAGTTTTGGGGGGCAATCTCCACTCTTGTCTCTGCAGTTCTGGTAGCCCCAGTACCCTGATGCCCCAAGGGGAAGAAGACTCCTGGTTCCTGGTTCCTTGTTCCTTACAGTGTTTCTCCTTGTGAATTCTGCATCCCTGTGCTCTGCACACACAGCCCTGGATGCTGACTTTCATATTTCAAAGTATAGTGGGAAAAAACTTAATGTTTTGGACTGTTTCTAGATTCTCACCTGTTTTGCCTTACTACTGTGTTTTCTGCCACCATCTAGGGTTTTCCCAGGGTGTTCCCAGGGCTCTGAAAACAAAGGTGTTGCTCCAGTCATTGCCAACCTTGGCTTATGGGCAGAAGTCCTGATTAAGCAATATATTCTGAGCAGCATCAAGGTATCCCTGTCAGCCCTGGAAGCTGAGGGCTTGGTTTAGCTTTCTGTCTGTCCACACAGCAGTGGCAAAAGGCATTGCAAACAGGTGCTGGTGGCTGTTCACAGAGTGAGGGAACCCCTACTCTAAACCTTGGGAAATATTCCAGGTTTAAGGTAGAGTGTGAGGTGCATCCCAGTAGGTTTTGCTCCAATAACTTCTGTTTGCAGCAGCCCTTGTGCTGCTGAAGCACACCAACCAAAAGGTGCTTTTTTGACCTGTCTGAAATGGCCATGGGCTCTATTAATACATTGTAGAGTTTATTATTTCTTTTGGTAAAAGTACATAGTCATTTTTAATTTGTTCTCCAGAACGAATAAACAGTATTTACTTTGAAGGATCTGTGCTAGTCCAGCTGTCTGATGACCCAGTCCAAAAGCTGTCAGATTGTTCTTTTCTTTTCCAAAGGTAGGAAAATATGATGACCAAACACCATAACACCAGCAGGTCCTTTTTATGAGGAACAAAAGCCTCATATTTCACCTCCTGCATTTAAGTTGTTACATAAGTACAAAGTAGTTAAGCTGAAAACCATCAACAGTAATGTAGATCTAGCAGTTGATTTGCATGTTTGTTTAACTCCTGCTTTCAAAGAAGAGGTTTGCATTAGAATTGAGACTCATATAATTTAAATTACCTGTAAATCACATATAATTTGTTTCCTGCAAATTACAATTTATCTTTCACATAGCAGCTTTGCTAATTGAAATACAGTCAACCTGTCTCCAGCCATATATGGAGGGAAAAGTTCTGTTTCTTTCACTGCAGCTGGGTGGAGGATAGAAATCTGCACTATCAGAGCTATTTGCAGCATAGCCAGAGATCAGAGACATTTTACAGGGCAAACATCAAGACTTTGGAACAATCCCCCACAGCACATTTTCAACACAAGTCTCCTCCTGACAGTGACAGAATCTGGGTCTGAAAATGGCCTGTCTCCAGTACCCACTGTGCATCCCTGAAACTGGCAATATTATACAATAAACAGTTGCCTTCTCTGTGCCTTCCTGTATATAAAATTTATGTATTTAAAATTTGCCATGGCTGAAGTCTGTCTTCTGGGAAGTTCCAGAGGTAATTGTCTGGAGTTAACTTACAGGGCTCCTGTCAGAAGGAATTAGTATTTCAGCAACTCCTTGGCCAACTCCATGGCAGTACTAAAATAGCTGACTGCCTTACACATCAGCTGGCCTTGCTTAGGTGGAGCAACTCAAATGTTTTTAAAAGCAAAATAGTTATCATGCTTCCATTGCTTCCTGCAGCAAAAAAATTCTTCTGGCCAAAAAGGTTTCAAGGGAATGAGTGTCTTTATTTTCCTCTCCATCTATCTCTATTTATAGCTTATGAACACTGGGAAATGTATGACGAGGAACTGGGAGAGGAATGGATTTTAGGACTTGAAGGTCAAATATTTTGTTCAAGGGAAGCCTGAGTTGTTCATGATGGAAAGGACAGCCTGATGGCAAAGCTATGTGCTGTGTTTAAGGTACACAGCTGCAAAGAGAAACTGATTAAATTCAGGATTAGATCTTCAGTAGACACAATGGATTCTTTCTCACACACATACAGTGCTCATCTGGAGTCCAGAGCTTCTCTTGAAGCTCTTTTTTGATATGAAAGTCAGCAGCCTTTATGACCAGATCAAGTGCTCTTTTTCCTCATTGTTCATAACAGTATTTGCAGTATGAGAAAAATAATACTCAGCACCAGTAAGAAATATTCAACTAAGTACAAATAAAACTGTGTTCCATCATGAATTTCTTTCCCTACAACACACTTTCCCATGGTCATTTTATCCACTGATGACTGCATCCCAGCTGGAGCAGGCTGGCAAAATTAATCCAAAGTCCTTGAATTCAAGATGATTTAAATGGACAAGGGATCTTTTTCTGAAGTTATCAGTTTAAAGATGTCTGGCACTCGGCCTTCAAACTGTGAGCTGTCTAATCCTTATCTTGGTAAAGTCAGCAGCAATGTCTTCACTGACTTTAGCAGAAGTGAACCTTAGATCATTACTGCTCAGCTATGATCCTTTGAACCATTTCACCCTCAACAGCATACAGCTGTGTGTCAGATGTGATTATTTCATTGCTTATTCAGGTTTTCTCTCATTTCCTTCTGCTTTTCTATCACAAATGGTATTTCACCTTCACTGTTTCATATTTTACCAGACTTAATTTGAAATGCATTGGTCTCACGATTTTTAACACTCCACATTCCTCCTGCTCCTTGTAATTTTCAATTCCACAGTCCAGGCTGGGATGTTAAAACATCTTTCCTGAAAGTAAAGGGTAGCACTTCATCCTGGAGCTCTTTGGAGGCAATGTCCAGCCACAAAATCTCAGTTTAGGTACAAGGTTGCTCAGAAATTGTCTTGATCTTGATTACTTTTAGACTTTTTTTTAAATAAAAAAGGTAAAAAGGAGAAAAAATATTTAAGCTTCTGTTATGTTGTACAAATTTTCCTGAACTATTGTTTTTCAAGTTAAAGTTTTTTGGTTTATTTTTGTTTTAAAATCATGCTTCTCACTTTGAGGAAAAAAAAAGAAGGTAAATCAACAAACTTGAAATATGTCTGTGTTACAAGGCTCACTTCTAATTCAGCTGACAGGTCTGGGTGATCCCAAAGAAAACAGAGAAGGGTGGAAGGGTGAAAGTAACATTCTACTGCTCTTACATCACTTTGAATTGCATGAGTTCATGAACACACCCACTTCAGGTAGTGGTGATCCTCTCTTGTTAATTTAAATTAGAGGAGGCTTTGGTTCTGCTCTCTTTGAAATGGTTTCTCATGTTGTGTGCTGCAAGAGCAAAGTGTGTAGGTGCAATGTATAATATACATGTGTGCACTGAGTATTTGACTCAAAAGCCAAAGCCCTGTAATCTTTGAATTATTTAAAATAGAGGACCAAATGATAATTTCAGCTGCAGTCAGCTGGGTAGGTGGTGTCAGTAATTGACAAATTCAACCTAATGCCTGTTTATTGTGATACCTGGTATTTTTTGAAAATTACATAAACAAATATCCTGGTATTTTTCTGGGCAAACAGCATGAGTACCACTCTTGCTTTATTCTCTTTGTCTCGGCAAATACTTTATGGCAAGTATTCATCACCAAATAAAGTGTGAGATCATGTGCAGTGCAAAGCCCATTAGGTCATGAATTTTGGCATTCTGCTGGGCTGCAAGGTCTGCCACAAACTTGGCTGAACTGTGCACGATGCTGACAGTGTCTCCCAGGCAATAGGAATCATATATCCTTTTTTTCCTTGTGCACAGAAGTGTGTTCTTGACCTGGTGAGTAGTGGTGGTGTGGTTCAGGGTTAGGCTTGTTTGCCTAACCAAGACTTGTATGTAAAAGTGTGAAACTGAGATGTTTAAAATATGCCCTTGTTGGGACTTTTTAAGAGCATTTACACCCACTGTTGCATTCGTGTGCTTTTTTTCCCCATCTTGCCTTTGCCCACCATCTCTCCACCCTTTGTAGCACATCTCTGACACCTTCCTCTCCCACTGTGTCCCCTGCCCCACTGGTGGCTTCAGTCAGCTTAAAATACCATCCACTGCTGTGGGTAATGAGCTCTTCTTGGAAGGTCTCCCTGGGAAATCTGAGACTTTGGCTTCTCCATCAGTATTTGCCCTGCTGCTGCTGGCTCTGACATGTGTCCTTCAGTTACCAGAGCAGAAGCCAAGGGGGCTTTGTGCACACTGAAGCTCCTTTTCCAGCAGTGCCCTGGGGATATGAATATCTACCTGCCTCCAAGTCGCTTTTGAAACTCCTGCTAGCTGGCTGACAAATGGAAGGTAGTCACTTCAATATATCCACAGACATGACATTTGATTTTCAGAAATTACAGTGCACTGGAATTGCAGATGGGCTGCATGCACAATGCTTCTTACTCTTGGCCTTCTAAGCATCAAGCTTAATGAACCCCTGGTGCCCCTGATGACTGCTGTAGTCCACACATGTGCTCTGTTGTTTTTCAGCCTTTCTCAGAACTGCAGGGATGTCAAATTGACTGGAATTAGTGGAAGGACTCCATCTAGCAGCATGCACTCTAATCAGTGGTGAAGCCAAGAAGAATTTACAGGCAACCTGATGGCCAGATCAATCCTGCAGTAGGTTACTAACATGATCTTGGGGGGAGGTCTGCTAACAGGCTGAGTTATTGCTCAAAAGAGGTTTAAAAAGGTGCTGCTAGAATTACTTTAATTAGGTTGTCTGTTTTTAAAATATTCATTTTCATTCACTTTTCTCTATGCTTTCCCTATAATAAAAAAAAAAAAAAATCAACATTTTTGTAGCTTGGTCACTCTTCACCCATGCAGATAATAAGTCTGAGAAAATTAACTCAGTTTAAGGTAGAACTTGAAATGTTTATGAAGGGAACCTTAAGATACAGTTATCTACCTTAACATGGTAGATATTAAGGTTCTTCTCTGTGTGAGAACTGAGGGTGCCTTTTTCAGTCCTGCTCTTTCCAGAACACATGCTGTAAAAATTCAAAAGATACAAATCTGCATGTACCTGGTACTTTCATGCATTTACAATTTTATTCTAGAGTAGCAACAAGACTCTTGGCAAATTCTTGTTATTTACAGTGGCTGCTGGCTGTACCTCCACCAGAAATCTTGGAGGACGTGGAAGATGGGGGGCAATATTGGAATGTCTTGCCTGTGCTGCTGCTGTCCTTAGGTAATCACCTGGAACTGAGCATCAAAGGGACCCATCTGTTCTGCCATGCCCAGAGGGGAATCAGGTACAGGTGGTTTATCAGCTCCTCAGTGCAAGTGGTGAAATGACAGAGCTGTTTACACAAATCTTTGTAAATCTGCACCGAGGTGTTTTCATGGCATGGTGCAGAACTGCGAAAAGAAGCAATGGAATAAACATCTCAAAAAGATGGATGCTATCAGAAATTACTTCCACATTATCTCTTGATATTAAGGGTATGCTCTAACAGGGCAGTTGGTTGTTGATGGATGCAAGGGTTGTCCTGATTTAGGTGAGACTCTGGAGCACTGATACTTCTCTTTCAATTCTCTATTTCTTTGATGGTTCTGGATTAAATCTAAAAAATTGGCTTTGTTTAAGTCCCTCTAACAACTGGCAATAGAGTCAGTGGGAAATAACCTACTTGGCTAAGTCTCCCACACTGTCTACTGTGGCTTCATTTTACATAATTTGTTTTGTTGAATTTTGCACTTTCCTCCCCCCAAAAAACCTCTTTTCTGGACAGTAAATGATCTGCCACAAAATCCTCTTGTGCCCATAGATGGCTTCAGGGCTTGTAATTATTCTGAAGCTCAGAACTGTTACTTCCAAAAGACAAAAACATACAAAAAAAACACGCCCAAACCAAATCAAACCAAAGTTTCTGGCGTTCAGCTGGTGCCACCTTGGCCTCTGGACCCACGCTGGCCTGATTGTGGGTGTTGGAATGAAGGACTCCATGTGTGAAGCTCTCCTGGGCAGAGCAGAAAAGCTGCAAACATTTTGATCACCCTACGTGGCACCCAGACACATTATTTTGGATAATTGGGCTAATTTGGGCTGACAGTGCGAAGGGACCATGCACCCAGAGTGCTGTGTCCAGTTCTGGGCTCCTCAGGACAAGGAAAATGAGCTACTGGAGAAGGTCCAGTGGAGGCCCATGAAGATGGTTCAGGGTCTGAGGGAGCTGGGCCTGTTTAGTCTGGAGAAGACTGAGAGGGGCTGTCATTAGTGCAGATAAATATCTCCAAGGCACGTGCCAAGAGGATGGTCCCATGGTGGTTTCCAGCCCCAGGACCAGGAGCAATTGCCATAAATTAAACCAACTCAGGCTGAGGAAGAACTTTCCACTGAGGATGGCAGAGCACTGGAACAGGGGGCCCAAGGGGATCATGGAATCTCTCCCTCTGGAGAGATTCCAACCCCACCTGGCCATGCTCCTGTGTTACCTGCCTTGGAAAAGGGGGTTGGACTGGGTGATCTGCAGGGATCCCTTCCAACACTTACACTTCTGTCATTCTGTGATTTTTGATGTGACAAGGGGCAGGTTGGAAAAACGGAAAGCCCAGCACAGGTGAAAAGCTCATGCTGGCTGGGCTGCCACAGAGATGGAGAACACAGCTTGGGTTGGAAATTTGGGGATGGGAACAAAGGGGAAACCCCAGTGCTGGCAGCTGGGGAGGTGGAAACGTGTCCTGGCTGTTTCTGGAGCCGGGATGCTCCTGTTTAGGGTAGTGATGATGCCTGAGGGCCACAGGAAAAGGGACCTGGGAACACCTGAAGAGGTTTTCAGTGTTCTGTGTCAGTAGTGTGGCCAGCAGGACCAGGGAAGTGATTCTTCCCCCTTTACTGAGGGCTGCTGATGCCACACCTCAGGTGCTGTGCCAAAGCCTGGTCCCTCAATTCAAATGGACATCGAGGGGCTGCAGTGAGTCCAGAGAAAGGAATGGAGCTGGGGAAGGGTCTGGAGCACAAATCTGATCAGAACTGGCTGATCAGGGAGTAGGGTGGCCTCAGCCTGGAGAAAAGGAGGCTCAGGGGGGACCTTGTGGATCTGCACAACTCCTGCCAGGAGGGGACAGCCGGGGGGGACTCGGGCTCTGCTCCCAGGGAACACGATGAGATAACAAAGCTTCAAGCTGCGCCGGGGCGTTAGGAGGAATTTATTCATACAAAAGGTTCCTCGGCGTCGGAATGGGCTGCCAGGGAGGTGGCGGAGTCACCTGGAAGTGCTGGAGGAGCAGCTGGATGTGGCACTCCGCGGTCTGCGGGACCAGGCGGTCACCGGCTGCGCTCGGTGCGCTCCGAGGCCTTTTCCAGCACCATTGATCCTCCGCTTCCGCGCGGCCGCGGGGGCGCGCAGGGGCGGCC
>WBNO01016321.1:47630-80875 GCA_013400575.1 Peucedramus taeniatus | reverse complement strand
GGGATTAATGGGGTTTGATCCTGGAGCCATCCCCACAGTGGGATCACAGGGCATGGGAACACCAAGCTGAGCTGCCATTCCCAAAGTGCCAAATCCCAGGATTCCAACAGCACCATCCATTTCCCATGGGATTAAGGGGTTTTGATCCTGGAGCCTTTCTCCCACTGGGATCACAGGGAATGGGGAATGCTGCTGCCATTCTCAAAGTGCCAAATCCCAGGATTCCAACAGCACCATCCATTTCCCATGGGATTAAGGGGTTTTGATCCTGGAGCCTTTCTCCCACTGGGATCACAGGGAATGGGGAATGCTGCTGCCATTCTCAAAGTGCCAAATCCCAGGATTCCAACACCACCACACCCCATTTCCCAGGGCATTAATGGGGTTTTGACCCCGCTGCTCTTGGGGTCACCCTTCTCAGACTCCATGGAAAGGTGGCAAAAGCAGCTTGAGCAATCCCAAATTCCTGCTGGAGGTTCCAGGAGCTGGGACACGCAGGCTTCAGGAAAACCACAGCACTCACACCCCCAATTTCAGAAAAATCCTCCAGCTAATCCACGAAAAAACTCCTCCTAAACTGGGCAAGAGAAACTCCTAGCAGAGGCTGAATCACTTCAAAATCAGGCTGTTTCAAAAATAAGTCTTTCCCATTTTCTATCCTTTTATTTCTTTTTTTTTTCCTTTTTTTGAACTGACATTTAATAAATTATAAAATCGGTGTATGGTGAAATAGAATATATCAGCCAGATATGTATGAAATACACATGCATGGGAAAAAACTATTGAACTCACCTGGAACTCACACACACAGATCTATAAATACATATATACACACACATATACATATAAACACCAACAGTTTCCTTTTTCCAAAATTCAAGTCAACTATTTAGTGGCAGAGGGATGCTGTAAAAACACTAAAAACAATTTTTGATGCCACATCATGTGAACCTTTCAAATAACCATACGACTGATCAGACAGCAATACCTAATGCTACTTGGATTAAAGATTTTTTTTGCTTTTTTTTCTTGTTTTTTTAAAATTTTTTCCTGTTTTTTTTTCCTTTTTTTTTTAATCAATGCAAGATTTATATTTTTTTTTTTGAGACGACTTCATAGGCAAAAGGTGGCCCTTGTCAATGCTTGAAGCAACTATTTGCAATCAACAGGTTTTTTTTGGACATGAAAAAATTCAGACAAGAATCTGCTAATTTTAGTATTCCTTAACTCTCTTTTTTCCTGATAAACTCAATACCTGCACTTTCAACCAGATATAAAAATATTTTTCACACCAGAGGAAATATTTACTCTCTCTGACATGGACTTTGGGACACAAGAGAATCACTTCCTTCCCTCCCCCTTTCTCTGACTTTAAAGAATCTCCTGAAAAAAATCTGCATTCCAGCTATTTACACATTCCACTCCTTAAGAAGAATGGATCAGCCCAAATGACCAAAAAAATTTAAAAAAAAAAAAAAATTCCTATGTCATGCACATCTTAATGAGAAAAGAAACCAGGAGTTAAACACGTCTGGAAAAAAATCAGGGAAATCCAAAGAATTCCAAGGGAAAAGTGAATTTTGGAAGCCACTACCCCTAAAAGAGGAGCATGGGGAGCAATAATCTGCATTTCCCTGCCAGGCAGGGCAGGCCCAGCTGCAGGGTGGGGTTTAGGCTGAGTTTAAGCACAGGCAGCTCCAGGAGGGGACAGTGACACAGGCTCAGGGAGAGCTCAATTATCTGAGCAGGGCTGGAGGCAGGACCAAAAACCCCTCCAGGACCAAAAACCCTCCAGCCCAAGGGAGGCTTTGATTTGGGGCTCCACTCCACAAAAATGGAACATCTTGTTCTAATCAAATTCATTTCTCAGTGAATTCCTCAGCAAGTCCTTCCTCAGCTGGGATTTGATGTTGGTTTGGGGCTCCACAAAAAACATCTTGTCCCACAAATCATTGTTCAGCTGGGATTTGGGGCTCCACTCCATAAAAATGGAATATCTTGTCCCACAAGTCATTCCTCAGATGGGATTTGGAGCTTCACTTCACAAAAATGCAACATCTTGTCCCACAGGTCATTGCTCAGCTGGGATTTGATGCTGGTTTGGGGCTCCAGGAAAAACATCTTGTCCCACAAATGACTCCTCAGCTGGGATTTGGGGCTCCACTCCATAAAAATGGAACATCTTGTTCAAATCAAATTCATTTCTCAATGAATTCCTCAACAAGTCATTCCTCAGCTGGGATTTGATGTTGGTTTGGGGCTCCACTCCCCAAAAATGGAACACCTTGTCCCACAGGTCGTGCTCAGCTGGGATTTGGTGGGGTCAGGCCCTCAGGAATGACTGGATCCCACAAGTGTGGAATATTCTGAGTTGGGAGGGACCCACGAGGATCAAAGTCCTTGCACAGGGCATCTCAAAATCCCACCCTGGGCATCCCTGGGAGCTTTGTCCCAGCATTCCTGGAGCTCTGGCAGCCTTGGGAATGGCAGCATTCCCTGGGCAGTGCTCTGGAGGAAGGATTGTCCCTGAAATCCAACCTAAACCTCCCCATCAGCTTCGTGTCATTCCCTGGAAGAATCTGCAACATTCCTGACTAAAGGAATGGAATTCAAAAGGAGAATTTGCCTGGGCAGAGGGGCACATGGAGCCAGAAATGCCAAAAAAATCCCAAAAAACCAACCCCACTCCTGAAAGGCTCTGGGCTGCAGACAGAGCAGGGTGTGCCCTGCTGCCAGAATTACAAAATCTGCACTAAATATGGGATGGGGGAATCAGATTCCACCAGCAAAGGGAAATTCTCCAAGAGGAGAAAAAACCCTCTCCCCAAGCTTGAACTTTAGAAGCTCAGCTCCTCTCCTGTTTCTTTAACTGTGGAGAAAATAATGCCATTGGTGTCCAAACTATAGGGGGGAATAAAGAAAAGAAAAGAAACTCACATGACAAATGCACAGGTGTAAAATCTTCAGCATCCATAAAAATGAACTGAAGCTCCTTGTTTTTCTTCATTTTTTTTTCTCTTTTGTCTTTTTTTTTTTCTTATTTTTACCAGCGAGGCCATCTTAGGTTTATATACAAAAGTAAAACTGAAAATAGACTTTTTTTTTTGTTCTCTGTACACATAAATTTTTTTTCCCCTTTTTTAAAAAAAGGAAAAAAAAAACCACCTTGTCTTAACTTTTTTTTTTTTTTTCTGAACAGAAAGGAAAACCGAGCACGAAGATTTCCTCTGTCCCCCCCCCCACCAAAAAAAAAAACCCAAAAAAAAAATAGAAATGAATCAGTCCAAGGAGATAATATCTGGTATGATACCAAAGATTGAGGCCGTGTCCGTGCTGCTCCTGCTGGCCACGGGGTGGCCGTGGTTGTCCCTCAGGCTGTTGGAGGACACCAGGCTGCTGTTGCTGCCACTGTTGCTGCCGTTGGTGGCTGGCAGGGAGCTGCTTCCCCCAGCGTTGAGCTGATCCAGGAACATTTGGGATGAGGTGTAGGGGAAAAAGCGGGAGTGCAAAAGTTCCTGATCGTCCGAGGCGGACACGGCGGCGGCGGCGGCGGCGAGGAGGGAGGTGTTGTAATGCTGGGGGAGAGAAAGGGTTAAAAGGCAGGTTTTGCAGCAGGAAATAAAGGGGGTTTGTCCAAGGAGAGGTTTGGGGAGTTCTGGGTTTCACAGCAGCTCGGGCAGTGAATGATGAAATGGAAATTTGGCTCTGCGGTCCTTGGGTTTGGAAGCTGAAAGGAATTGGGGATGCAGCAGAAAGGGCAAGCAGGGATGGGGTCAGAGAAATCAAACTGGCAAAAAGGGCAAGCAGGAATGGGATCAGAGAAATCAAACTGGCAAAAAGGGCAAGCAGGAATGGGATCAGAGAGGCCAAATTGGCAAAAAGGGCAAGCAGGAATGGGATCAGAGAAGCCAAAGCAGCAAAAAGGACAAAAAGGAATGGGATCAGAGAAACCAAAGCAGGAAAAGGGCAAACAGGAATGGGATCAGAGAGCCTAAAGTAGGAAAAGGGCAAGCAGGAATGGGATCAGAGAAACCAAGCCAGAAAAAAGGCAAACAGGAATGGGATCAGAGGAACCAAAGTGGCAAAAAGGACAAGTAGGAATGGGATCAGAGAGCCTAAAATAGGAAAAGGGCAAGCAAGAATGGGATCAGAGAGCCCAAACTGGCAAAAAGGGCAAGCAGCAGCATTTTGGGGGGGAGAAACAACAGGTTGTGTTTCAGATCTTGCACTCAGAGCAGCATTAAAAGAAGGGTTTTTGTCAAGGGGAGGTTTTGGTAGTTCTGGGTTTCACAGCAGCTTAGGCAGTGAATGATGAAATGGATTTCTGGCTCTGTGGTCCCCCAGTTTTGAAGCCAAAAGGAATTGGGGATGCAGCAAAAAGGGCAAGCAGGAATGGGATCAGAGAGCCCAAAAAAGGGCAAAAGCAGGAATGGGATCAGAGAGCCTA
Organism: Peucedramus taeniatus; assembly: GCA_013400575.1. NCBI lineage: Eukaryota > Metazoa > Chordata > Aves > Passeriformes > Fringillidae > Peucedramus > Peucedramus taeniatus. The sequence goes on along the minus strand of WBNO01016321.1, from coordinate 76,428 downwards.
AACCAGCAAAAAGGGCGAGCAGCTGCACTTTTGGGGCTTCTTTTTGTTTAGCTGTTCAAAAAATTCCTTGGGGTCAGAATTGCCCCAAATTCATTTAGCCCAGAGGTGGGGGTGAGGCACAGCTGAGAGGTGGAGCTGTGCTGGTCCCTGCTGGCAGCAAGGCACAATCCTGGGAAATGCATTTAGGGCCAGCTTGGTCCCATGGGGTGGAGCAGGGGCTGGCCCAGGTTTTCCTCTCTGCTGCAGCCCCAAAGGGCAGGAGGAGCCTGAGCAGTGAAAAATCCCATTTAAACACAACCTCCCTGAGGGGGAACTCTGCCCTCAGTGCTCCTTCCCACCAAGACTGAACATCCAGGCTGTCCCAGCCCTGCTCCCAAAGATTTCTCCACAACCAGAGCAGCATTCCTTGGATCAGAATCATTCTCAGATCTTGGATATTCAGCCACATTTTCTGAGTCCACATTCCCAGTGCAGCCTCTGCTCTCCATGAGGATATCAAAGTGTCCCTCAGCTTTCAGGGCAATGTTAATGCAATTTTAATGCAATTTTAGTACAATTTCCCTCCCTGGAGGGGCAGGAAGGGCAGGGACACATCCCAGCTCCCATTTTTTTTATGGAGGAAAAGGGATGAAGCTGCACCTTCATTCCACAATGAAGTGGCTGCTGAGTTTAACACTTTTAAACTCCCCAGATATTTCTTTTTGCTGTGCCTCATCCCACACCTGTGCTCAGATAATGCTGCTGTTGCTTCCCACACAGCAAATCCTGCTTGGAAAAGTGTTTGCCACAGGATTTGGGTCTCCCTGACTTACCTGATTGTCACCTGACAGGAAAGGGAAGAAATCTAAACCTGTCAAGAGACAAAAAACAAAATTCAGCTTCTCAAAACGACCCCTCTCCATTTCTTCACCACTTATTTTGAAATAAACCAGCCTAACACTGATGACACTCCAAATTCTCTTTGCTACCAGAGATATTAAGCTCATTATTTTTATTTTCTGATTAAATGAGAGCCTGGAGAGCTGTGCAGGTGCAGCCAGCACTCACCTTGCAGGTCATAAGGCATGGGTGTCATGTGGAATGGATGCCTGTAGTCCTGGATGAGAGATGTGTTGATGTAGCTGGTGTCCACAGCAGGAAGGCTTGGGGTTCTTGACACAGGAGAAGCTTGGTGGGGTAAATTTAAAATGCTGCAAGGGGAAAAAAAGGCTTGTTAAAAACATAAAATACACTCTTGGTTTATTGCTGTCCCATCAGGGGATGCTTGTTTGTTTATTTTCAAATTGGACTTAAATTTAAAACACATTCTGAGCTGCCTGGAGGATTTGCAGCCACTCCAAAGCTGCATCACAGCTCCCCAAACTTCTCCTCACAACATTCCAGCAGCAATTTCCATCCCTTCAGTCCAGCACAGCTGGAACTTAGGAAAGGAAAGTTCAGTCCCAAACAGCACAAACTGGAAATGGTGCTGGGATCTCCAGAAATGTGTTACAGGTGTTTTCAACAAGGACAAGACAATCCTGAAGGAATATGGACCCCAAAACCCCACAGGGAGCTGAGTGACCCCACAGGGATCTGTGGAACCCCACAGGGAGTTCAGTGACCCCACAGGGATCTGTGTGACCCCACAGGGAGCTGAGTGACCCCACAGGGATCTGTGTGACCCCACAGGGATCTGAGTGACCCCACAGGGAGCTGAGTGACCCCACAGGGAGCTGAGTGACCCCACAGGGATCTGTGTGACCCCACAGGGAACTGAGTGACCCCACAGGGAGCTGAGTGACCCCACAGGGATCTGAGTGACCCCACAGGGAGCTGAGTGACCCCACAGCACTGACACCCTACAAGGTGATTCTAACTGGAGACAGCAAAAAAGGCCTTGAGGGGTTGGAGGGATCCCTGAGTCGTTCCCATTGTGGAGCAGGAACACTTCCCACAGGATCCCATCCCAGAATATTTATGCAAAGCAGGAGCTGTTTCCAGCCTGGCTGCTCAGGTGTGCCCAGGTGCTTGTGGCACTCCCTATTCCCACAGCCCTGCTCCTCCCTGGCTGCTGCTTCCACATTTCCCCGTGGATGGAAAACATTCCCAGACCTGCAAAATCCACACTTGTGTGCCCTTTGCACCATTTTTCACTCATTTTTCAAATACAACTGAAAGATTTTGTGTTGCACACTCAAAGCTGTGATTCCTGGTGCTCCATTTCACAAACACAACTGAAATATTCCACTCTGTTCCACACTCAAAGCTGTGATTCCCCTTGCACCAATTCAAACACAACTGAAATATTTTGTGTTCCACACTCAAAACTTTGATTCCCTGTGCTCCATTTCACAAACACAACTGAAATATTTCACTGCATTGCACACTTAAAACTTTTATTCCCTGTGCACCACTTCACAACCACAACTAAAATATGTGTTGCACACTGAAATCTTTGATTCCCTGTGTCCCATCTCACAAAAAAAGAGAAATATTTCATTGCATTGCACACTCAAAGCTTTGATTCCCTGTGCACCATTTCACAAACACAACAGAAATATTTCACTGTGTTGCACACTCAAAGCTGTGATTCCTGATGTTTCATTTCACAAACACAATTGAAATATTTCCTTGTGTTCCACACTTAAATTTTTGATTCCCCTTGCACCATTTCACAAACACAACTGAAATATTTCCTTGTGTTGCACACTCAAAGCTGTGATTCCCCTTGCACCAATTCAAACACAACTGAAACATTTGTGTTGCACACTCAAAGCTGTGATTCCCTGTGCTCCATTTCACAAACACAACTGAAATATTTCACTGTGTTGCACACTCAAAGCTGTGACTCCCCTTGCACCAATTCAAACACAACAGAAACATTTCCTTGTGTTGCACACTCAGAGCTGTGACTCCAACCTCAGGCCTCGTGCTGAGAGCAAACCCAGAGCTGCCAAATGAGGCTCCAACCCAAAGCCAGAAGTTTCTAGAGCTGGTTTATTCTGGAACCCCTGCCTGGCCCTGCAGAGCTCTGTGCTCACCCCTTGCTGTTCATGGGTGATGCTGGGGATATGGAGGGACAGCTCCTCTTGGCTGAAGGCTCCTCCTCCTCCTCATCAGAGGAGCTGTCGATGGTCAGGTCGATCACTTCCACCTTCTTGTTTTTGTTGGATTGTTGGTGAGAGGACACCTGGTGTTCCAAGGAGGAGCTGATGCACCCTGCACAGAATCAACAATCAGCTACAATCACAGCTCATTAAAAAGCTCAGAATTAAACAAAACCAAACCCACAGAATGTTGGTAACTTCAAACACCTTCAGCCCCACACAGGTGTGACCCAATGAACTGAACATCAATGATTAAAGCAGTAAATAGATGTTTAAAAATGAGCATTTTGGAGGTAAAGGAACACAGGGGATCCCAGAGTGTCCCTCACAGCCCAGCCATGCTCACCATCCACTCCATTGTAGGATGCTGTCACCTCCTGCACCTCCTTCTTGGACCTCATGGGAGCCCAGGACCCATCCTCCTTGAACTGGATTTCATCACAATCTGTACAGAACTTCAGGATTTCCATGAACAACCTGCCCAGCAAAAATACTTCATATCAGTCCTAAAAAAGAGCTTTTTCCCTTTACTAGTCAGTGTCAGTCTGAACTTGTGGTGAAGCTTTTACTGTTCTCTCTTCTCTCAGCTGCCTCCTTGACAAAAAGGAATCACTGACAAAATTCAAATATTACCTGAAATTAAAATCTGCAAGGATTATTTAAAAGCACTGAGAATCCTGCAGAGCTTGTGACACAGGACTTTCCATTTCCCAAAACAAAGGAATTCTGTGAACTAGAGTTGATAAAAAATCCTCTCCTTACCCCCTCTGACAAAGCTTAACTGAGGAAGCCTCTCTTAAATCTGAGGATTTAAGAACTTGTGGAAATTCCTAACAAATGCTGAGCATGGGAATCTCAATTTGCAGCCTCTTCTCCCACAGGCACCTCCTAAAATTTTAGGATCCTGGCAGCACATCACTGTCAGTGGGAATTCCAGCTTCTGACCAGGGCCATTCATGTGGTTCTGCAGGGAAGAGCTTGGCTTTAATTAGAGACAGCTCCTTCTTTCCCAGATTGGAGCATTTTCCAAAAATAACTTTCTCTTTGGGATGCTCCAGTTAGATCAGATCCAACATCTGCACCTGGCAGCAGCAGGAGAAATAAGGAAAATGTGGGGTTTGCACTGCTCCTGTTTTTTGGCTTTGCTGTTTTAGGCAAACCTCAAGCAGGAGCCCCCCAGCTCTTTGATCCAAGGCAGATTTATCCCTGGAAATCTGGGGATGCAGGAGTCCAGAGCCTGAGTATCTCCTCAGGAGCTTTTTGCAAGACTCTAAAGGGACCCTGAGTAACCTCATCCTTCACTGCAAAACAAAACACACATTCCCTAAAAAAGACTCATCATTGATGAGGTGTTTTTTTAAGATTTTGGTGTTTCTTGGGTGTTTTCAGCTTTGCTTTTGGGAGTTTTTTTTGTGTGTGTTTCATCCATTTTTGGGCTTTGTTTTTATATTGAGAGTATTCTCAGAAACCTCTACTTGTTCTCTCCCTTTATAAAAAAAAAACAGAAAAATTTCTCTCTTAAAGAAATCAAAACGCAAACCCAGAAATCCACACTTGGCCCAGCCTGAGGTGAGATTTCTTTATTTTTTCAGTGTTTTCCAAGCAGGCAGAGGCAGGGAATCAATCTGTGTGTCACTTTCTATAGATAGCAACCCCCCAAGTGTGAAATTGTACACGGAATTGTGCAGGCACTCAGAGGGGAGGCAGCATTGATTTGCTCTGGCTGTTACCAGCCCTGCCACATTTGTACAGCTGCTCCATTAAAAGAAAACACAACACGTGCTGTTTGCACCTGGGAAAGCTCAGGAATTTACTGAGAATTCCTCTCATCTTTATCAAGTTGAGCTTGAAGGAGCAGAATTCTTGAGAAGGAATTCCTGAGCAGCAGCAGCAGCAGGGAAATTCAAAATGGGGAGCTCCAAAAAGGAGGGAAATCAACTCAGTTTCACACAGGAACATCAGATTTGGGTTCTGATTTCAGCTTTACTCACCCATCAATGATGAGGTGCTCATAAGGAGCTTTCTTGTCACACACAGGGCACACCCAGGTGGGTTTTTTCTCGTTCATTTGGATGTAGAGAGTGGCATCAAAACACTGCAGGTGGGAGCAGGTGAGGGCCCTGCAGGGGATGGTCAGGCGCATCTTGCCAAGCTGGAAGAGATAAAAAACAGGATTTTATTATTTTGGTGTTAAATTAATCACCAGAGCTTTCCTGCCTGAAAAGAGACAAGAGTTAGGTTGAGTTTTATTCCAGAAAGAACTCTCAGGAATCTGAGTTTTGTCACATGCACACAGTTCCCTCCTTCCTGTATGTTTGAAATGGCATAAAAGTGAATAAAAATTGTGGTTTGAGTTTTATTTGATCAAGGAAGCTGAAGAATACATCCTGCCATAGTCCTGTAACAAAATGCACTGAGCACCTGTAAATAGCAGGGTCCTGGATGGACCAAAAATAGAATTATTATATATTATTCCATGTATTATACAGAGCAAACCCAGAATTATCCTTCATTATCATGAAAGTATCATTACACTGAAAGGAAAGCAGACAGCAAGAGGAATTTCACTTTAATCTGAAATAAAAATCTCCTCACAAAACCCCAGCAGTTGCTCAAAAAACCCCAAATGTTCTTGCTTGCTGTACTATTGTAATTTTCTACTTTCAGATTTTGCAGCTGTAGTTAGTTCTTTTTTCTCTGCTCTTTTTCTAAGGCTTGGTTTTACAGCTTTCTGAAAATCTTCTTACCTTTACTATTTCCTACATTTCCTCCTCTCAGTACAACTAAAAAGAAACTCTTTGAACTTTGTTGTTCATTGACTACTTTGTGTTACATGGCTCTACTATAATACATATTTTTGTTTATTTGAATCACTTTTCTTGCTTGTTTTAAGCATTGCTGCAGCTCAGGAGGGGCCTGGACTGACCACACCAAAGGTGAGAGCAGCAAGGTCTGAGTGAGATTTTCACCACATGAAAACCCAACAGAAAATCACTCCTGGAGTGATGCCTTGGGAAGGCTGAGCTGGAGCAGAGGCTGGGCAGAGCTACAGAATAAAGCAGGGATTGATTCAAAGGATCCCCTCCATGGATCCACCTTGGGCAGCACAAGAGCCCAGCCAGGGCTGCAGCCAAGAGGAACCAAAATGGTCCCAAAATGCACGAGCGGGCACAGGGTCTCTGCCTTGGATCAGTTCTGCTCCATTTGCACCTTGGAGTTCATTGTCCCATCCCAGCTTGAGCCCATGCGCTCCCATCCTGCTTGTTTTTCTCTCTCCAGCCCACCTTGTTTGTGCTCTTGGGGCTGAGATTGGGATCATTTGTCCTTGGTCCCCAGCTGGAGCAGGAATTGTTTTGTCTCCCTGCTCTGTGCAGAGCTCACCATCCCATAATATGAAGCCCAGACCCACACACTAAAGCAGCACAGAATTTGAAAATAGAAAATCCAAACCTGAGGCAGCAGGAGAATTGTTTACACTGAGGAGTCTGAAGTTGTGTTTATTGGACTAAAAGATCCACAGGGCTGCACCTGAGCAGCTCTGGCTGATTTTGGGGGTGGGAGGGGAATTTTTGGGAGCGTGGCTCCATCCAGCTGATGCTGAGCAGTACAAGGAGGATGCCACAGGATGGCACCACAATATCCCAAACCCAAACCCACACCAGAACAAAGGCTCCTCTCACAGGCCACCACTTCCTCCAGCATCATGGTGAGGGTTTGTTTTTATCCCTCTGAACTGAAATCTGGGTTATTCCCCTTCCCTCTGGCCCTCAGCCACTGTCCCCAAGCCCCCAGTGATGGGAGGGGACACAGAATTCCCTGGGGACACAGAATTCCCACAGGAGATGCTCTGGTGCCAGGTGTCTGGCACCTCTTCCCCCCAAATCCATGACCAAGCACATGATTCCCATCCAAAAATCACATTATTCCCATCCCAAAACCACATTATTCCCATCCCAAAAATCACATTATTCCCACCTCAAAACCACATTATTCCCATCCCAAAATCACGATTCCAATTCCAAAAACACATTATTCCCATCCCAAAAATCACATTATTCCCACCTCAAAACCACATTATTCCCATCCCAAAATCACATGATTCCAATCCCAAAAATCACATTATTCCCATCCCAAAAACACATTATTCCCATCCCAAAAATCACATTATTCCCATCCCAAAAACACATTATTCCCATCCCAAAAATCACATTATTCCCACCTCAAAACCACATTATTCCCATCCCAAAATCACATGATTCCAATCCCAAAAATCACATTATTCCCATCCCAAAAACACATTATTCCCATCCCAAAAATCACATTATTCCCATCCCAAAAACACATTATTCCCATCCCAAAAATCACATTATTCCCACCTCAAAACCACATTATTCCCATCCCAAAATCACATGATTCCAATCCCAAAAATCACATTATTCCCATCCCAAAAACACATTATTCCCATCCCAAAAATCACATTATTCCCATCCCAAAAACACATTATTCCCATCCCAAAAATCACATTATTCCCACCTCAAAACCACATTATTCCCATCCCAAAATCACATGATTCCAATCCCAAAAATCACATTATTCCCATCCCAAAAACACATTATTCCCATCCCAAAAATCACATTATTCCCATCCCAAAAACACATTATTCCCATCCCAAAAATCACATTATTCCCACCTCAAAACCACATTATTCCCATCCCAAAATCACATGATTCCAATCCCAAAAATCACATTATTCCCATCCCAAAAACACATTATTCCCATCCCAAAAATCACATTATTCCCATCCCAAAAACACATTATTCCCATCCCAAAAATCACATTATTCCCATTCCCAAATCAACTGCCAGCCCCTGCTTTGTGTCTGTCAGGAATTCTCATCTCCCAGTGCTGGGGAAATGACTGATTTGATTTTTAGGGACAATCCCCCAGCTCAGGGGTATCAGAGGGAAAATCTGGATGCTTCAAAAGGAAAATAAGGAAGGTCAAAGACAGGAAGGAAAATAAAGCCCCATCTTCTGAGAGGAAAAAAGCAGATTTAAAAACCAGGAAGATTTTCACAAGGTTTTGATAAAAAAAACTCTGCCTGTGATGCCCCTGAGAAAAAAAAAAAAGCAGATTTAAAAAACAAGAAGATTTTCCCCAAGGTTTTGGTAGAAAACAAACAAACAAACAAACAAAAAGCAGCTTTAAAAACCAGGAAGATTTTCACAAGGTTTTGGTAAAAAAAATCTACCTGTGATGTCCCTGAAGAAAAAAAAACCCAAAATTTAAAAACCAGGAAGATTTTTCCCAAGGTTTTGGTAGAAAATGTCTGCCTGTGATGTCCCTGGGATGGAATAAAAACCCCAGATTTAAAAACCAGGAAGATTTTCCCAAAGTTTTGGTAAAAAACTTCTGCCTGAGATGGGATTTAACCACACTCAGAGTTCCCAGGTTGATGATTTTTTCCCATTTTTGGCACTGAACCTCCTGGACCAGCTCTGCCACAAAAAAAAAAAAAAAAAAAAGAAGCAGGGATGCATCCCAAGTTTGGAAAAGCTGCAATCCCATCACTGGGACTGATTCCTGCCTGTTGGCAGCCAAAAAACCACTGCATTAATTTCTTTTACAAGCACACAAAACATTTCTATTACCCTGCTAAAAAACAGGAGTTCAAGTTTGTAAACAAAGCTGCAAAACCTCCAGTAACCTCCTGGATTTGGAATTTTTCACCAGTTAAATATTTAAAAACATGCATAAAATTTTATATATTTATATTTCATTACAAACTTTACTATGATTTTATTTATATTTATATATAAATATATATAACAATATATTAAAAATTATATCTACTTTATATAAAGTAACCACACAGTTAATTGTGCTTTTTATGAAGCAAAGCTTACACTTCTAAAAGTTGATCTTTTTAGAGCATAAGAACATATTTAGTAACTGGAAAAATAAAATAAGCTCCAATTTTGGAGGAATAAACTCAAATTTTCTTGATTAGATCTTAAAACTGAGGATTTAGTGTCGAGCCTGAGCAGATTGAGACAAAGCAGGGAACAGATTAATTTAATGTGTCCTTAATTTTGGTAAGAATTTCAATAATTGTGCTGCAATGAAGGGACTGTCAAGCAATAAAGAATTCAAATATTCTGAAGGTGCCCTGCACTTGAAATGAGTCCCAGAGATTCAAAGAATTGCACATCATGTTAAAATGATAAATTATTAACAATTTATCACTGCTAACATAAATCCAGGTATAAAATAAATCTACTTGGTCAAAAACCAGTGAGTAAATCAAGATCTCTGCCACTCGTATTTTCACTGGGATTATTTTCTCTCACTTCAAACTGGATTAAAACATTCTGTTTGAACAACTCCAGGACACTGCTTTGGTTTTAAATTCAGATTATTAAATCCAAGGGAAAATTTGCACAACTGCAGGAGGTGAGGTGCTGCATCCTTTGGAAGCTCTGAATATCAGATTTCCCCCTTTTCCCCTTTTGAGAGTTTTTATCAATCCAAGCCCAAGCTGCACACTCAGAGGCTGCAGTGACACATTTAAATGTTTGCTTACATATATTTTCAGTAACATTTCCATCTAATGGAATACTCTTTTTCCCAGGGGTTTTTCACAAGCTTTTCAGCCCAGAGATAGAGAATTTCAGCTGCTCTCTGTCCCCACAAAGCCACACCAGGTAAATATGAGGTAACTTCCCCCACAACAGCCACACTTCCAGCAGAATCACTTTTGGAATAAAAAATTAACTTACTGGACAAAGCAGAGACACTCTTAGGCTGGTTGTTGCTATTTCACTGTCTGGATCAGCAGTTAGTTTCTCCTTAACTGGTATTTAAAAGAAGAAAAGGTTTATTTTAGGTTAATTCAAACGTGAATTGGATGATAAAGAAATAAAATAAGTTTGAAACAGTGTGGTAAACTTTGATGTTAAGACCCCTAAAAATGTGTTTATCCAGAGAAATCTTAAGTCCTTTGCATGCAACTTTGTACCTGACCATTATTTAATATTTACTATTACATTATTTCAATTATAACTCCAAGTTAAAGCTAAATTTGTTAACAACTCTCACATGGACAAGCTCCACTATAAACCCCAAAATCCTCATCAAGTGATTTCAAACTGAAAAGCAAATTGAGCAATAGGAAGTCAGCAGTACCCTGACAAAATGTGAGATTTAAATAACTGCAATGAAACACTGAAGTCTTCAACTTCTGGAGTTTTCCATCCTCTGTTTTTATTTACAAGGCCTGTTTCATAAGCAGTTCTGGTAAAATGAACAAGTCAGATCCATCTTAGTCCTGCTCTGAGAACTGGATCTACACCTTTATCCTCACCCAGAAGAGCAGCAGCCACCTGGAACTTTGTAGATTTTTGTGCATAAATCTGTTGATTTTTGTGCATTTTTATGCATTTTGTGCATAAATCATCAAACTGCATTAGGACAAATTAATGCCCAGCATTATTATTTCGTGCTGCACTAATTTCTTCCCTTCTGTAGAAGGTCCAACATCTGATGTGAGCAATAATAAAGAGTAATTTTATATGGATCAGGTGTTGGGATTTCCCCCTCTCCCTGAAAACCAAACCCACAGCAGCTTTTGTTATTTCTATGCCACGAACTTCCACCAATTTGTTGTCAGAGGAAACAAAAAGGCAGCAAATTCCACAGGAGTGGGGAGGGGCTGTGTGCTGGGCACTCTGTCCAGGCTCACCCCACAACTTTGGGGACAGAAATGTCCAGAGCCAGGCCCAGGGTGAGGCCTTCAGCCCTGAGGTGCTCAATGCCCACTTCATGTAGCATTCTGCACTGTTTTTCACTGCTGCACTCATTTCTTTGCTTCAGGAGAAGGTACAGCACCTGATGTGAGCATTAATAAAGAGTAATTTTATATGCATCAGGTACTGGGATTTTCCCCCCTTCCTGAAAACCAAACCCGCAGCAGCTTTTGCTGTTTTTATGCCACAAACTTCCACTAATTCCTTGTCCTGAGTTTTTTACTGAAAGCCCACTTGACTGCAGAGCACAGTTGTGCCATTCTGCACAAACAAAGCCAGGATGGCTGAGCTGAAAGAGATTCTCTTGCATTTTTCCCCTCACAGTGTCAACAGGGTTCCTGGACTGGCTCCTAGTGCAAACAAAGGCTCCGAGTCTTTGAATTGGAGCTGAACACAAAGAACAGCACTATCACATTCCCAAAGCCCAGAGGGCTGTAGGAAGTCCAAAGCTTGGTTAGCACAGTCCTAATTCCAAATCTCCCCTCACAAAAGTGATTTTTTTTCCTCTCTGCAGAAGGCCAGCAGACACATACTCAGTGCTCTGGAGTGATCTGGGTTCCGGATTCCCTTGGCCCGCAACCGCTGCAGGAGCACCGTGGAGGAGAGCTGCTTCACCAGGTACACTGCCATGGAATAGTTCTGAAAAACAACACAAAATGTCAGAGAAAACACAAAAACATCAGGGAAAATACCAAAACCAGAGAAAACCCTGTCTGCAGCACGTAACAGTTTGTTATGGGATTGCATGAGGAGAGCTGCTTCACCAGGTACACTGCCATGGAATAGTTCTGGAAACACCAAGAATAACAGAGAAAACACAAAAAAATCAGAGAAAACAGCAAAAACACCAGAGAAAACCCCAAAAACATCAGGAAAAACCCGTGGCTGCATGTAACAGTTTGTTATGGGATTGCAGGGCACCGTGGAGGAGAGCTGCTTCACCAGGTACACTGCCATGGAATAGTTCTGGAAACACCAAAAATAACAGAGAAAACACAAAAAAATCAGAGAAAACAGCAAAAACACCAGAGAAAACCCCAAAAACATCAGGAAAAACCCGTGTCTGCATGTAACAGTTTGTTATGGGATTGCAGGGCACTGTGGAGGAGAGCTGCTTCTGGAAAACCCCAAAAACATCCGAGAAAACCCTGCCTACAGCACATAACAGTTTGTTATGGGATTTCAGGGCACCATGGAAGAGAGCTACTTCAATTTTATATTGATAATATTCAGCACTGCACTTGTGTCAGTACACTGAATTTTATATAAATAATGTCTAGCACTGCACTGTTATCATTATACTTAGTTTTATAAGGACAATGTTCAGCACTGCACTGGTGTCAGTATATTTAATTTTATATGGAAAATGTTCAGCACTGCACTTGTGTCAGTGCATTTAAGGAAAGCTGTCAGGTCAAATATGATCAGAATTTTTTCCTTTTTTTAATAAAAGCCTATTTTGTTTTCAAATAGGGAAATGAGCAGCAATGCCTCTTCCCAAGATGCAGCACCTGCAGTATCTGGAAGCACTGGCCATCTTTTTCTTCTCTTCCTGCACTCAATTGTCCCTGAAATGTGAATTTCATCACCAAAGCAGGGCAGAGGCAAAACCCAACTCTGGCAAGTCCCATAACTCAAGTGAACCTTCCCTCATGGAATGAACTCTTCCTACCATGGAGTCCAAATTCCTGGGATTTCTGAAGCTCTCATTTTTCTTATAATCCCCAAAAAATCAGATTATAAATGTCTTTCTAAAAAAGTGACTCAGCAGCAACACCTCTCAACCCCCAGAATGGAAAGGACCAAATCCATGTTCTCATATTAGGGTTCATCAATTATTTTTTGATTTGAACATTGGCTAAACCTGGAGCTGCATTCATACAATTTAAATTGAAAAATAAAAGGCTTCCCTCAGCAACTGCCACGTTTCCACTTTAAAAAATCCATGCAATTGTGACATCTCCCATCCTTTATTTAGGATCTGAAGGCAGGATCTCAATGATATATCTCACCACAAAATCACACCAATTGGAGCAGCATCAGAAACACCACGTTTTAAATATTTTATTCTCACAAAGAATGCTTCTCACATCGTTCAAAACCACTACTGCCTTAACTTGTTTGTTTAATGCCTCAATTAGGAGAGGAGTTAGAAAAATGCTAATTAACGTTGTGAAATTATTTACCGACAGCTTGAATCTACAAAGGCAGGAACTTGCCCAAGGCATCTTGTACAGAAGGCTCTTGAAACAGATTGTGTAAAAATCACAGCGAGGACTCCAGCAAAGGTAGGGAGCACAGTTGGGACAAGAACTGACTCTTGAGGGAAGGGGGAGAGGGGAACTCGGGTTTTGTGCCACACAGGCACAGCCAAATATAAAATAATTCTTCACATTTCACTGTCAAAGTCTCAAAGTCTCAAACAAGGAAAGGTTCTGTCTTAAAGAATCAATTTAGGGAAGATTGTGTCTTAAAATCTATTTAGGAGGGATTGTTTTTTATAGAATTCCAGGATGGTTTGAGTTGGAAAGGATCTTAAATCCCATCCCATTCCACCCCTGCCACAGGCAGGGGCACCTTCCACTGTCCCAAGCTGCTCCAACCCCATCCTACAATTCTGGATCTAATGCTTATGTATGCCCCAAAAGAAGTTCCCCCAAATATTCTTTATAACTGATTGATCTGTGAAACCAGCCAGGTCCCAAGGGACTGACTCCAACTTGGGGCACTTCCTGTCCCTAAATCCTGGATTCTGAATCCCTCAGAGCAACATCCACCTGCCCTTCAGCATGCAAACCCAAGCAGGCTGATTTGGAACTGCTTCTTTCTGAAACCTGCAGCTCTGATTAGAAAAAAGAAGATTTTTTTGGACCAGAATCACTCAGCCATCCTTTAAGCCACCATGTGAATGGAGACTGTTTTCTGCTCCACAAGAAATCCACCACAAAATCCCGTGCTGGTGTTTCAGAGCTGCCCATTGTCCCTGACTGGAGCGTAAGCGTTTTTCCACGCTGGGCTTTGCACGCTGACAAATTCTTGGCCAAAGTTTCACCTCAGGACAATTCTGGGCACTTCTAAAAACAGGATGGGGGCAGTGGCAGCAGCACACGGTGCCTCTGGAATGCCCACCCAGCAGCTTTGGTGCCAGCACTGAAAGCAGCTCAGTAATTCCTGGCTGATTTATTGAAGTCACTTTTTGCAGCACGTTCCAGATTTCATTGGCCCGGCGGAACATCAGCGATTTTCTAACACCGCTCGTAACCTTCTCCCCACAGACACAAAAAATGATAAAAACATGAGGTTTGAAAGGGGAAGGAAAAGGAGAGCAGCTGGGAGAAACGTAAAAAAGGTCAGTGGAATCAGCTGGGCTGTGCTGTTCTGTGTCCACAGTCTCAGCTCTAAAGGGCCACTGTGCTCGATGGCACCCGATCCTTGCAAGTCCAAGCCAAGCTTTGTCAAGTCCCTGCAGTCAGGAAGAGCTTCAAAGTTTCAAGTATGGCCAAATCAACAAACAAAAGGTTTAGAGGATGCCTTGATCTCTTTATCTGGCCCCCCTTGAGTCACAAAGACTAGGAGGGAGAGATCCCACCCTGAAGGTGAGGGGATGATCTGAGGGAGCACATCCCGCCCACCCGGCACCACGGAATTCCAGCTGAACAAGGGCATCCCTGGCTACCCCAGCAGGGATTTTCTGCCCAGGATTCTCTCTAAAACAGACAGGAGAGACCCCAGAGACACTCACTCTGCCAATCTCTGCAGTCCAGGACACGACGATGGTGTTGGGGACCGTGGTGGACAGGCGGACGAGTGAGGTAATGTTGATTGGTCGGCTGGGGCGCTTTGGTTCAACACCGTTTTTGGTTGGTGGCAGGTAGCCCTAAAAACCAAAATTTCAGCTCTCAGAAGAAAAGAATCCCACAGTGCTTTTGCCTCCTGCCCCTCCCAATACACCCGGACCATGCTGTGTGTTTAATTCAAAGGATCAGACAATAAAATATGGAGCGTTTTAGAAGCTCTTTCTCCTGATGGAAATTCAAAATTCTAACCCTGCCCACAGAATATTAAAGGGAACTTTGCCACCTCTCCTGTCTCAGCAAAACTAAACAAAAAACCCCAAACTTTGGATCAGAGTTTCTTAAATTCAATCCTTTTCTGTCTGCTCGTGTTAGTATTACTAAGTATGTGATTTTGAAAAGGGGTTTTTAACTTCCTTATGAACTTCTGGATCTACTGGCTAAAACAAATTACCTGATCTTTACTATTCCTTCCAATGCTCCAATGTGAAAACAAAGATTGGGATAAATTTTCAGCCAGATAATTCCTGAGAATGCATCCCAAAATGTGCATTAAAAGCAGATTTTACTTACTGGAAGGCTGCATGGTTTCCCATTGACTTTCACACACAGATTGGGTGGGAAGTGATCTTCTTGTGGACAACTGGTTTCTGATAAACAAAACCTAAAAGCAAAGAGCTGCCATCATCTCTCACTTTTAAAGTGATTTAAAGATCATCTCTTCCTAGAAGGAGCTGTTTTCCCACTGAGCTCTGAAACCTTGACAGATCTTGCCAAACACGGCCCTCAGTGATGTCACTGAGCAGGAAAACCCCCCAAAATCACAGTGCTTCAAGCAGCCTGGAGGTTCCTCCTCAGATTCCTTGAATTCCTCAGCCTGACTCATCCCACCCCAATTTCTTCTCTGCCTCTTTTCCAGCCTGACCTCTCCACACAAGACCAAGGTGCCACAAATGCCATTTCCCCCCATCCCAGCTGCAGCTCCAGGCACTTTCTGCTGTGGAATTTCTTTCTTTCCAGTTCAAAGAGGTGTTTTTGCTGCTGGATCCCAGCAGGACACTCCCTTCCTTCTGCCAGCAGGACAATGAGCATTCCAAGGAGCAGCAGAACCTCCCAGCTCCCCTGGATTCCTTCCAGGGACCTGCCCCATCCCTGCCCAGGGATAATCCAAGAGGGGTTTCCCTCATTCCCCTCCTCATCCTTGGTCCATCCCACCCCACCTGGCTGAGACAGAGGATTTCATCCATTTGTGTTTGATTAAAAACCCCCAAATTCACCAGGATGGTGATTCCCAAATTGCCTAAAGAAGCAGATCTTGGAATGCCCATCCCAGGAAGAACAACCCTCCCTGCTCATGGATTTTCCAGCCCCAGGTACACGAAATGACCAACATGAAATTAGAGGAAGGATTCACTGACAAGAAAATCAAGCAGGATGAGGAAAATCAGCTGTTTTCCATCCAGGAATTCCCAATATCCTGGGCAGGACGTGTCTGATAAATCCTTAAAACCAACAGGAAACAAAATCCCTACCTTAGCTGGACCTGTACTGTGAAGTCACATTTGGTCCCAGAAATATCCCTGGAAACAAGAGAAAATTAATTAAAATATCCTGCTGTTCACAAGATTCCTCAATATTGCAATACAGATTCCTCAGGGGTTTGCTGGAAGTTCAATTTATGGAAAACACTTCATTTTCACACAAAAAATGGAAAATTCACACTTTCAGGTATGTACAATGTACACCAGACTTTGCTGCTCCTGCTCAAACCACCACTTGAGAGAGAGGTTAAAAGGAAAAATGTTATTATTTTTTGAGTTAAATAAATAAATATGTGTCTGACCTCTATTTTTGTGGGTTTTTTGGGGGGTTTTGTTTGTTTTTTTGTTTATTTGTGGGTTTTGTTGTTGCTGTTTTGGGGTTTTTTTTCTGGGGGTTCTTTGGGTTTTTTTGTTGGTTTTTTCGTTTGTTTGCTGGTTAGGTTTTTTTTGTTGTTGTTTTTGTGGGTTTTTTCATTATTTTTGATATTTTTGTATATTAGAAAGAAAATTCTGATGGCTCACCATAAAGTCACAACTTTACAATGAACTAACAGAGAAACTGGTGGCAAGGAAGAGCTGCAGGAAGCAGAATCCTGGATTTGCAGGGAGCTCAGCACCAGAGAAACCCTCCCAAAACTCAGTGGTGGGGCTGAATTCTCTCCTCCCCACACAAATTCCCCAGAGGAGTTTCCCCTGCAGGTCCCAAGCAGGGCTATGGGTAGCTGGGTGGATTTGGGGTGAATTCTCTGGATTTCAGGGCTGCTGGAGTCACTCACATGGAGCTGCTGATCTGCTGCACTTGCTGCGGCGTCAGCGCGAAGGCAAAGCAGGTTTCTCGAAACCTCTGGCTGTTATCTGAGGCTGCAAGAGAGCAGAGAGCATCAAAAAGCAGCCAGGACAATCAGGAAATCATTAAATCAACTCAGAACACAGGGTTTTTTAAACTCCAGCAGCATCAGACACATCTGGCTCTGCAGAGCTTTTGAGGAAGTTGCCATTGGAAGCCTCCTGTAAATAAAAATACAATGAACGAACTTTATGTGCCTATAAAGTGTACATTAAAATAGGGCTGGAGATAACAGCAGAGCTGAGGCAAATCAAGGCTTTTTATCACTGTAATTTTGTGTCAAACGTGCTCTGATATGAAATAAAAACACATCTGAGGGTTTCTCATCAATCACTTTTTTATTCCCCCCATGCACCAGGCCAGGCTCGGCCTGTCAAAGTTCAGAGAGGGGCTGAGCACAACACGTGGGACATCTCACATTTCAGTCTGAGGTTTTTATTTACCAAATATACCCAGAATAAGCCAAGAACTCGTGAGATCTGCAGCCACAAAATCTGATTTTAAAACCTTCCCACTCTGTGCCACAGCGCTCCACAACCAAACAGTGCTCAAGAGCAAAATGCTCCTGCTGGAAATTAATGGTAAATATCTCTAAAATAGTGTTTTCAGCTAAAGCACAGCCTTTCACAGGGCCACTGCAGCAATGAAAAGGGTTTTTTAAATAATAAATTGAAAGAAAGTATCATCTCCCCAGAGAATTATTCCACACACTCACCAACACACACTGAATGAAAAGCTGCCTGTAAGTTGCACTTCAATCTCATTATTCTTCATAATTTTATAAGTTCTGAATAAATATCTGGATAAATTTGTAAGTTCTGAATAAATATAATAATAAAGAAATAATATATAATATAAATATTCTGAATAAACAAATAAAATTATCTGTGCACTGAACACTGGCTATATTTCCCATTTTCTGGTTTACTACAATGCATTCTTGACTCATCCCTGAGTGACAGCTGAGTGAGTATTTCAGGGTGAGAATTGAGATTTTGTTCCAAGCAGAGTGTGGTGGGTTGGAACCAACAATAGCAAAGACACTGAGTGTAAATATTACAGCAGGAACCTCCCAAAATTCCATTTTTCATCTTTCCTGCATCACACTGCTCCAAAATCCTCCATTTATCCCAGTATTTGCTGTTGTGCCTGAGCAGGAACAGGGACACGAAGCTGCTGTTTGGAACTCTGAGGAAGAATTCAGTTTTATAAATAACTCAGATTGTGAAATGCATACGTTTCCTCCCTGCTAGCACAATGTCTGCAGGAAACAGACACAATGTATACAATTAACAATGAAAATCTGCTTTCACATTTGCTCCTCCATAGGATTTGACACCTATTTTTAGCTATAAATGGCAAGATCAAATTACAAACTCTAATTAACAAAAGCTGAATTAGCACAGCTCCTGCACTGCAGAGAAATGAGGGAATTCCAGTTGTTATTTCCTGCTTTTCCATGGTTTTTTTCTGCTGGGTTGTTTTTTCTCCCAGGTATTATTTGCTTTAGCCTGGAAATTGCCAACTTTGGCTGTATTAGAAAAGTTCTGGAAGGTTTTTGGGAACTTTTGGTGTGAACTCCAGCACTTCATTAATTAAAAACTGCTGACTATTTAACTAATGGCACCTTCATTTAAAGCTCAATTATCCAGAGAAGCCAACCAGCACTACCAAAACTCCCTGGATTTCCCAAGCTTTTCCCCTTCCCACCTTTTTTGCAGCAGCTCCAATTTAGGGAATCCAGCAGGGAAATGGGCAAACAGGAGGAACTGGAATTGTGTGTGCAGCAGGAAAACTGTGACAGAGTTTGGACCACAGGTTTTGAAATTCAATCCTTTTTCCTCTGCTCATGTTGATAAAATATTTGCTTTTAATAAACAGTGATATGAAAAGTGGGGGTTGAACTCCCATATTCATAAAATCACTGAGTTATTAAGGCTGGAAAAGACCTCGAAGTTCACCAGGTTCAACTCCTGACTGAACACCACCTTGGCAATTAAATCAAAATCTGATTTTTGAGCCCTTCCAGTGATGGTGATCCCACACTTTCCTGGAGAAGCTGTTTCAATACCTACCCACTCTCCCAGGAAAGAAATATTTCCTAACATCCAACTGCTGCATTGGTCAGATTAAAGCCTTTATACATTTATTTTGGAGAAAATGTGGAGGGACATCCCTGAGTGCTGCCATGGGAGCCTTCCCTACTCCTCAGGAGCTGTGCCAGGACAGAAAACAGCCTCTGCCTGAACCAAAAACTAAATTTAAAAATGCCTCTGATGTCTCTTCTTGAGATTTGGGGGTTTTTTTTGTGTTTTCAGTGTCTTTTGTGCAGTTAATGCTGCAGCCTCAAAGAGAAGGCTTGGAAAGGGACTGGGGGATGGGTTGAAATGGCCAGGAGTGGGGTTAGATGGGATTTGGGAAGGAATTCATCCCTGGGATGGTGGGGGAGGGCTGGGATGGAATTCCCAAAGAAGATCCCTGGAATGTCCAACATAAGGCTTGGAACACCCTGGGACAGTGGAGGGTGTGGGGATGGGATGGGATGGGATTGGAGGGGATCCATGGGATGGGACAGGATGGGATCATGGGATGGGATTGGATGGGACCCATGGGACAGGATGGGATCATGGGATGGGATTGGATGGGATCCATGGGACAGGATGGGATCCATGGGATGGGATTGGAGGGGATCCATGGGACAGGAGGGGATCCATGGGTCAGGAGGGGACAGGATCCATGGGATGGGACAGGATGGGATCCATGGGATGGGATTGGATCCATGGGACAGGATGGGATCCATGGGATGGGATAGGATGGGATCCATGGGATGGGATTGGATGGGATCCATGGGATGGGATTGGATCCATGGGATGGGACAGGATGGGATCCATGAGATGGGATTGGATGGGATCCATGGGACAGGACAGGATCCATGGGATGGGACAGGATGGGATCCATGGGATGGGATTGGATCCATGGGATGGGATTGGATGGGATCCATGGGACAGGATGGGATCCATGGGACAGGATGGGATCCATGGGACAGGATAGGATGGGATGGGATCCATGGGATGGGATGGGATCCATGGGATGGGACAGGATGGGGATGTGATTTCAGCTCCCTTCCAACCAAACCCCCTGTCACTCTGTGCCGTGCCCTCGTCCCACTGACTGTGAGCAAACCCTGATCCCTGTTGATCCCTGATCCAGATCTGCAGCATTCCCAGAGAGCAGCTCTGCCTCCCCTGCTCCACCCCTCTCTGTGATCACCACAGGAGCACGGCCAGATTGCAAAGAGGGAAGGCAAAAAACCCCTGCTAATTAGGCAAAGATGCTCCAAAAGGCAATCAAAATATTTCCAAAGTCCCGAGAGACGGAGCAGAGCAGGCACAGGGAGGCAGGCAAGGAGCTCCATGGAACTACAACTGAGCTAAGGCCAGGCTCCTCAGCTGCTCCCAGGATGCTGCTCTGCCCCTTCCATGTGCAGCTGCATCTAAAAAACAGACAAAATCTGATTTTTCTTTGTGGTTTTCTCTAATCTTCTCCCTTATCATCTTTTTATGCCCACATTTAGTCCTTCCAGATCTGCTTACCCTACAAATGATGTGTGAAGATCCCACCAAACCACATCAAACAGAGCTCAGCTTTTTCCCTAAAAACCAAATTTCTGTGTTTATCTCTGGCTCCAACTCCTCTATTCCCAAAGATCTGAGATTTTCCAAGGCAGAAACAGTGGGAATTTGGAATTTCAGGGTGCAGAAAAGCTGACAGATTTCTGTTAATTCATCTGGTGTATCTGCCTTAAAACACCAAACAGATCCTGGCAAGTCAAGCACTAATTTACTTTTAGAAGTTCTGGAGGATGATTTAAAGCAGAAAAATATCATTTTAGGCAATAAAATCATCCTGATGGCTACAAACACAACTGTGCCCTGCAAACAACGATTATTATTTAACAAAAGAAAGGTAAAAATAGATCTGCAATTGAAAACCAAGAGGATGGAAATAGAATTTATAATCCAATAAAGCTGGAATCGAGCCAGGACAACAGAGTAAATATGGACATTCTTCAGAAAGATGCCAGGAATGTTTCTGGGGGGTTGGGTTTGTTGTTTCTTTTCCAGAACTGTGATTTATTAAATATTAAAACATTTTCTTTTGCACTGTGAATGCAACAGAGCTTGGAAAAGTCAAAATGCCTAAAAAGTTACAGTTTCTTCTCCCAAACTTTTCTTTTCCTAATTTCACCAGCATTTCCTGAATTATTCCAGGCTTACCTCACTCCAGGAATGATCCAGGATTGGTACAGATTAACTGAGGGACAAAATTATGCCTTGCTGGTTGTGGATTTCCTTAAAACACTTCACTGAGGTAAAAAGTTCTCAAAATTTGAGGGAAAACTGTTTTAATATATGGTATTCACAGGGCCAAACCACTTAAAATCATATAGGAAAATATAAATATAAATATACACACCATGTATCTATATATTAAAAATATGTATATCCACAGATCACCTATTTAATAAATAAAAATGATACAGAAAAGCCATTTTCTACTAATTCTGCTCTTTATTTTGGAAAACCCCTCCAGCACCAGTGTGAAAAAAAGAACCCAGCTTGAGTGGCTGCATTTTCTACAGCTCTAAAAATATTCTGTTCCACCTCACCAGTACCCAGGGCTAAAAATAGCCACACAATCTTTCTGCAGTAAAATACCTCTTGCTGTCTTGAGAAAAAGCCACTCTCTGAATTTCCACTCAGGCACAGACACCTAAAAATCTTTCAGGAATTTTTGGGGATTTTTTGGGAATTTTTTTCCTGAACATCAATAACCTGAGGTTCATCTTCAGCATCACCAATGATTAAATATGGAGGGAATGTATTAAAGAAAGGCTTGCACTAAAATTAAACTTGCACTTTACACCAGAATTATCTAAGATATCACTAAATGGGTCCATTCACAATGATTCCCAATAATTGTGTTTATTTCCAAAGGTAAAAAGAGTTTTAAGAAGAGGATGAGGAGCAGAGGAAATTTTTGCTGTGTGCTGTAAGAAAAACAAGAGATGCCCAATTGTTTTTTCAATAACTAAAGGTCTGGATTAGCTAAACTTGTCCAAATATTAACCAGAAATGTGGAATTTCCAGGGACTTCCTCAGGAGAGGAGCTCTGCTCTCTGTGCCAGGGGCAGGAGGGAGCTGGGGCTGGGGTTTGGGATGGGAATCAGGAATTTCCTCCAGAGGGAGGGGGGGACTGGGACAGCTCCCCAGGGAATGGGCACATTCCCAAGAACTCCAGGGATACCTGGACAATGCTCTCAGGGATGCACAAGGGGGGATTTTGGGGTGTCTGGACTGGAGAATCCTTCCCAGCTCAGGGTATTCCCAAATTCTTGTTTGCTCTCCCCAGATAGGTGAGATCCCTCATTTTGCTTTTCCTTAAACAACAGAAGGCATCATTACTGATTTATGTTCAATCCTCTATCAAACACCGATGAAAATTTCACCTCTGCCTCCCAACCAGACCAAAACTGCTCAGATGAGGGCACAGCAAACATCTGAGCCTTGGAAATGTGAGAATTCAGAGAGGTTTAAATGCAGAGGCAGGAAATCTGTGACACCCCAGGCATGAGGAGCCCCTGGGATCCCCCTGCCCAGGGCTCCCTTATCCTGGCTTTGGAGCAGCAGCCAAGGCTGTGCTGGAGCTGTGGGAAGCACAATCCAGGGGGGTTTGTGGGGGGAAAATGTTGAGAGGATCCACCTTGATGGGGGAGCTCATCTTGATGCCTTGGGAAGGCTGAGCTGGAGCAGAGGCTGGGCAGAGCTACAGAATAAAGCAGGGATTGATTCAAAGGATCTCCTCCATGGATCCACCTTGGGCAGCACAAGAGCCCAGCCAGGGCTGCAGCCAAGAGGAACCAAAATGGTCCCAAAATGCTCGAGCGGGCACGGGGTCTCTGCCTTGGATCAGTTCTGCTCCATTTGCACCTTGCAGTTCATTGTCCCATCCCAGCTTTAGCCCATGCACTCCCATCCTGCTTGTTTTTCTCTCTCCAGCCCACCTTGTTTGTGCTCTTGGGGCTGAGATTGGGATCATTTGTCCTTGGTCCCCAGCTGGAGCAGGAATTGTTTTGTCTCCCTGCTCTGTGCAGAGCTCACCAACACTTAATAGGAAAGCAAGACCCACAAACTAAAGCAGCACAGAACCTGAAAATAGAAAATCCAAACCTGAGGCATCAACCTCAGGATGCACTGTGAGGCCTTTAAAGCCACCCCAAATTCTGGAGTTCCCTGGTAACCCTGTGTTTATTTACACATCAACACCCCCTGCCCCTCAGCCACAACCTCTGAGCCCCAGCTCTGTCATGCTCTGGAAGCAGCAGCACTTCCAGCCCACAGCCATCATTCCTGCATCTCCTGCTGCATTAAATGCAGCCAGATCCTCTCAGTCACCACTAAATCCATCCCAGCCCAAGCCAAAGCAGGGCTCTGCACCCCAAAATCTGATACCTCACACCCTTCAGCCATGCCCTACACAAGCTGTGGGAGATCTGAGCTCCAGGGCCAAGAGAAATCCCAAATTCCCACTGCTTTTTGTCCCACCTTGGCCATTCTGCTTCATTCCAATTATCACAATGGATGCTGCACCCTTGACCTTTCCAAACACAACTGCTTGAGGGGAAGCATTTTAGTAAACACCCAAATCCTTCTTCCCTTGATGAACTCTTCTGCCACCACAGGTGCCCACAAACACCCTGAGGAAAGGGAAGTGCCAGGGCCACGTTCCCCACCTTGGAACAGATGAAAAACTGAAGCCTGGCTCTGGTCAGCTGCTGCATTTACCCTTCAAATCAATTTTATGTTCTGTTCAACTCACAGTTAATCCTCAGGAGGAACAGGCAGAGCCATCCTGGGGGTGGGAAAGGAAGGGAGTAAAGAGATGTGAAGGAGCTTATTTGAAATTGTGCCTAAATATATATATGAAAATAGCCTGGAAATACTCCAAGGGCTACAATTAATCCATAAATATTATGGATTTTATAACTCTTTCTGATATGTTGTATAAACAGGCTACAGAAGAGATCAGCTGGAAATTATGTGCAATTGGACAGACATTTATGTGTGATTATTCTTCCATCACTCATGGGGTGGAGCATTCCTGAAGACCTGCAGGAAGATCAGGGGACACTTCCATGTCAACATTCCACAGCCACACTCTTCACTCTCCCAACCACCTCTGGATGGATCCCAGCTCTCCTCTCCTGTGTCCCTGGATCCATCATTTTTCCAGAGGGAAGGAACATCACTGGATCCTCCTTACTCAAATTCAGCCCCTTGATTCCTTCAGACACCTGAATTATGCCCCCCAACTCCAGTGCTGCTTTCAGGTTTTGATATTTTGACTTTTATTCCTAAAAGCACCAAGTCAGCTGCTACAGCACAAAGCCAGCACTGCCACATCCCTGATGGATCCTGGCTCTGGAGAAGTTTTTCTCTCCACAAGAAGAGTTTTTTCCTCAGGCACAGGATGGGATTGTTGGGCCAGGGAGATGAGTTTTGTCCCTTGTTTGTCCTAACTCAGGATATTTTACTCTGGAAACCAAGTGGCTTCCCAGCTCCATTCCAGCCATGTCTGGGAACATCCATGGCCTGACAGGGTCTGGAATCTCAGTATCTCCATGTCCTGGAATTGTGTTCACCCATGTCCTAAAAGGGCCTGGAATCTTTATCAGGGACTGAAATCTTAGGACATCCATATCCTGGAATCTTGGAATATCCATGTCCTGGAACCTTGGAACATCCATGTCCTGTCAGGGCCTGAAACCCTGGGACGTCCATGTCCTGTCAGGGCCTGGAATCTTTGTCAAGGCCCGGAATCCATGCCCTGTTAGGGCCTGAAATCTTGGGACATCCATGTCCTGGAATCTTGGATCATCCATATCCTGTCAGGGCCAGTAATCTTGGAACATCCATGGCCTGGAATCTCAGGACATCCATGGCCTGGAATCTTGGGACATCCATGGCCTGGAATCCTGGAACATCCATGGCCTGGAATCTTGGTACATCCATGGCCTGGAATCCTGGAACATCCATGGCCTGGAATCTTGGTACATCCATGGCCTGGAATCTCAGGACATCCATGGCCTGGAATCTCAGGACATCCATGGCCTGGAATCTTGTCATGGCCTGGAATCCTGGGACATCCATGGCCTGGAATCCTGGGACATCCATGGCCTGGAATCTTGTCATGGCCTGGAATCTCAGGACATCCATGGCCTGGAATCTCAGTGACCTCAGCTCCACGCATGAGGAGATTGAGCAATCAGCTGAAGAAAACCTGAATAAATCCTTTTTTTAGGAGTTACCCAGTTGCTTAAAACTCTCTCCAAAGAATCTCTTGACTGTGGAAAGCTCGACCTGAGGCCCAGCACACACAAATCCAAATAAAGAACCCCAAAAGTGCTGTAATTCCAGCTCAGTCCCAGCACAGAGCCAATATTTCACCCCCTTCTTGCACAATTAAAAGCTGCAGGGCCGGAAGTCAGAGAGCTCAAAGCTGAGTTGAGAATTTAGTGTTTTGTTGAACTTCCTCCCACAAAGTACATTTCAAAAAAATAATAAACACAGAAGACAGTAAAAGCGTGACTTTCATATAAACCATAATAGCAATTGCACAGAGCACGAGATCAGCTAGCTGATAGAGAAAAAGGAGAAATTCTTGCCAAACAAAACTTTCATGGGTTCCAACCCAGCTTTCTCGAGCACTGAATTGTTTAATTGTTTAATGGCTGTACCTTGAACTACAGGCACCCTCAAGATTTTAGGCAGCTCCATTGCAAGATCTGGCTCCATGTCTGAGGCACCAGGATTGCTCAAAGCCACAGGAAAATCCATGGGAAGGGCAAGGCAGGAGCACAAATGAAGGGTGGGAATCATGGAATCAACTCCTGAGGGGGGAATTCTGCTGCCTGCAGAAATCCTGGTGGCAGAGCACAGAAATGAAGGAATTCAACTGAGCCCTGCATCACTGGAAAGCTCTGATGGAGCTGGAATTCTGCTGCCTCTGAGGGATAATGAGTGATCTGTGCCTCTTCCTTCCAGGAGGCTGCAGGTAAAAATTCTCATTTCTCTGGCTCAGATCCAACTTGCAGCGCTGTGTTTGTATCACTGAGAGCTGAAGTACAGCAAATAAACTGCAGGAGGATGATCCTCCTGTGCCATTTGGACTGATTTTAAACAAGAGGAGAGCTCACAGCTTCTTTAATCCTTTCAATTGGAAAAAAAAAATTAAAAAGCTTCATTTCACTTACAGGTAAGTAAAGACCCCTAAGCCAGTTAAAATGTTTTTTTGGAACAACTACACAGCTCCAGCAATTAGGAACGACATTTGCTGTAACAAGAGGCATTTTTAAG
Source organism: Peucedramus taeniatus (assembly GCA_013400575.1). Classification (NCBI taxonomy): domain Eukaryota; kingdom Metazoa; phylum Chordata; class Aves; order Passeriformes; family Fringillidae; genus Peucedramus; species Peucedramus taeniatus. The sequence goes on along the minus strand of WBNO01016321.1, from coordinate 49,936 downwards.
ATGCTGCTTAACTATCTCATGTCCCTTCCACAAGAATCTGGCAAATTCTGGGCCTTGCTACTCACAGTAAACACATTTCAGCACACAAAAGAGATCTTATCTGTGTGTTAGGAGTTACTTTTAGAAAATGTGCTTAAAAAACAACCAATTAGCAACGTCTGTGCTCTGGGGGCTGGAAATGGGGGAATTAAGTGAGAGCTGCAGCTTCACTTGACAAACAACCTCGATTCTTCTCTTTAGATCCTATTAGGAAAACAACAGAGAAGCTCAGGAGTGAGACAAACATTCCTTCAAAGCCAGAGTGGACAGCTTTTCCTCCAAAATTAAAAAACCTAATTAAAATAAATAAAACCCCCTGAAAATGGTGGTTAAGCAGGGGCAGAGAGCTGCAAGCACACATTTGCAGAACGAGGAGCTTTCCTGGCTGGCTGGGACACAAACCCATCCCATCCTCTGTGCACTTGGCAGGGAGGGTGACTAATAAATGTGGATCAAATTCAACAGCTCCACTGCAAAGGAACAAATGGCTCTTTGTCTCAGCCCAGCAATGTCCAAGGAGCCCTGGACCTGGCACTCAGGGCCTGGGCTGGGGACAAGGTGCTGATCAAAGGCTGGACTCTGATCTTGGAGGGCTTTTCCAGCCTCAGGGATTCTGGGATTCAGCCCAAAATCCCAGGTTGCTGGGATAAATCCCTGCATTGCATGAACCCAGCCCAGCACATCCCTCTGAATCCCGGGCTGGAGCTGCACTCAGACAGAAGAATTTCTATTCCCTCCTTTTGTTCCTACAAATAAGAGTTAGCAGATTTTTCATTTCCTAATCTGTTCCTCACATTAGCCTTGTGCTACCCACCCACACGAAATATTTGGGTACAGAATGCCTGCTCAAGTGCCCTGCTGGGCAACTCCCTGCCCTGAGGCTCGCTCAAATTATTGCTCCTTCAACCAACCATCACTTCTCAAAGGGCCAGAAAACTGGAGAAAACCTTCCCAGCTGTGGACTTGGGAACAAGCAGGGGCAACCCCAGCACCCGAGGATGTGCTTTGCCCAGTTTTATGGCATTTCAGGAGGGTGTGAAGTTTGAATTACACGAATTCTCTCTCTCACACACGTTTTCCTTTCCCTTCCGTTTCCAGCAGGCAGAGAATTATTCCAAACCCCACACTGGGTCATCAGTTCATCCTCGTGGGGGAGGGACACAGAGTAAATTCAGAAGTTCTTTATCCCTATCCCATGAGTAATCTGATGGGAAAAAGCAAGCAGGAGATGCTGAAACACTGGCTAAATTCCAGGTTCTGAGTGGCTGCAGTAATATCTGCCAGTGCAAAACAAACCAGGGAACCCACACAGGGGACACTTGAGGAAACCCACACTGCTGGCAGCACACAGAAGGATGCCCAGACCATCTGGGGCAAATGTTCTACAAATGATTGCAGATTTTGGAGTCAAAGTATCAGTAAATGCATAAATGGAGAAAATGAATCTGAGTCTCAACAGGGCAGAGATGAATTCCCAGAGGAGCTGTGGCTGCCCCTGCATCCCTGGAGTGTCCAAGGGATAGTGGAAGGTGTGGGGATGGGCTTTAAGGTCCTTTCCAACCCAAAGCACTCCAGAATTTTATGGTAAGCATGGATACTGAAGATCTTCCCCCAAACTCTCAACTCAGAGGCTTCTTAACAGGATTGCTTCAGACAAACAGAATTCCCACACAAAACGAGCCCCAAACATTCCTGAAGTTACCAGAAAGGACAGGGATTGCTTCCAAAGGTATCTGCTTGGAATTGCACTTCCATTTTCTTACCCTGACACTCCACAAAGGGGAGAAATACCCCACTGTCCATCAGCTGCTGAGGCCTGAGCCCTGATGACCCCTGCATTTGGGGTGCTCTGTCCCACTCAGAGCTGCCAGCAAAGGGCTCTTCCCACACCCAGGAATAAAGAAATGATTGAATGCACACCAGCATTCCTGCACTGCAATGTCTTGTGGAAATTACAGCCTGATTCTGAAGTATTTCTGATGTAAAAGTGATGAGACACATTCTGAGCACCTCATTAGCTCCCAGCACCAGCACTGCCTGGAATGGTTATTCATCAATTAGGGTCTAAATTAAAGCTAAACAGATACAGTGCACCTCTGCAAAGAACACCTGAACCAGAAGATCAAATTACCAAAATATCTCTGCCTTTCCCTCAATTACAGCAGATAAACAAAAAAAAAACAAAACAAAAAAAAAAAAAAAAAAAAAAAAAAAAAAAAAAAAAAAAAAAAAAAAAAAAAAAAAAAAAAAAAAAACACCAAAAAAAA
>WBNO01016321.1:24796-47623 GCA_013400575.1 Peucedramus taeniatus | reverse complement strand
CCAACTGTGCCAGATCCTTCAGAAATGCAGAGCCAACCTCAGCACTCATACATCAGGTGGAAAAACCACCTGAAACAGAAAATCAAATTACCAAAATCTCTCTGTTTCTTCCTAAATTACAACAGCTAAAGCAAAAAAAAAAAATAAATACTGTGCCAGATCCTTCAGAAGTGCACAGACAACCTCAGCACTCACACATCAGGCCTCCCACATGCCCCAGCCCTCCAGACTGTCACTGGAAAGTACCTGCTCAGCTTTGTTTACAAGGGATTTCTCCTGCTAAGGACTTTTTTTTTCTCACTCACCCACCCTCTCTCCCCAGATCTCCTCTCAGCAATCTGCTCCTCCTACCAGCAGGGAATCTTTCCTGGGGTTTCAAGCCAGCAGAAGGTTCCACCACACAAAAATCACCAGGCCTGGTGCATTTAGGCAATACTGAAGTATTAAAGCATGGTGTGGAGCCAGGAGAATCACACATTATATAATGCTCTGGGAGCAGCAGATCCTCCTCAGCAGCTCCACCAGGGATTTATACTTCACACAAAAATCAGCTGCAAGGAAAGTAGCCACAACTGCAAAAGAACCCTAAATTCAGATGCTCAGACTGTAATAAATCCAGCAAACTTCCAGCCTGGCACTCCTTCCCAGCACGGATGAGAACAATCTAGAAGCCTGACGGATTTGGGGGTAGTTTTGTTTAGTTTGGGGTTGTTTTTTTTTAATAATGAAGCTCTGTGGTTTATAAGAACTACTGAAAGCAGACCGGTTTGAGTTTTTTTTCCTTTTTTTTCCTAAGATTTAGTTTGTTTTTTCTCCAAGCCCCCCCTTAAAAATAACGGATGTTTAAACCATATTTAGAGGCTCAGCTAAAGCAACTAATGAGTGTTAGGTAAGATGTCTCTCCATGCAGAACAATCTGTTCCAAAACTTCCCAAAAATAGCAATTCTCTAAACACTGCTGTGATGCAACATTTAACCCCTTGCTGCAGCAGCAGAATTTGACCATTTTCCCCCAAACACTACGAGTTCTGCAGGAGCTCTCCTTACCTAGGCTGGTGGGTTTGATCAGCTCATCCAACAAGTCATAAAAAGGGAGTTTCTGCAGCTTGATGTCGGGGTGCACGGGGTGCAGGGCCGAGGTGAGGTGGGGCAGTTCCAGTTCGTGTTTGGGTCCCAGCAGTGACACGGGGAGCAGGGGGGACGTGGCGGGGTGGCCGTCGTAGCCCAGCTGTGGAATGGCGGAAGGCGACAGCGCGGCCGGCATGGAGCTCGAGTGCACGCTGGGGATGGACAGGTCTGCTGGGGTCATGATTTTCTGGGGGAACCTTCTCCTATAGAGTTCTTTGATTTTCATCTGGACGGCGGGGCTGCAGCCAGCCTTGAGCAGGTGCAGGGCTTTGGTCAGCAGTTCGTGTTTGCGGCCGTGCTTGTTCCTGCCCGCGTAGCCCAGCAGCACCTGCAGCTCCGAAACTCGAAGGCTCATAACCATTTGCTTCAAAGAAACAAAACAAAGGGTTAACAGGTGACTTCAGCACCCTCACCAGAAACAAAACAGAGTTAACAGGTGAATTCAGCACCCTCACCAGAAACAAAACAAAGTTAACAGGTGAATTCAGCACCCTCACCAAGGCTCAGAACCATTTGCTTCAAAAACCAAAACACAGTTAACAGGTGAATTCCAGAATCCTCACCAGAAACAAAACAGAGTTAACAGATGACTTTCAGCACCCTCACCAAGGCTCAGAACCATTTGCTTCAAAAAACATAACAGAGTTAACAAGTGAATTCTAGAATCCTCACCAAGGCTCATAACAATTTGCTTCAAAAAAACAAAACAAAGGGTTAACAGGTGACTTTCAGCACCCTCACCAGAAACAAAACAGAGTTAACAGATGACTTTCAGCACCCTCACCAAGGCTCAGAACCATTTGCTTCAAAAAATGAAACAAAGGGTTAACAGGTGACTTCAGCACCCTCACCAAAAACTAAACCAAGGGTTAGCAGGTGAATTCCAGAATCCTCACCAGAAACAAAAGAGTTAACAGGTGAATTCAGCACCCTCACCAAGGCTCAGAACCATTTGTTTCAAAGAAACAAAACAAAGGGTTAACAGGTGACTTCAGCATCCTCACCGACACCAGAAAGGGCACAAAGCCCGTTTAGCATGAAGTTTTTCAAGGCTCTGTGCCACTGCTCTGCCCCCTTTTACAATGCCCAGTATTTATTACAATACTCAGTGTATATTTTCAAGTCTGCAATGAGAGATTTTTAAAGGTGTTTCCATTCTGTGGGCAGAAAGCTGAGAAGAAGACTCGGTGCAAAATAAAGGTTGTAACTCTAATTATTTCTTGATCACTTGCTAGAATCTCTGATGCTACCGATTTTTGTAAAAGCATTTGTACACTGACAATATCCAAGCTGTGCCAATCCTCAGCTCCAAACAGCACTTCCAAGAGCCTCCCTCAGTTCCTGCCATGCAGCAGAACTGATCCACACAGGCTCCAAGAAAGGAGATCAATGACACTAAAAGGAGAGTGAACATAATCCCATCTGAGCCCCTGTCACCATTCCTGGGTTAAAGGAAACTTCCTCCCATTCCAGCTCTGCTCTTCTCCCATCAGAGCTGCGTGTCCTGTTTGGATCAGGGGCTGGGCTTTGCCTTCTGTTAATTAGCATCTTCATTAACACAGCCACTTAGTGCCTCCCAACAGGATCTAATGAATCACACTGGTACAACTTGTCACCTGCTTCACTTCTCCAGGAACTGAGGAAAACACTTCCCAAACCAGTGAAACCAGTAATCACCCGTGTGCATCAACTGGGCAGGCAGGAGCCAGAAAATCAACTTCAGGGCCTGGCTTTTATAGAAAAAATACATTTCAAGTGCTTGACAGGGGCTTGCTCATCATCAGAAGGCCTGAGACATCAGCTGCAATGATGGTATCCCTGCTGAAGCTGGGATTCCCAAGGAATCATAAAGAAATACAATGGCTAAAACCCACTGCATCTTCTGCAGGAAATCATGGAATACCCTGAATATTCTGTAGCCAATCCCAGATCTGATACCAAACAACACTTGATGGATGTGTTTGGGACCAAAGCAGCAAATGCAGCACACGAGGGAGGGCTCTGCAATTTCCCAGCCACTGAAGAATGAAGACCCAAACCAGAATTTGCATTTTGAACTCTGAATTTGACTACAAATGCTCCCATCCCCTCTGGTCCTTCAAACTGTGCAAAGCACTCAGTCTCAAACACTGCTCTGATTTTTTCCACATTAATTCTCAAACCTGAAGTGCCAAGATTAGAAAGGTGCTACCCCTGGCCTTAGCAAAAGCAGCCCAAAACTCCCATCACCTCCTCAGAGCTCCAGCACCTGCAACAGATCTTCACTGCCCAGGTGTCCACGGGAGGTTTTCCCTCCACTGAAACTGCTCCTGGTATTTAAAAGCCCTGAATGAGATGATTCATGTCTTTAATGAGGTCTGCAGCAGCCACACTGAAGTCAAATTTGCCACAAGATTTCTGCTCTGCTGAGCCACAGCTCAAAACCTCGCGCAAATCCTTGCTGCAGCCTTCCACAAACCCTCTGGATAGAGCTGGAGTTGTTTTATTTCCCTGAAAACCCCAAGAACCTTCTTCACACTTAACTCTGAGACTGTCACAGAGCCACTAATGAGAACAGACGAGGTACTTGGTAAGAAATGAAGATGTCTTAAAAGAATAAGGCATTTCAGCTCCAATGTGAAGTGTTGACAGCTGAAAGGAAAGTGAAACAAATAGATTTGAAACATGGAAAAACACTATTTTATAATGCTATACAAACACTTCTTCAACAGAATGAGTGGTTACAGCTGAAGGGTTTAATGCCATCACCATTAAAAGTCACTTCCTGAACAGGCAGAACCTCTCAGAGCTTCACTCTGCTCTTGTTTTGTGATAAACTCACGGGCTCAGCTCGCAGAGAGCACAAGAGGATTAAGAAATAACTGAGGCAAGGGAGAAGCTCCTGCTCCACGCTGGATAATTTCCATTTTTAAGGTAAAGGCGAGCTGGAATGAGCACACAGAGAGCAGGGTCCGTGCTGGAGCCAGACTCAGAGACCAAAACAAACAAAATCCCCACATCTCCCCCACCCCGGCGCATTCCTCGCGCAGGAGGACAAGAACAATTCTGTTTGCAGTGCTCAGGCACTGACAGATCCATCCTTAAAAGCAGCAATAAAGCCTGGTGGGTTTATTGTACTTTCATAATTTAGAGATAAATCTTTTATCCACACAGAGGCAATGCCTTAAACCATCCCCACCTTGCACAGGGCACTGCCAGGGGATGTCCCTGGGAAGCCGAGCTGGGAAAAGTCTCCCACAACATCAAGAGGAGAATTCCTGTCCCTCCTCCAGCCCAGCTGTGTTTTACAGGACCCAACCTGTGGGAAATGGATTTGTAAGAGATAAGAAATGCTGACTTAGAAATGCCATGGAATGGGACAGACAATGTTGAGAGAGAAATGGAGCTAGAAACAAGTTTCAAAGGATGGCCTTACAAATAAAGCAAGATATTCTGGAGAAATAGAACTTTGAAAGATGCATTACTCATAAGAGGTAATTTTAGATGATTGGCTTTTTATTTACAGCACGGTGTGGCTAAAGCTGATAGGCCAAGAAATACTTATAATGCTTTGTAATTAAGAAATAATTGGTTTCTGATTGTGATGGTGTGAATTATAACATCTTATTATCTCAGCCTTTACATGAGACTGAAAATGGAATAAAAGTTTTTAAAACACCTCTCAGTTGCCCCATCTCTGGGTCAGAAAAGGGCACAATCCAACACCAACCCAGCTCCACCAGCAGAAATCCAAGCCCTCTCCATGCTCTGATCCTTGGTATCCTAACCTGGGACAGGCAGGGTGACACAGCAGGGAAACAACCCAGGTGCTGCCAAACACACCAGGAAAATCCAGGAAAAAGCCTCAATTTCTCCCATTTTCTGTGTCAAATCTCACCTCATGTCACCTCCAAGCCTCCACTGGCTCAGCTGCAGCAGCAGAGCTGAAGGGCAAAGACACAAAAAGAGTTTTGCTCCAGGAAATGTTGCTTTTCTTTCCTGTTGCCTGCAGCAGTGGAACACAAAGATCCCTGGCACCTGCCAGGCACAAACCAGGCACAAAGACTGTCCCCAAATAACAAATAACTGCCCCCAAATAACAAATGACTGCCCCCAAATAACAAATGACTGCCCCCAAATAACAAATAACTGCCCCCAGCCCTGGCTGCTGAGCAGAACTGCCAAAATGTCTGGATTTCTCTATCCTAACAGGAAATAAAGCACCAAAACAACAACAAAAAGCTGAACTGCAGAGAAATGACAGGACAGGCACAGCTCCCAGGGACTGAGTGCACAGAAATCCTGCACACACTGCAACTCCAGGTGCTCAGTTATGGGAATATTCATTCCCAAAAACAGCACTGCAGTGCACAAGGAATTGATGCTGTTTAGCTCTGAAAAGGTTGAGGTTTTGGCACTCAGCTTCAAACTGGTTTCCAACAAATCCCAGCACCAAGCACACACTGGTATTGTGTGTTTTGGTACTGAGGGAACACTCAGCATTCAAAAGGAGGATGAGGATGGTGAGAAACATTTTTCAGAGAGTAAAAGTTGGAAGAAGCTTTCCAGAAATCCAACTTAGCTGGGGCTGGTGGCACATTCCTGTTGTGACTGCCTGTAGAGGCCTTGCTGGAGTGAGGAGGGGATCTCTGAACACACCTCTGACATTTCCTGCTCCACAACTCAACCCAACCACGTGTTCCTGCACCAGAACTGCATCACTCATGGATTCCTCATCCCTGCATCCCAACCCCAGCACCACAGCCTTCCCAAATCCCTCAGGGCATCTGCTGCCATCCACCAGCCCCACAATTGTCTGTAGGAGGTGGGGGAGAGCCCAGGTTGTTTTTCCCTTCCCTGTGTCCAACCTGGGCCATTTTTCTGGCTGTGCCATCCCAAGCACTTGATGCCATTCCTGCTGCTGCAGGAGCATCCCAAATTTCTGTGTGTGGAGGAAACACTCTGAAACAACCCACCTGGAAACAAGGAGTATTCCCACCAAGGAGATTTGGAAAAAATAATTGAAATATATGGGAGTAATCCATGGGCAGCAGTGCTGTCATTCCCCTCTCCTGTGATTATCCACAGGGAAGGGATCTTCTACCCACAGCTCCTCCCAAAATCATCATTACATTTTTAAAAAGCTATTAGAGATGAAAACTGGTGAAGGTAAGAATCGTTTATTTGGATTTTCTCTGCAACAGCAACAATGAAATTTGGCATTCCACACAAACCCAGCTGTTCCAGCCAAGGAAAGATTCCCAAACTGAGCTCAAGGAATTCCAGCCCTCAGCACAGCTCAACAGCTCAGAGCATTTCAGGAGTTGCATCTTGTCTCCATGACCTATGGAAACTGGGAATTAAGCTTAAAAACAAATAAAATCCAAGTGTTGGTGCCTCTGGATAAGAAATTCCCTGGATAACCTGTGGCTGGTCTCACAGGCACTGATTATTCACACAAATAATCTGAATTATTTTCCCCATTTTTAGAAGGGAGGGACTTGTCTGAGAGGTAAAAACCAGGCAGAAACCAGTATTTATTTATATTTTAATAACCTCAGCAGCATCCACAGAGTGATGGACAAGGCTGAGCATTTCTCACCCATCCAGTAGCACCAGAACTGTCCTCAAAGCAAAATATTCAAATCCAGGTTTGATCCATGTTTTTTAAAAAGGATATTCCTCCAGTTATCAGCCCTAGGATCTATCAGGAGAATCCAAGCAGTTATTCCTGGGTGTTTATGATAAGGAGAAGCAGGGAACAAGCTCCAAAACATATTTAAATGATTTGCCAGCACAAGAAGCAGCATTTGGCTGGGGCCCACACCACATTCTGTGCCTAAAGCAACCCAGCAGGTCCTCCCCAATCCTCCAAGCATTAACATGAAAGGTAAAGGGGGAAAAAATAGGAATGGGAAAAAAAAAAATCACCTCAAACCCCAGTGAAAACGTAGAAGAGAATGAGTAAAAAGAGATAAAAAAAGAAATGAGAGATTGTCAATTTATAAACAGCAATTTCAGGCAGCGACAGTGAATTTGTTATTAAAAACACAGTGATTAGCTTTAGTGATCTTTCAGTAATTAAGAGTCATTATGGAAGAAGAGAGCAAGCTCTGCAGCAAATTCCTTCAGAGGTGAAGGACAACAAAAATGGAAATTTCTCCCTTATGAAAAAGGAATTCTATAATCACTTCCAAAGGACAGGTAAAAAAAAAATGGAAATTCCTCTTTTTTTTCTCTAATGAAAGCAATGAGGAAGTGGCAGATGAGTATGGAAATGGTTCTGAATGAATCCCAGTAAACTCCAGGCCCCAGCTGTAAAAATACAGCTCCTGCAAGCTCTGAGCAGCCTCCTTAACCCCTGGGAGGAATGTTCTGGAAAAGTGACACTCACACTAAAATCCTGGCTCAGATTTGTCAACCTGGCCAATCACAAGGGTAAAAACATCCCCATTTTTAATAACCCACATCCCCTAACCCTAAATCCCCCCTGCAAGGCTCACCCAAGGAAAGTCTCAAGGCTGAACTATAAAAATGGAGCTGGTTCTCCCAAAAATCTGCAGGAGGGAGTGAAGCAAAGCCCGGGAAGCTGGAGGGACAGCCTGGAACTTCCTGCCTTTGTCCCAGCCACCAAAACAGCCACAGGCTGGAGCCCCTGCAATTCAAAGCAGAGCACAGGCAAAGGCACAGAAGAACAATCATAAAAATGCAACATCCTCCAGGCTTTAAGGAGGGTTTCATTAGGAAAAACTCTTTTTTTTGGCTGGAGTGGGACCTGTGAGGTTTTGGGGATGAAGGCAGAACTAGAGGAGTAAAGGAACAAGGCAGGAGAAGGTATAAATATGATTTGTTGCACACACAAGAGGATTGAGGATTTCTTCATCAAAGAAAGCTCTGTTTACACAGGGTAGCAGTGCTCAGAAAGGCCAGGTTGTAACTGCAGGAGCAAACTCAACAGCTAGCAAGAAAAACAGGCTGGAAATAGTAAAAATCAGTCAACAAAACCATGGTGGAAATGCCAGGACAGCCTGGGCAGAGCTGCTGGTGGCACCTGCAGAGATCTGGGCTGTGGCTCTCACATTTCACTGAGCAGAATTCCTTCCCTCAGGATTTTTATCCTGGGAAGCTGAAAAAGTAAAGAGAGGCCCAGAGATGGGAAAATAATCTTTATTTTATTTGTTTCTCCTGTGCTGTGCTCATGTGGAATGTGTCAGGAATTGTTTACCTGAAGTGCTGAGCCTGGCTGGGCTCTGGTGTGAGTTGTTTTCAATCCCTGACCAATGGTCACAGGAATTGTGTGGGGACTCTGGAAAGAGTCACGAGTTTCATTATTATCTGTTTAACCTTCTGTAAGGATCCTTCTCTATTCTTTAGCATACTTTTCTTTAACATAATATAGTATTTCAAAATAATAAAATAGCCTTCTGATCACATGGAATCAGAGCATCATTTTTCCTGCCACAAAGTGGCTGATTTTTACATCACTGGCCTTCCTTAAATTTAAACTACACTCCTGCTTTTCCCCAGAAATGCATTCCCTGCCAGAGCTGCAGCCAGCAGGTGTTATTTACCTTTGCAGCCTCACCAACAGGAGATTTCCTCAGAATCCAATGGCTGCAAATCTATTTTTAGAAACATTCTGACCCTTGAACCAACCTGGCAGGGACGGAGCTTTCTCAGCCTTAACCATTCTGTGATTGTGCCATTTTAAGCTCAGATTCTACAACTTGAAGCTCAGTGCTAACATTAAGAAGCTGGCAGGGAGGAGATCATAAAAACTGCAGCACTTCTGGGCAGGATCTCCCACCAAAATCCTTCTGTACCAGCCCATGGAAGCACAGAACCTGGAATTCCACAGATAATTAATCCAAGGAATATTCTCCTGGCAAGCACTTCTTCTGGTTTATACCTATTATGTTGGTACAAACTCACTATCCCCAAATTCAGTGAGTTTTAGAAATCTCAGTGATGCTTTTTTCATACCTGAACACCAATAAATCCCCAAATTCAGAGTTTGCCCCCTGAATTCTGTGGGGTTTTTGTGGGATCCAGCCACAGTGTGTGACAAGACCCCCAAATTCAGAGTTTGCCCCCTGAATTCTGTATGGTTTTCATGGGATCCAGCCCCAGTGTGTGACCAGACCCCCAAATTCAGAGTTTGCCCCCTGAACCCTGTGGGGTTTTTCTCTGGTGACAATGAGGATGCACCAACCACGCTGGGCAGAGCTGCTGGGGCAGGGATTTGCTCCAGCTGTGAGAGAGATTTGTTAGGAAAAGTCTGCCAAGACTTAAGTCATGTCTAAAGCAGGTTTGATTTAAAGCAAGTCCCATTTTATCTTAATCCGTAACGAAAGTTTTAGCAGGCCCAGGAGACTTTCCCTGCTAGGTGAAGGATATTATTACTTTTGCTATTAAATAAGGTTGCTGACACAGTGGTAATCTCCATTTTCTTGGACACTCCAGGTTCTTTTCAGCCACGCTTAAAACTTAATTGTCCCTGGTGTTTTTTCTCTTAGCAGCTGGGAATGATTCCCATGCCAAGCAAAGGCAGAAATTCCAGTTCAGGAATTCCTGGATCTGACACAGGAGCTTCCCTGCAAGCACACCTGAGGCTAAGGGTGAAGACAATTATTTGGGAGAGGGTCACTGCCAGACAAATTGACTTTTTATGAAGAATATTCTTCACCAAAGCCTTGCTGGCTGACACAAGAGTCAACTCCTAAAGGATGAGGAGCAGTGGAGCCCCAGGCAGATGCAGACAGATGTGCAAAGAGCTCCCTAAACCCAGTGTCCTCTCAGGATCACAGCTTCTAATCAAAATAAAACAACTGTGAGAGCGCTCAGGAATAGTCTGAAATGCTGTCTGTTGGTGTAAAAAAAGACAGGACCAAGAAGCCACCTGGGAGGTCACAAATTCACACTGATTTCCCCTCCCTCAGTAATTAAAAACAATAAAATATTCACTTTAAAATCCACAATTAACACAAAATAAACGGTCCCACCAACTCTTGGAGTGATTTGGGATTTCCAGACAGGATTTTCCTGTCAGACTCCTTTCCATCCATCCTTTCCTAACCAGATAAAAGCCCTGCTCACTTCCTAAATATCTCAAATACCTGCATGAAGCACAGGGAGCTTTTGTAAGTCAGTTTGGAGGGAAAGCTGGAGAAGAATGCACCTGGAATTCCATGAATGTAGTGCAGGAGCAGCTCCCAGAGCCTGTCAGCAGCAGGACACACTCACCAAGACCAGCATTCCACACCCAGGGGTGATGTTTGCTGGTAAAACTCCATAAATCTCTGCAGCATCCACAGCCAGCATTGCTTGGCTTGTGTTTGTCAACTCCAACTTGATTAAACCCAATTATTGTCATAAGAGATGCAGATTTTCCTCCAAGATTTGAAAATACAATCTTATTCCTGTACCTTGCAAAGTGATTTATTCCCCACGTGGCCTAAGTGAAAAATTAGTTATCCACTAAAACTTTGCTATTAATTAGCTCCAAATGAGCTAACACTTCAAGAGATGAGATTATGCACTCAAATATATCCAAACTTCCCCTTTTTCTCCTCATTTGTCCCATTTTCTAGGATGCAGCACAGGAGACAGACGACATCATCCCTGACTATTATTCTGGTATCTCAAGAAAGTTTAATTAAGAATCATATTAAATTTGGATACTGAATTGCAAAGTGCTGAACAGCAGGGTGAAGGCAGTACATAATTGAATCTCATTTCCCTGAAAAGTAACCAATGGCTCTGTTAATGCCCCAAGAGAGGCACAACTGCAAAACTGGAGTGATCAGCCCACAATCCACACTGCAAACGGGAAAAATCAGCAGAGCCAAAATGGAACATGACAAAATTCACGTTTTCTTGCAGAAACTGAGGCAAAATTCCCTTCAAAAAATGAATTCCCAAGGTTTGGGAGCTGGCTTTGTCAGTGGGGACCAGGATCACCCTGGTCACATCCACCCCACAGGAGGTTGGTTGGGATTTTCTCTGGAATACAGAAAAACCTACACTAACAGCTCCAAAACAGCTGAAAATAGGGGGGGGAAAGGAAAAGAGGGGGAAAAGGAAAAGGGTGGGGAAANGGGGGAAGAAAAGGAAAAGGGGGGGAAGAAAAGGAAAAGGGGGGGAAGAAAAGGAAAAGGGGGGGAAGAAAAGGAAAAGGGGGGGAAGAAAAGGAAAAGGGGGGGAAGAAAAGGAAAAGGGGGGGGAAGGCTCAAAGAGCCCCAGGCACACAGAAAGGGAAAGGGGAGCAGGAAATTCAGTTTTTCCTATCAGCCCCAAGGCAGGGCTTCTCCCCAGGGTGGAAATGCACAGAGATGGCAGAAGAATGGCAGAGGAATCTTCCTGCTTTTCTTCAGCCCTCAGTGAGGAGATATAAAATGGTTTGGAATGAAAACACAGCCGAAGATGCATCTTAAGCAAGGCTTGAACTGTGGCAAAGCTGATCCCAACCCCACAGTCCTATTTCACCCCTCAAAATCTGGGATATTCTGTCTTTGCAGCTTCCAGAGCTGTCCCTGCCAGGAAACTGCATTTTTATGAGTGTTACCTATAGGCTCAAGCACGCAGTGAGTGAGGAAATTCTATATATTCTGTATGCAATATTTTCCTGGCCCACACAGAGCTCAGCAGGGCCTTCAGGAACATTTTCCCAGCACTCTGGCACATGCTGAGGACATTGCTTGGTGGGAAGAGGGAGATTCCATCCCCCAGCCCACCACCTCACCCTCCAGACACTTTTCCTTACAATCAGACTGAATCCAATTAATTTATCCCCACAATAACCCCTACCCTGCACAGCAACAAACCCCTTGATGGAATGAGGGGGTTTTAGAAGCCAAGTTTCAGCCACACCTAGGATTTCAAATCCATGAAAAGCACTGCAAGTGAACTCCAACAGGATCCTGCATTCACTGGGAATAAACCAGAATCCACAGAGAAAACTCTGACAGCAAAAATCAAAATCCCAACCAAATGAGAGAGACAGAGCTGCAGCTCCTGACTCAATATTCCCTCACTTTTCCAAGCTTCAGCCATGAGAATAAACCAGGATCCACAGAGCTGCCTCTGATAGCAAAACTTAAAATCTCAACCAAATGGCAGAGGCAGAGCTGCAGTTTGTGATTCAAACATTCCCTCACTTTTCCATCCCCTTCCTCCCCTTTTCCCATCTTTCTGATTCAAACATTTCCTCACTTTTCCATCCCCTTCCTCCCCTTTTCCCATCTTTCTGATTCAAACATTCCCTCACTTTTCCATCCCCTTCCTCCCTTATTCCCATCTTTCTGATTCAAACATTCCCTCACTTTTCCAAGCTTTAGCCATGAGAATAAACCAGAATCCAGAGAGCTGCCTAAGAAATCTGATAGAAAAATCAAAATCCCAACCAGGTGAGAGAGGCAGAGCTGCAGTTTGTGATTCAGCATTCCCTCAGTTTTCCATCCCCTTTCTCCCCCAATTCCCATCCCACTCTGGGGGCAGAGGGAGGAGGATGTTCCTTCACTGCTCCTTTTCATCCTGACTGACCAAACCACTGCCCCACCTCATTAAGCACCTCATCCAAATCCCACCCTGAACAGGAATTTGCATATAGACAAGGCTTTTGNGCCTCTGATAGCAAAACTTAAAATCTCAACCAAATGGCAGAGGCAGAGCTGCAGTTTGTGATTCAAACATTCCCTCACTTTTCCATCCCCTTCCTCCCCTTTTCCCATCTTTCTGATTCAAACATTTCCTCACTTTTCCATCCCCTTCCTCCCCTTTTCCCATCTTTCTGATTCAAACATTCCCTCACTTTTCCATCCCCTTCCTCCCTTATTCCCATCTTTCTGATTCAAACATTCCCTCACTTTTCCAAGCTTTAGCCATGAGAATAAACCAGAATCCAGAGAGCTGCCTAAGAAATCTGATAGAAAAATCAAAATCCCAACCAGGTGAGAGAGGCAGAGCTGCAGTTTGTGATTCAGCATTCCCTCAGTTTTCCATCCCCTTCCTCCCCCATTCCCATCCCACTCTGGGGGCAGAGGGAGGAGGATGTTCCTTCACTGCTCCTTTTCATCCTGACTGACCAAACCACTGCCCCACCTCATTAAGCACCTCATCCAAATCCCACCCTGAACAGGAATTTGCATATAGACAAGGCTTTTGCAGCTCATTAATGGCCTCTGAATAACTCTCACACGTTCTGTGAATTTATACCCTGCCTGTCCCTTTTACACACACAGGATTATTTAGGGTCTGGTGACAAAACAAGGCATTTTCTGGGCTTCAGCACAGATTTTCAGGATGAATTGGCTTCACCTTTGTGCCTCCTGATCCACTCACTAAGGTAGGAACCTACAGCTCCTGCTTCCAGGTAAGATGTTTTAGCTACTTCACAATACTGCTCAGCCTCCATGTCAAAAGGAAAAATACAAATAAAAGCATCAAGACATCAAGGAATGGAGTCCACGCAGTTAATGAATTATTAATTAGCTCAAGCCTTTTACCAAACTGTGTGAACGTCCTCTAAAAAACACAGGCACATTCTACCAAACTTTTGGAGTGAACTGAACATGTGAAACAAGTTCCAACACATCTCTGCTTCCCCTCCACACAGCTTGGCACCACCTCAGAGTCCTCCATGTGTTTAAAAACAACAGAACAGCACAGGTCAAAGGAAACGCTGAAAATCCAGCCTGCACACACGAGCTGAGTATTCCTCCAGCATCAATAACTCCTTGAAAAAAATGAAGGCAGGCCCTGGATGCTCAGCTGCTATTCAGAGTTCTTCTGTTACCATCGGGCTGAGCTGCTCCAGGAGCAAACAATGGGGAAGGTCATGCATGGAGTCCTGCAGGGGCACTCTCACTTAACCTGTTCCTCAACACCCAGAGCAGCAGGGTTTGGAGGATGCAGCATCACGGGCAGAGCCCAGTTTTATGTCCAGAACTTGTGGGAAAAGCAGAGCAGCCAGCCCAGAGCTTCCCAGAGTGACCTCTGCCACTGCTGGGCCCAAGATAAACACAGGTATGAGAACATCAGCTCAGCTGCGAGCACAAAAATCACTGGGAGAAATGATTGGGAGGGAGCAGAGAGCAAAAATAAATTATTCTAAATTATGTCAATTCCTGCTTCACCCAAAGGTCCAAGTGAGGGTGGGTTCAGAGATCTCATCATAAAAAATATTAAATAATTATATATACATACAGATGAGAAGTGGAAATGTCAGAGGATGGCAGAAGTCCAGCATGACTTCCTTAATGAAGAAATAATAAAAGCTCAGAGCTTTCAACTTATAAATAGAGGACCTGGGGACAGCTGTGCTCCAGCCTAGAAACCCAGGAGCAGCACACAGAGATGGACAGGGAGGAGCTGTTTGTCCTCCTCCATCACAACATCCATGGATGGAAGCAGGCTCCAAACACCATGAGCAGGGTCAGAAATCCCTCCCAAAATACTGGGAACAAAATCAGGTTATAAAGGTTCAAGGAAACATGGAGAGGCACTTGAAAATAAATTTATTCTGGCTCATGCACCCCACTGGATGCAGAGGGCTGAGCTGGAAGTGGCTGCAGATGGAGGAATATTGTTGCCTGTTGTTGCTTTTCCTCACTCACTCATTTCCAGAAGCTGCAGGAGACACCACCAGGCTGGATGGACCCTTGGTCTGAACCACCACAGCCACTTTTCCACCCCTAAGAATCAGTTTCTAACACGTTTATTTTCAGCCATTTCCTCTGAAAGCCAAGTGACATTGTGGAGGGCCTCAAACAAAAATGTCACCGCAGAACAGAAAGAGCAAAGAGGTAAAAGAAGGAATTAACTGAATGAAAACCTGGGTGGACACCCTTTAGAAAAATATTATTTCAAATCCTTGTGATTCAAACCAACAACAGTTCTGATAGTTGAAAAAAGAAGAATTTGAAGCCCTGCCATGGAGTGGCCTCAGCAGATTCACAGATGAGAGGCTGTTAAATCAACACAGAACCCACCAAAAAGAACAGCTTTGTTTGTGTCCCACGTTCCTCATCCTGCTGCTGTGCATTTCTAGGTGCACTCACAGCTCCATCCAGAGCCTGAGCTCTGCCTCCAACAGCTTTTCCAAGAAGCTGAAAATCTCCACAAATACTTGGACTGCTTCAAAGGCTCTTATTTTGCACCAGGGAAACCAGATACAACATCTGCACAGGAGTGAGATCATTTTGTCAAGGGAGTCTCGAGAAACAAGATGAGGAATGAATGTATCAAAAACATTCTCATCCACACAACTTTTTACAGGACTCTCCTGCAGTTCAGATTACAGATTTTACCTGAATCAAATTATCCCTATTGCATTTGGCTTCTGCTTTTTACAAAAAAACAGAGAATAGGGAGCTGTACCTAAGCTGAACTGCCAAGGAAAACTCACTTTGCTGCTATTTTCATCCTGTATTCTATTTTGCACACTAACTACTCATTTCTCAGTTGAATATCTTGTATAAACCACCCTGTATATCCCATTTTTCAGCTGAGTATCTTGTATAAACCCAGCTTAGAAAAGCCAAGCCCCCAGGTTCTGCCCAGCATGAATTTCTGAGAACGTTTCTCACGTGTTTGCACACTCCACTGACCGTGGCCACAAAAGATGCAACTTCAGGTGTTGCAGCCAAGCAAGGAGGAGACTGAGCTCAGTTTTCCACCTGCTTTAGAACCATGGATTTAATGGGAGAGTTTGGTACCCCCAGTTTCAAAATTGACAGTAATTTCATGGAGCCTCCTGGTGAAGAGCAGTGTGCCACCTTCCCCCCTCTGAAGGTTCACTGCTTATGAAATTTCAATTTTTGGGAGCAATTCCCACCTTTTCCACTGGTATCAGTGGGCAGTCTCAGGAACTACTCCTGCACACTGCTGAGGATGAGCACAAACAGAAATCCTCAGGAGTAAAAACTCCTTGAGAACGACATCCTGGCATGGAACCACCTGCCCAAATCCCATCCCCAGAAATGCTTTGTCAAAGGTGTGAGGTCCAGCAGGATGGTCTGGCAGGAGGTTTGGGAACAGGGCTCCTTCAGCCTGGTGGAGAGAATGCTTTGGAGCAAAACCTTCCAACGTGTCCAGGAGGTCACCACGGAAACAGCCAGGATCTTCCCACTGGAACACAGCACAAGCTGAAGGAGGAGGTTCAGGATGGAGATCAAAAAAAACAAACCAACCCTGTTTTCACCATGAAAACAGTTCAGCCAAGGAAAAGGTTGTCCACAGAGGTGGGGCCATCTCCATCCCTGGAGGTTTCACAGACCAGAGTGGATCAAGCCCTGAGTGATCTGTTCTGACCCCACAGCTGATCCTGCCTGGGCTGGAGATTCCCTACCAGAATCACTGAATGATCTCTGGTCAGGATCAAGGAGCAAGAAGGTGTCAAACGGAGAGAAACACCATGAAAAACCAACGGGAGAGCCCTGCTGAACCCTGGCTTAAAGAACTCAGCATGACAATTTATATCAGGGCTGGAGACTGGGAAAAAGCACTCAGGATACACCATGAGCAGATAAGGGACAGGGAAGGAAGTCTCCACAGAGATAAAGGGATGCTTCCCCATTTATGCAGGAGGAGCTGCTGGCTGTGTGAGCCCCAAGCAGGGCAGAGAGAGGAGCTGCCCCCTGCTCCCTGTCCTGCTCTCAGGCGTCCTTCCCGGATGGAAAGTGGCCACTGCCTTCTTTCCTGCAGCCCAGGCAGGGCAGGCAGAGCCCATCCATGTTTACTCCCATGTGTCCAGCCAGCTCATTCCCATTTCCTAACCCAAACAGGGGAAGTTCACTGCAGAGCATCTGCAGTGCAGCCCACGAGGTGACAGCACTTCTCTCTGTCCCCTGAATAAACTTCCACATGGCCAGAGTGCCTGCTCTGCTGCAGAGCCATGGCTCCCTTCTCCCCAAGCACAGCCTTTAGGAGGCTCCTCTTCCTTCCCATTAATTATCCTGCCACTTCCCATATAAATCTCTTGTATATCATCTCCCATAGACGTGAAGGTCAAGCTCAGGCTGACCTCTGGTCTAATTGTACCCTGGCTTTTCATTTCTTTGTTTCCCATATTCCAGACAAGCCCATAATGCCCTCCCACTCTTCCCTAGCCTTGGAATCCAATCTCCAGAGCGCTCTGAAGGGACACAACAGACCAGCAGGGACATCCACAGCCAGCCCCAATCCCAGAGGGAAAACAAGATGAAGGGAATTGCTGAGCAGCTCCTGGATCAACCCAGCTGCACCAGCCACAGGAGCCTCAGCAAGGAGGGAGAAGCAAAGGTTTGAAGGGACAATAACATCCTGTTCACCTGCTTCCATGGAATTCTGCCTGAAAACCTGCAAGATCAGAACAGAACTACCATCTCCCCATCCTCAGCTCCATCTATTCTCAAAGCTTTAATACCTCCTAGTTTGTCTTGTAGCCCCCAAGCTTTTAATTTACTTTGAAATAGCCACATTTTATGGCAGTGACTACGTTTGAAATGGCTTTGATAGTGTTGAATAAAATTACAGAAATAAGCAGTCTTTGTAAGCTCCTTTCTCCTCTTCATCCCCCTCCCTAGCAAAAGATTTTTGAATATCTACTCTCTCTACTCACTCTACTTTTAAGAAAGACATTTGCTTCCATGAACAGACTGCTATTGAAGGTACTATGTGCAATTTCTGCATCATAAAATCCAATCATCTCCACTTTAAAAAGCCCAAACCAACACTCTCAGCACTTACTGGCCTGCACAGGGCTGGAGCAGTGACAGAGCACAATCAATACCTGAGCTTCAGCAAGAGCATCCCAAAATCCAGCTGCCCCAGCAGTCACTCCAGATGGGCACTTCCCCCTTTTCTCCTGCTCAAGAACAGGACAAACATTTATTTGTGATTGTTGCAGGCACAATTCTGTTAAGCAGAGGTGAAGGGGGGCAGCACAGGCTGAGGCACACAAGGTATTTACAGAGAAGTTTGTCATGTAAAAGCCATGTTTGCATTCTTCCCTGAAATCTGGGGTTTTCAAAAGGCTTTTACTCCTTTTTATGGAGGGTGATAAAGCCCTTTTCCATTAGAAGGGCACCTGTAAAGCAAAGGTTTCTACCCTGGAAGCACAGCAGCAAAAGCAAAGAGGCATTTCTGACACAACTTCAGCTCTGGAGGTGAAAGTCTCTCCTGGTGGAGCCAAGAGCCAAATGCCAACACCCCGTGTAAGAGAAAAGCCCCAGGAGACAAAATCTATTCTCCAGCCACAAATCCTCTGGGACACTGAGGGATCCAAAAATTAACCCTCTCAAAATGCTGATTCCCAAGCAACCAAGGGACTATGGCTTCAAATTCCATCATTCCAGCAGAGCCCAATGCCACAGGGATGGAGAGCACCAGCCCACCCCACCCCAAGCTTTAGGACAAACAGGAATTCCAGGAGATGCTCCAGAGAGTCAGCCTCAAACTCACCCTAGGCTTTAGGACTAACAGGAATTCCAGGAGATGCTCTAAAGGGTCAGCCTCAAACTCATCCTAAGCTTTAGGACTAACAGGAATTCCAGGAGATGCTCCAGAGAGTCAGCCCCAAACTCACCCCAAGCTTTAGGACAAACAGGAATTCCAGGAGATGCTTTAAAGGGTGAGCTCCCAACTCACCCCAAGCTTTAGGACTAGCAAGGATTCCAGGAGATGCTCCAAAGGGTCAGAACCCACCTCACCCTAAACTTTAGGACAAACAAGAATTCCAGGAGATGCTCCTGAGAAAGGGGAGGGCTGGGGGTGTCTCAGAACAATTACAGGGAGCACTCGTAGCTGAAAGCACCTGAAGCTCTGGTTTGGTTTTCACTCTAATGGCACTGAACAGAACTGATGAGAGGCTGATTTCCCTGGGAAGAGGTTCCAGGAACTCCATCCCACCGTGCCAAACGCATTAGGGATGAGCCTGCCCCCCCTGGGCTCTGCTGGATGCAGGGCAGGGTACAAACCACAGCACTCAGAGGCTCCATCCCTATAAATAACTGCAATATCAGAGGTATCTGAGCTCCCCACACCCTGCTCCATGGGATGTTGTTAACTGCTTCTCTTGTGTGCCTGACCCAGGAATATTCTTACCAATGGCCAGGCAGTCCTGAGCACTTCTCCTCCCCTCAGGAATGTTTTTCTCGTGCAGTAAAGCTGAATAAAGTGCATCTCCTACCTGCTTCCAACTGGCATTTCTAAATACCTTTATAACCAAAAGAAAAATCATCTGTAAATCCATTAAAACCAACTACTATGAAATGCTGGTGCTGATACCTTCCTCCTCAAATGAATTTCACTTGCACAGGCCCACGGATCCTCCCAGGACAGGGAAGGTTTACCCAAAGTTCTCTGCCACTGTATTTATGTGCATGCAACAATCTGGGGTTTCTTGGCAATAAAAAAGGATTATGGATTGAGGCTTGGACAGTTCAGCTGCCAATTTTATCCCTCTGATATCTGCAACCCCAGTGTTGATGACCAAAAGTTCAAAAAAAAGATACCCAGCCCAAAAATCAGTTAAAATTACAATTTTGCTGGCACACACCAAATTACAGCATGGACAAATGTAATCCACGGGCTCAGATAACAATGAAAAGTAGATTATATTTACTTTAATCTCAGCAACATGCAACCTCAGCAACTTATAAAAGGATTAAGCAGGAAGAGCTCGTGATGCAGAAGTGTAAAATCCTAATTGAACACTGAAACAGGTAGATTATGTTTGTTAAAATTAGGGATGCAATTCCACAGGTCCATTTGGCACTGTTACCCCAAAAGTGCCTCCCTGGGTTTCAGGGAGGGGTATTTCCCAACTGAGAATATTTCTAAGTGGTTTGTGTTCCTCACCATTGTGTGCAAATGCTGTGATGAATTTTCATTCAAACTCTTGGCTCACTTTATTTTTTTTTTTTTAAATTTAAAGTATAAATTATGTCTAACAAGAAACACACCAGGGATCTCTTCAATCCCCAAAGGCACTTTCTTAAAAGGAGAGAGAACAAAGGAGAAAACCTCCCAGCATGTGCTTTCCAAACCAGCTTCTTAGGACAGTATCAAGAATGACAATACTTGAACATAAGCTTTTCTTTTTCATTCTTTGATCCGTGGTTAATTGAATTGATTATTGCAAACTGTGTAATGATTTCCAAAATGCTGGAGTGGAAGGCAAAGATCACAACAATCTAATAACCAATTTAAAGAGATGTAAGAAATATTGAAGGAAAGATTTAATCACTCAAGTATACTCCTTCCAATTAGAAAGAGCTTTAAATAGCTTACCTTGAGATAAATTAGAGTCTGGGTGCAATTAGACAGGAATAGTAATTAAGATCAGGAAAATTCACATATGCCTCAGCCTATGGAGTGAGGGAGAATTCTGCAGAAGAACAAACTTTGCAGTTACCTTATTTCAGCAGCAGAAAGGAAAACATCCTGCTCCAATTTACCCCAACCTTCCCGAGCACCCAGGGATTCAGGAACCTCACCAGGCTGGGATCTGCAAAGTTGTGTTTCATCTTATCTGATTTTTTTTTTTCCCCACAGAACAAACAATCCCAATGGGGGCAAAAAAAGGCTGAAAGGCTCTGGCTTGTGGTAAGAAAATACGTTACAGGAAGGGCAATTTCATGATTAAAACTCCATGAAAAATTGTGGCAAGTAAGACTGACCACTGTTTTTCTGGAAGGAGCAAGAACTTTAATTTTCCTTTGGCAGTAGCACCCATCATATCACATTCCCTAATTTCCACATGTGATGCTCCCCACACGCAGCCCCAGGGTTCTCTGCACAGGAAGGCAACAAAGTTTTAGAAACTTGAGTAAGTTTTCCTGACAAACTTTTTCTGGCCAGGCAAAAGAGTCCCTGCCCAAGTATTACAGTTGATTTTAGTTTTTAAAGGTCACTAAATCCAAAATCAATCCCATTTGCTAATTCATCAGAGGAGAACCGCACAAGGTTTTACCTAAGAAAATGAAAATAATTAAAGGAATTCACTGGTCATTCTTCAAAGAGCTGAGTCTTAATCACAAACCCTCCCTTAGCTACCTTTCAACTATCAAAAAAAAAAAAAAGAACTTAAAAGCACATTTTCTGGGGATTTACTCCTGCTTAAAAAGTCTCCAACCATGATGTCAGAGCTTTTCCACATTTTTGTGAGGAGCACTGAGCTCCTGCAGCACCTGAGAGCCTGCAGAGCTGCAGGGTGACAGCTCCAAGCCCCTCTCCTTCCTGACAAGCAGGACCCACCCATGCACCTTCTTTAATTCTGCACTCCAAAGACAAAAAACATCAGAATGTCCCAAGGTCTTCCAAGTATGAGTTTATGAAGTAATCACTTTTTTGTCAAGCAAACTGCCAGGCTCTCATCTCTACAGAAAAAAGCCCAACTTTTCACAGAGTGCCATCCTCCAGTCCCTGCCTGGGAGTACCACTCCAATCATAACCTGAGCAGAAAACTGAAACTGAGAATAAAATAGTAACTTCTGGCATTTACCCTCCACATCCCTGAGGCAGCTATGGCACTTTAGGAAACACAAATTTTAAAAACTCTGATTTTTCTCTACTGGTTCTCAAGGAGACTTCTACGAGTGATCAGTGAAGGGTTTGGAATGACTTTATTCCCTATCTCCCATCTCTTTGAACTCCTTTTGAGTCACTCTTGCTAATAAAGGCATCACATAAAGCCAAGCTGGCTGCTGTGCACCACGAAACCCTCGCAGTGCCTTACCAAAACACACTATTCCATTTGCCACGCTAAAATTAACAAAAAACTTGAGCACTGGAATCGCATCTTAACCCTTTGATCTCGTTATGTGGGAAGCAGAGTTTGAAAAGAAAAAAAGGCTTAAGGACTACACAGCTCAAGCAATACAATGTGGCCTGAAGATACCCAGAAAAACGAAGGCCATAGGAGGATTTGAAGGAGGATCTGAAGGGTCCTGACCCACACAAGTCAGAGCACACTCAAGATTTGTTATTTCTTTACCTGCTGACAGCTCCTTAAGCATCTAAAAATGAAAGCGCACCGTACCTTTGATACACAGAAAACTGAGATCTACCGAACCTCAAGGGAAAGACAAAATACCTCCTTAGTCATACTTGACATATTCCGTAGTTTATCTCACACATTTAACACGCCTGTGCCCGCACACATTTCACATCCACCTGATTCCTGCCGTTCGCTCCGGGAACTTTACAGGAGGCAGGAGCCCTCCTGGTGAATAACGACCCTGTGACAACTGCGAGGAAACTCTGCAACTTCTAACACCCTGCAGGGTGTGCAGGGCACAGTCCGCACCCACAAAGCGCCCGCAAAGTTTCGGGGGGGTCCTTTCCTCGGATTTTGGGGCGGATGCCCACCACCCTCTATGCTGCGACTGCTCTTCCTCAAAATCGCTGATTCTTCTGCGCCTTCGGAAACCTCAAGTTCCGCGTTCGGCAGAGCTCCTCCCGCTCCTGCCCCCTCGGGTGAGCGCCCAAACCGCCCCCCCCCCAACCCAAAATCCTCCAAAAGCGCCCCAAACGCAGCGACCCCCGCGCGGGGCAGCGCCGGCCGGGCTGCGGGCGGCTCGGAGCGCCCCGTTTCACGCGTTCCGCAGGATGACAGGGACCGCCGCCAGCTCAACACCGCGGAACTCCTCCACATCTGCCTGTGACGTTCTTTATTTACCGGAGGGGCGGCGAGCCGGCCTCCCCGGCGCGCTGCCCCCGCTGTCACCGCGGGCGCCGCCG
>WBNO01016321.1:4301-24260 GCA_013400575.1 Peucedramus taeniatus | reverse complement strand
GTGAGGGCTGAGGGGCGCGGGTCCCTCCGGGCGCCCCGGCTCCCCTCAGCCCCGCGGATCGCCGCAGGGAAGCGGTGGATGCGCGTTCCTCTAGTAATAAATACATTTATTAAAATGGGATTTTGCAGCTCCGCTTCCTGCTGCTTAATCCGCGGGTTTAAGACATTTAGGAGTGCAGCGGGATGGGGCCGGGGTACCTCAGCGGGCGCCGGCGGAACCCCCGGCTCCTGGTCTGCACCAAGCGGGAAATAAGTTTTATTTCGGGCAATTACGAGTTTTATTTCAGGGAATTACAAGTTTTATTTCCCTGGGCTACTGCGGAGAAGTTCAGGAATCACCGTGAACTCGCCTGGGTTTTCGTGTTACCGAGGAACAGCAGTACAGGTGTTTCAAGAGTCTCAAAGAGCAGAGAGTTGGGATACAAATACCCCTATTTCGTGTCAATTTTGAGTGAAATTTGTGTTCTTCCAGCAGCAACCCATTGGGGAAAATATCTACCAAAATTCTGTCTGGCACGATGATGGCATCAGTTGTGAGTTTGGGTGGGTTAAATGTTAGCGTTTAAGTCACTATAGCTTGATTCAGCTTCTCTCTACCTGTGTGTTCTTCTGTAAATATAGATCACCATGACAATTTCTCTCCTTGGCCTTCACCTTAATGCACAGAACAGAACAAAGAAGACAAAATCTGCTTTTCCATAGCTGCCATAAAATCCATCATCCTACATTCAGAAAGCACTTAGATTATGGGCACTGAAAATAAAAATAAAGCTTTAATGTCCCAGCTCTGCAGATCCAAACAAGACGTGCAGGGAACCTGGGGTAAGATGACCACGAGTGGTAATTACAGAATTAAAATTTAAAACATTTGACTCAGAGGGTTACCCAGGATTTAAAATGAGGTAGTTTCTGTTAAGGGAAGAATGGGAGAGAGGTGTCATATGTGTTTAAGGAGGTTTTTTTGATACAATGCTGTTTATTGGTAAGGATATTTATATGAAGTCCTGAAAAAACAACTCCTAGTAAATAGGGATGACAATGGAATCGTATCAGGATGTGTCACATGCCATCAAATCCAGGACAGAATTACATGGATTTTGGCCAAGGTGGTCACATATACTTAACCTAGAAAAGGAACAGATAAAAATTATATGAACATACATAAATTATGTTAATATATGTTAATTATATGAACGTATATAAATTATATGTGTTCAATAAGCAGGTTTTTGATGGCATCTTGTTTGTGGTAAGGATTTATGAAGTCTGATATGCCGAGCAAAGCAAACAACTCATGTCTCTTTCCAAACTTTTCATTTCCCAGAAATATTCTCCAGACTGGCAGAAAATTGGGGGAACTCCTTGCTGGCACCCCTCTTTCTTCATCCCTCATCCCAATTCCATCGATGCCCACTGTTCTCCTGGAGTTGTGCCACGTCCAAAGGAAGCACTCAGAAAATGAGCAGCACTCTGATAATCCTGTGTGTAAGGAAGATTTCTCTCTGCTGGTTTGGGGAGGGGGCAGGGTGCTCAGTGAGATAGCTAAAAAAAAAAAAAAAATAAAAGTCAGATGACTCCAGCACGCCCACAGCTCCCATAATTAGCCTGTCTATTTCAGTGGTCTGAGGCAGCCCAGTGCAGAACCCTTTCATTTGAAATTATTAAATACACGCCATAATCATGATCTAATATGATCAATGAGTTCACATCAAGTTGAAAGAATTTGGCCTTAAAGCTCTGTAATTGTGTGGAGACAAATCCTTGCTTTATTTCAATTACTTTTGTATTTTTTCCCCCTGAACGAGGCTGCTGCACGGCAAAACAGCTTTTTCCTCTGCTTCTTCACTTCCTACCAAATTCAGTGGGATGTGGACATGTGCTGCAAGTGTTTTGCTAAATCATGGCACAACACTATCAAACTTGACATGTGGCCATAAACCACAGAGTCCTCTCTCAAAACTCACTTTAAATAAAACAGCCCCAGAATGGCTTCGGCTGCATTAAAATAAGGAAGAGAACTAAAAAAGGGGATACAGAAAATCACGTTTAAAATGCTCCTGCCAGTGTTTTTTACAGCCAAACCTCACCCAGGCTCTTCATTTTTTTTTCAGTTTGGGCTCTTTGATAGTCACTCCCTTTTCAGTGCAGAATATACTGGAGGATGGAGAAGGAACTTAATGAGAAAAACAATCTGCACTTCTATTTTTAGGCTATTATTTACATGTAGTGAAATTTTGTTCCTCTCTGCTCCCGAGGCTCAGATGATGGTTTA
Organism: Peucedramus taeniatus; assembly: GCA_013400575.1. Lineage (NCBI taxonomy): Eukaryota > Metazoa > Chordata > Aves > Passeriformes > Fringillidae > Peucedramus > Peucedramus taeniatus. The sequence continues at coordinate 21,989 of WBNO01016321.1, read as the reverse complement.
TTGCCAAAAAAAGCCTTTGTCAACACGCAGTCATTTCCAGAGGTGCTCACAGTGGCTCCAGCTGTGGCAGTGATGGCAGCACTCAGATCTGCCAGAAAATTAAATCTTTCTAAAGATTTTTTTAAAATTATTTAAAATTAAATCATTTTCTCTCCATTTCCAAAAGAAAATACTGGGATGGAGCTGGAGTAGAGGAGAACAGCCCCAAATCAATTTTCCAGTTGTCCTGCTTGTCAGCTAAAGCCACAATATTTTTTTTTATTTTTAACCTCTGTGGGGAGAGAAAATGAAAGATCAAGATTTCCCTCAGTCCTCCAAAATATTGATATTTTCAATTCCCAATTTTCCAATGCTATATTTCCCCCTTTTGGCCGTATCACACTAAAATAAATGACTTGAGGATCTGTCTCCTACCCCCCCATTTCTTTTATTTTCCTCTTCTTTAACTTCCCAAAAAATGTATCGTGCCACATAACTCTCATGCTCAAAGCCATGTTCAGACACAGTCATATTTTTTAAAGATATGCATTTTTTCTGTGAACATGTTGTTTTCATTAGTCCAAGCATCCAAGAATTCCCTCTTTGCCTAATAATCCAAATTTACTCTTTGCTTAAAAGTAATATAAGGGCATTTCTGAGCCTGAATAAAACTGATTTAATGAGAGACTCTCAGTTACTATTTCTTGATAGAAAACACGACCAAGCCATTAAAATCCCTTTATTGCTGAGGTTGTTGCAGGCCTGAAATGTGCAAAATACCCTTTTCTGAGGGACAGAAACAGGAATGTTTTAGTGAAAATTACTTGGCTGCACGAGAAGACAATGGAATAGCCAATCTCTGATAAAATAAACCCTTTTTTTTACTTTGTAACAACACACGTGGCTCCTCGTGCTGAGCAGGAAGTTGATGTGGAGTGGGCTGGCACAAACATCTCCCCCAAATCCACATCCAAGAGCAATATCAGACCAAATTATATCATATTGTGTTTCCATCCTCTCCCAGACTGGGCCCAAACGAGGGCTGCTGCTCAGGAGAGAAACTTTGCTGTGGGGGAAAGTTCAGATCTGAATTTAGGGAGCCATCCTGGAGCACTTTGGGAATGTCACCCCAGCAGGGAATGTCACCCCAGCAGTGGCACTGTGGAAGCATGCAAATGAGTTTGTGTCATTGCTGATTAGATGAGCAGTGTCTCAGTGTGACACATCCTTGTTTCCCTGTTTTTCCCTCCTGTGACACCCAGGCTCTGCTCACACCAGTGCAGCTCACACCCCGCCCTGGCTCTGCACAAACTCCCTCGCTGCCATTTCTGCAAACCTTTACTCAAATTTACATTTCTCACCTCATTTTGGGACTGCCCTGCAGACCTAGATTGTATTCCTGGCCTGGAATGACAGAATTCCCAGCCTGGAATGACAAAATTCCCAGCCCATATTCCCATCCTGGAGTGACAGAATTCCCAGACTCTATTCCCATCCTGGAGTANCTGGAATGACAAAATTCCCAGCCCATATTCCCATCCTGGAGTGACAGAATTCCCAGACTCTATTCCCATCCTGGAGTAACAGAATTCCCAGCCCTTATTCCCATCCTTGGAGTGACAGAATTCCCAGCTGTAGTCCCAGGCTGTAGTGACAGAATTCCCATCCTGGAGTGACAATTCCCAGCCCTGCTCCTGTGGCCCCACAGGCCCTGCAGCTGCAGGACAATGGCCATGGCCACAACAATCGGCTCCTTCTTTCCCAGGATTTGCATTCTCGGGATGATCTCAGGGTGGGAGGGGCTCCCAGTATCCCCTAGTATCCCCCAGTCCCCCGTCCCTGTCTGTACTGGTCTGGGCCACCTGCCCAAAGGTGAGGGGGGGGACACCTGGACAGGGTTTGGGGACACCTGGGGATGTTTGGGACAGCGTTGGGGACACCTGGGGACATCAGGGGCAGGTTTGGGGACACCTGGACAGGGTTTGGGGACACCTGGGGATGTTGGGGACATCGGGGACAGGTTTGGGGATACCTGGACAGNCTGGGGACATCAGGGGCAGGTTTGGGGACACCTGGACAGGGTTTGGGGACGCCTGGGGATGTTGGGGACATCGGGGACAGGTTTGGGGATACCTGGACAGGGTTTGGGGACACCTGGGGATGTTGAGGACATCGGGGACAGGTTTGGGGAGACCTGAGCATGTTGGAGACAGGCTTGGGGACACCAAGAGACACCAGGACTGTGGACATGTGGGGTCATCAAGAACAGGGCTGGGGACACTGAGGGACATTGGGGACAGGGTTAGTGACACCAGGACCAGGGCTGGGGACACCTGGGGACATTGGGATGGGGTTGAGGGGGTCTAAGGAACACCAAGACCAAGGCTGGGGACATCTGAGGACACCTGGGAGTATCAAAACCAGCCCTGGGGATCCCTGGGAACACCAGGGGACATTGGGAATGGGGCTGAGAGAGTCTAAGGGACACCTGGGGACCTCGGGAGCAGATCTGGGGACAGCTGGGATGACGTGGAGGAGGAGGAGAGCTTTGAGGTGCCTTCCAAGCTGGACCATTCCAGGATTCTGGAAGCTGCTGGTCTGTACTGGGACGAGGTGTGGCCAGCCCAGGGGAGGTGACAGCGTTTCCTGCCCTTGCATCCTCCTCACCTTCCTTTTACTCACCTAAAATTCACTTTTGGGATTTATTTCTGTGGAAAAACTGCCCCTTCTGGGTGGATCTGCTTGCTTTTCTCCAGGCCTTTATTTGCATTATTCTGTTTTTTTTTCTGAAATGAAAACTGGAATAGTTCTGTCTCTGAGAATAAATGGTCATTCCTGAGATATTCATCTCCAGTTGGAAAAGCATTTCCTTTGGCCAAGTTAAATCCCCCCTTTTTTTTTTTTTTTTTTTTTTTTAAACAAAATTCCATTTCCATAAATCCCTGTTGGGTTTTTTTTTTTTTTTTTTGTCATTAGCACCCATTTTCATAATTTGTGGATGCAGCACAAGAAGAAAGAGCAAAAAGCAACCACAGCAGGTCCTGGGCAGCTGAGAAATTCAAAGCCAGGCAAGACTTAAAACATCAGATCCTCCAGAAGCTTCAAATTGGCCAAAAAACTCTTCAAACATGAGGAGAAAAACTCCAGAAAGCTGCATTTATTTCCCAGATATCATCAGAGAGGTAAGGGAGGCTTTTAATTGCACTCCAGACTTCCAGCATCAACAAACCCAGGGTTTCACTGGGAGGAACCCTCTCACTCCAATTAAAAGTGATCTTTTAAGGCCCCAGTGCTTAAGTCAGAAGTTGTTTCTACAGATAATAAATGATTCTTAATAAGCAAAGCCTGTGGCAATAAAACAAAGAAATAAAAATAATTCACATTTTCCAGAAGTTGGAGAGTGAGTCCTTAGGATGTTCCCCCATCCCTCCACTCACACAGTGCATGTAATCTGAATATAACAATCCAGAATATAATCTGAATTTTGTAATCATTTTTCACAGAGAGTGATCTGTTCCAATTTGAGTCTCTTTCCTGTCCCTTAATTCCCATTATGGACCACACGTGGAATTCCTACGGAGCAGATTTTGCTCCAAATTTCCTTTTTTTTTTTGCCTAAAAAGCAGGATAAACTCAGAATAAAGCAGCAGCAGCCAGGCTCTGCCCTGAGATGGGCTCAGCTAGGAAAAAAAAAATCTTCATTTTCACCCAATCCCTCTTCTTCCAGCATCCCCTGAGTCATGGGAACGCTGCAAATAAAGCTGAGCTCCAGCAGCAAGCAGAGTTCATTTCAGATGGCTCATGTGAAAACAACCCAGCTAATTATGCTGCAGTAATTACCTGAAAATTATATGTATGTTGTTTTTCCACCAGTCAATAGTGCTATTTTTGAACTTCTCATTGTTCTCATGGCCTGCTGGAGTCACATTGTCTCGAAATCCTCTTTTTTTGGCTCATCACTCACTCACCTCTGGACTGGGGAGGGCTTTTCAGGAGAAGTTCCACCTGCAGCATTTGCTCTGCTCAGATCAGATCCTCCCCTGTGCTGCATTTCAGAAATATTTCCATTTTAATCATCTTGAAGTAGAATTACAAGATCCTGACTCAACATCCCATCAAGATTTCCTCCTGCACATCAAAAATCCTAAAAATTCCTGGATTCCTGGTTGGGATCATCCTGATTTGGAAAAGTTTCATTTCCTCCAGCTCAGATCTTCACCTGTGCTGCATTTCAGAAATTATTTCCATTTTAATGGTCTTTTAAGTAAGAATTACAAGATTCTGACTCAACATCACTTAAAGATTTCCTCCTGCACATCAAAAATTCTGAAAATTCCTGGATTCCTGGCTGGGATCATCCTGATTTGGAAGAGTTTCATTTCCTCCCCTGCCCTGGGAGGGGCTTGTGATCCTTGTCTGGTTTTTTTCCTTTCAAGAGCCACCAATAAACGCAGCTGAGTGTCACACCCCACTCCCAGGAAGGGAATGCTGTCAAGCAGCAAGGCTGGGAAAACGGGAGGCAGGAATTCCTGGATCAATCCCAAAAAACTCCTGCCATATTCCCTGATTTTACCCAAATCCACGGGGTAAAACGCACTCGGAACGACTCCTTGGGGAAAGGAAGATGCTGCTGATAAAAGGTGTCTCCCTGGACTGCTGAGAGGAAATTAATTAACATTTGGAAAAGCACTTTGAGATTCTTGGATGAAAGATGCTGGAGCTGGAATGCTGGCAACATTCAAATAAGTTGGAATAACGTTAATATTTATTGCACACAGCGCTTTCATCTTCAAAGCTCTTTACCAACATCAATGAGTTAACAAAGAAAACATTAATAAAGATTATATTTACCCATTAAATTACCCTCCTAAAACACAGATAAACAGAGCTGCCTCCAGTTAAAAAATAGTATTTAAAAAAAAAGCTGAGCTCCAACTCCAGTATCAGACACTCAATCCGTGGTGGGGCTATCCATGGAAAACCAACTTGGAATGAGGAATTATTAGTTTATATTGTGAAAGAGGAATAATTTTTGTTTATATTTTTAATGAGGAATTATTAGTGTAATAATTTTAACTTTTAATGAGGCTAACTGGACCTTAGGCCTAATCCTAAGGTGAAAAATCAGGATGGCAAAGGGAGAAGGAAGAGAAGAGCTTGGAAAAAGGCTCTGGTTGGTGAGCAGGAATTCCAGAATCCCTGAGGTTGGAAAAGCCCTCCAAGGTCATCAAGTCCCAAAAATTACTCTCCCAAAATTACCCTCCAGTTAAAAAACAGTATTTAAAAAAAAAGCTGAGCTCCAACTCCAGTATCAGACACTCAATCCGTGGTGGGGCTATCCATGGAAAACCAACTTGGAATGAGGAATTGGTACTTTATGCTTTTAATGAGGAATTATTAGTTTATATTTTTCATGAGGAATTGTTAGTTTATCTTTTTAATGAGGAATTGTTAGTTTATACTTTTAAACTAATTAATTTGACCTATTTTAAACAAGTTAATTGGACCCTCGGCCTAATCCACCACAACCAGGGTGGGAAATCAGGATGGCAGAGGGGGAAGGAAGAGCAGTGCTTGGGGAAGGCTCTGCTTTGCCAGAGAGGTTGGTGAGCAGGAATTCCAGAATCCCTGAGGCTGGAAAAGCCCTCCAAGGCCATCGAGTCCAGGCTGTGCCCCATCCCCACCTTGTCACCTGAGTGCCACATCCACAATTCCTTGGACACCTGGGATGATGTGGAGGACGAGAAGAGCTTTGAGGTGCCTTGCAAGCTGAACCATTCCAGGATTCTGGAAGATCAGCATCCAGGGCTGGGGACTGCAGACCTCCCTGAGCTGGCGTTTCCAGGAGGAGGAGGAGGATGTTTGGGTTTGTTGTGTCTTTGGGATAAACTCCAGGGAAGGGAGGAACGCTCTGTTCCACGGGAAGCAGAGGTGGAACCCTGGGGCTCCCAGACTAAACCATCTCCAGGAATCACACTCTCCTTTTTTATTTGGAATTCAATCCTTGCTGGCACAGGCACAGCTCTGCCATTATCACTGGGAAGCTCTGCCCAGCGATTTACTGGAAAACCAGTAAAGGAGAGAGCACTTCCAAGTGCATTATCTGCATTGATTGCAAACACTCACGGGGCAGCCAGAGCCCTCTGCCTCTGGGGCTCACCTCCCCTCCCCCAGCTGGAAAGAGAAAGAAATCAAGAGAAAGAAATCAAGATGAATAAATCAAGATGAATAAATAAAACCAGGGGGAAAGCATTCTGTTGTGATTCCCCCCCTCCCCAACCCTGATTTATCCCAAATCCCACCCATCTCCTTGAGCAGACTCTCTGGCACTGCTGCACTCGGATTAATTCCAGCACATAATGGGCTGGGATAGATTTTTTAGAAGTGCACGGTGCTCTGCACAGGCTCTGGAGGTCACTTTGGGCAGCCCATCGATGCTCAGCATCAACATTCCTGCTCAGCTGCTCCGTGCTCGGGCTCGCCACGAGCCCAAAGCCCTTCCCTGGTTTGTTCCGGGCTGGCTGTGAAAAACACCCCATAATCTGCAAAGTGTTTTGTGGCTCTTGTCAGGAGTGGGGCAGCTCCTCCCGAGCTTTACAAACCCAGGCACACATCAAAGTGCCCCAGTTCATCTCCTGTGCACCCCCGGCCAGGCAGAGCTTCAAACCTGTTTTGTTTTGGAGAGAAATCAAATGTTACCTTTGGGAAATGGGTTATTATTAACATTACACTGGGCTTTTGGGCTCCTTCCAAGAGCTCTGCTGAGTTCCAGGCCTTTGGTCACCGCCTTGGCTTTGTGGCCTGGATTTCTGGGCAGACACCGGGGCTGAGCCATCAGAGGGGTTTGCAAACATTGATTTTTGTCCTGACGCCTCCCGGGAGCCCCTGAGAGCCTTTCACCCTGCTGGGAAAAAAGCACAGGAGCAGGAGCTCGTGGTCTGTGTTACTGAGTCAGGTCTTATGTTATAGTCTACTTTTTTTTACTGAATTGTGTTATTATATATAAATTTCTTGTATTTTAATTCATAATGTATATATTTGTATATAATATTCATATATTTTATATATAATATTGATGTGTTTATATTTATAATACATAATATTTGGATATTTATTTATTTATATAATGTATAATATTTAATTATTATACTAATACTAATACTATACTAATACTAATACTAATATTTAATTTATGCTAATAATATATAATATTTATGTAGTATTGTTTTAATTTTTGTATTGTATGTATGTATTAATAATACATAATTTTGTATGTATTAATTTTTTCTTTATTTTTGTAGTTATNATATATATATTTATTTATATTTCAGAAGGCTTCCTTAATTTTTTAATTATAAATTTATATTTTTAATACTTAAGTTTAGAAGGTTTTTTAAAATGTTTTTATTTATTTTAAATTATAAATTTATATCTTTAATATTTAAGCTTAGAAGGTTCATTTAGTGTTTTATATTAAATTTTGTGTTTAAGTTTTAGTTTATAGATTTAGAGCTTTAAGAATTTTTTGTGGTTTAGATTTTATTTTTTTTTTATTTAATTCAGATAAAGTGCTGTAAGGACAGGCCAGACTGACAGCCAGCCAAAGAGCCAAGGTCTTTTCCTCCCCATGTGATCTCTCCATTCTCCCCTCCATCAACAGGTTCCCGTTTCTCTGTCGCTGTCAGCTGTGGCACGGATGTGGCACAAAGAGCCTTTTGTGCGCCCTGCCCGGAGCCTTCCCCGCGCTCCAGCTCACCGGGGCTGCGCGGCCCAGCCTTGGCCCGCCGGGCTCCTCCAGTGGCGACATCGCCTGTGCCGACAGCAGCGGCACCCTGAGCGAGCACCGGCCGGCAGAACTGAAATTCCTGCTCCTCATCTGCTCCAGAGCTCCTGCCCTGCATCCCGCCTGGAATTACCAGCAGCTCCTGACAGCCCTGAGCCAGGCAGGAGCTGCCTCTTCCCCCACCAAACTCCTGCTGCCTCAGGTTTGGATTTTCTATTTTCAGATTCTGTGCTGCTTTAGTGGGTGGGGTCTGGGCTTCACATTATGGGATGGTGAGCTCTGCACAGAGCAGGGAGACAAAACAATTCCTGCTCCAGCTGGGGACCAAGGACAAATGATCCAAATCTCAGCCCCAAGAGAGAAAAACAAGCAGGATGGGAGTGCATGGGCTAAAGCTGGGATGGGACAATGAACTCCAAGGTGCAAATGGAGCAGAACTGATCCAAGGCAGAGACCCCGTGCCCGCTCGAGCATTTTGGGACCATTTTGGTTCCTCTTGGGTGCAGCCCTGGCTGGGCTCTTGTGCTGCCCAAGGTGGATCCATGGAGGAGATCCTTTGAATCAATCCCTGCTTTATTCTGTAGCTCTGCCCAGCCTCTGCTCTAGGCCAGCCCAAGGCATCACTTTCCCTTCCTGCTCAGTGTGGGGCAGTTCCCACAGCTCCTTAGATTCCAGTAGGATTCCTGCCCCATTTCTGCTGCATCCATGGATTCCCCCAGGAATGCCTCACTGAGGGACAAGCACCAGAACACCAGGAGAAGTTGCTGATTTTCCCTGTTCTCCCAATTTCCTGGCATTTGTCACCACCTTGCCCTCAAGCTGCCTGATTAGGAAGGCTGGGAAAAGCTGTGCTGGCTTGGAGGGACCTTGTGAGGAACATCCTGCAGTTACCACGGGCTGGAGAGAGTTCACAGCCTGGAGCTGGCACTTGTTCTGCACTGTCACAGAAACCCTTTTGTTTTCCCAGGAAAACAGCTCCGGAGCCAAATTCCTACCTGTCTCCTGCAGGGTGTGTCCTTGCCCCATCACAGAGCAGGGTTTTGCTCCAGGTGACCCTACCCTGGAACCCCAAGGGTGGCTTAGGGCTGCTGAGGAGGAGAAGAACCAACTCTTTTTTTTTGTTATTATTTCACTTCTCTCACCAAAGATTTGTGTTGACAAATGTTTTTCCCAGAGCCTGGCAGGGGGTGGGACTGGTTTCACTTTCCCGGGTGTTTAAGGGCTGTGAAAGCTCAGCCTCACCGTTTGCTGCTGCTCCAGAGGAGGGAGGAGAAGGGGAGGAACTTCTTATCTGCCCCCGGAGCCCTTATCTGAGCCGGCCAGCTGGGAGGGACAGAGGGAGGGGAGGACAGACAGCATCTGCAAGGAAATAAAACTGGGAGAGAAAGGGGGGGGTTTCTGCACCCAAAACGCTCCTTGGGACATCCAAAACACCCCTTGTGACATGCAAAACACCTCTTGTGACATGCAAAACGCCTCCTGTGACACCCAGAAACCTCTTTGGTGGCCAAAACCCCCCTTGAGACACCCAAAACACTTCCTGGGAAACCCAGAATGCCCCTTGTGCCACCCAAAACCCCTCCTGGGACACCCTAAAACTCCTCTGGTGCCAGCACTCCCTGGCCTGGCTGTGCCCTCAGCAGGACAGGGTGGCACCTGTGGTGTCACCTCGGGCTCGTGGCCCTCAGGCTCTGCAGCAGCACAGAAATATCTCCAAAAAAAAAAAAAAAGAAACTCACCCTGGATTTGATGTTGCCAGTGCCACAATCCTCCCTTAACACGGCGTTTGTGCCCCAAAATTTCAGCCTGGAGGAGAGGAGGGGGCTCCTGGCAGAGCCCAAAGATGCTCCAGGAGAGGGACTTGGAGGGACAGGACACGGGAATGGCTTTAAGCTGAAAGAGATGGGATTTTGGGATGGAATTGTTCCCTGGGAGGGTGAGGAGGGCTGGGATGGAATTCCCAGAGGAGCTGGGGCTGCCCCTGGATCCCTGGAATGTCCCAGGCCAGGCTGGAGCACCCTGGGACAGTGGAAGGTGTCCCTGCCATGGCACTGGATGGGATTTAAGGTCCCTCCATCCCAAATCCTTCCAGAATTCCAGGGTAATTTTGGCTTCAACCTGCTCAGCATTCCATTGGGCCAGCAGGATTTAAGGCTGGACACCTCAGACAGAGCCACCACCTGAGTTCCAAAAACAAATCATTCGTAATACATTTTAAAAATTAAAAAAAAACAAAAACAAACAAACAAACAACAGGCAGAAATGTGATGACAGAATTTCCTCCAGAACCTCTGCTACATGAAAATGAAGCTTTTAATTTAGCTGAGATTTCACTCTGAAGAGAAAGATGCACAATTTGTTCGGGATGAGTTGACAGATGGGAAAATTAAGTCCTCTGTTATTGTTCCATTTGCTGGATGCAAAAAAAATACTTAACACTTGCAGAGGACTTGGAGGATGGGGAGAGCTCTGAGATATCAGCTGGCTGGACAGAAATCAGGGACAGCAGTGGCTGGGGCCGATCCTGGGAGATGCCACATGCTCCCAGCCTCTCCAAAAATCAGTTTTTTCCTCAGCATTCCTCAGCCCTGTGGGAAAGCCAAGGAATAAAGGGGTGGAATTTAGCATTCGACCAAAAAAGCAGAATTACACAAGATCCTTTCTGTTTGATGTCTCCACCCAGTGAACTCTTTGAAAACAGTAACTTCTCTCTTTCAGTTGAATTTTCCTTTTTTTTTTTCTTTTTTTTTTTTTTTAAGTTGGAAGCCTTTAGCTAAAATATCTTTCTTTTCTCTGCTAATAAAGACAGACTGTTAGCACTGCTTTTTCCTTTCCCATTGAAGATGTCCTGCAGTTTTCTCCCGTCTGGAGACCCAAAAATTCTTTCAAATGATACCAAGAAATAATTGGCACCTCTTGGCCAAAATCGCCGCGGAGCGGCCGCTCCTGCGCTCACATCTGGGCTCTCCCAAACAATAAATCATGGATTAATGGCACATCCTGGAGCAGACTGGAGGCCAAATTCCCCTCTGGGAGGTGGGGTTACGATGGACCTGCTGTACCCGGGATGTTCCCATATCTTTTTTTTACATAAAGTAAAAATCAGCTGTAAAATGATGGGAAAATGGGTTTAAAACAAACAAACAAAAAATGGTTTAAAAAAAAAAAAACCACCCCACCCCCAGCATTATCCCATTATTCCCGTGGTTTAAAGGGCTGGGTCTGGTTTGAGGTGCTCAGGACTCTGTGTCCCATGACAAACAGAGGGGTTTGGTGGTGCTTAATTGGACTTTGTTCCTCTTGATCAGCCGGGCAGGCACAGCCCGTCCGTTCTGCTCTGCTCCCCTGGCAGCCGGGAGGGGCCTCGGGGAAAATCCACCCCAGGGACAATCCACACTCCTGGTTCCAGCACCTCCGAGGAGCTGCAGAGCCAGCCCATCCCAAAAACCCCCGGAAAACGTGGATACAGCCACAGTTATTCCCTTGCTGTATCCCAGCTCTGCCCAAACCTTCAGGTTTTGCAGAAGGGACCACGGAATCTTTAGGCTGGAAAATCCCTCCAGGAAGGGTCCAGGCACCAACCCAGCAGTGCCAGCTGTGTCCCCAAGGGCCTGTCCTGGTTTGGAAAGCCAGGTGTCTGCTGAGGAGGGCAGGAGCCTCCTCTGAAATGGAAAATGCAAACCCCTCCCTCCAAATTGCTATAAATTTGAAATTAAGGGGCTCTCAGGCAAAGAATTGGGAGTAGGAATAACAGTTCTTCGTTAGGAAATAGTAAAATAAATAAAAATAAAAATTAAAAACCACTGCCAGAGTGAGAAGAGGAGCTGACCCCCTGTGGGTCAGGGTGTGGCACAGTCCCATTCCATGGTGGCTGCTCCTCCTGCAGTGCCAGGGGTGGCTCTGGTGGAGCAGGGATCCTGGAGAAGGGGGGAGTTTTCCTCTGAAGCTCCAGGGGTGCTGGAGATGGGCCTGGTCACCCTCTGGGAATGCAGGGGAGCAGAAAGCTGCTCCTCTGGGAATGCAGGGGAGCAGAAAGCTGCTCCTCTGGGAATGCAGTGGCAAAGGCTGTTCTGGTGTCCCAATCCCCAGATTGGATCCAGGTAGGAATGCTTGGCTCCTCCCCTGGGCGGAGCCTCTCTCCATGGGAGGATGGGATTTCATCAGCCATGCAGGGACACTCACTGGCCATGGACAGAAGATAATTAATAATTAATGACCCATTAACAGAAGAGATCTCCTGGAGGGAGGATTGGTTGTGGAAGAGATAAAGAAAAACTGCCCAGTGAACAGAAGAGAACTGCCCCAGCTCTGACAGATGGAAGTGGAGCACACAGCCCCAGCCACATCCTGCATTTCCAGCCTCAGGCAGTGCCACATTTCCACAGGGATGTTCCAGAAGGACAATTGCTCATCAGGACACTGGATTGCCTCATTCCCTTGGGATCCATCCCAGGAACTCATTGGCCTCAGAGGAAAGTCTCACTGCAGGTACCAAGGAGCTCTCCAAGGCTCCACCCTCCATCCCACTTCAGCTCCTTTAGGCAAATCCCCTTCTGCACTTTTAGGATTTTTCCCCTTCTTTCAGCCATTTTTTTCCCCATGGACGTTTTCTTGGAGAGAAAAACCTAAAAAAACCAATTTAAACCCAGCCTATTGTTTTCACAAGGCCGAGCTGCAGCGAGCTCTCAGAACGTGGTTATGATTTGCCACATCTGTTATTTTTACACTTTGTTTTTGTGCCAAGAGCCCCATAAAAGGTGCCCTGTAACCCCATGGTGCCACAATTGGGAGCCCACGTGAGCATTTCAGCCCCAATCTCACCCAGGGTTTTTGTTTCTGAACATCTTTTAGCCCAGCCAGACACGAGATCAAGCGTGGTGTGGATCCTCCCTTTACAGACAGATCCAGTGGATGAGTTCATGGAATCATGGAATTCTGGAATCATCCAGTTCCATGGGCAAGGACTCCTTTCACTGTCCCAGGCTGCTCCAAGCCCCAGTGTCCAACCTGGCCTTGGGAACTTCCAGGGGCAGCCACAGCTTCTCTGGGAATTCCATCCCAGCCCCTCCCATCCTCCCAGGGAACAATCCCTTCCCCATGTCCCACCCAAATTTCCCATTTTCCACTTTGGAGCCATTCCCTGTCCCTCCATCCCTCATCCCCGGTCCCTCTCCAGCTCTCCTGGAGCCCCTTCAGGCCCTGGAAGGGCTCTGAGATATTCCCAGAACCTTCTCTTCTCTTTTCCAGGCTGGATCACCCCCGCTCTCCCTGAAGAGCCCTGCAGAGGAGCCTCCCCCACCTGGGAGCAGGGATTTGGTTGTGGCAGAGCTTTGCTGTGCCAGGAGCAGATTTCCTGGGACACCCCACAGCTCTGCCATGGCTGAGACTCCGAGAAATTTGGAAATTTCCAGCCTGGCACTGCTTTAAATGCAAGGCTCCATCTCCTTCTCCCGGGTCAGAGATTCTGTGTGCAGTTCCTAATTTGGACCACAGCTCTGGAAAACTTGATTAGAGCTGTGAAAATGGAATTTTTATTGGGGAGAACGGAGCTCTTGCCAAGGTTTGTTTTTCAAGGGAGTAAGACCTAAGCCTGGAAGTGGTTCCAGGGCTGTGCTAGTCTGGATGCCCTTGCACTGCTTTATGGAATCACGCAGCCAAAGCTGGACGGGCTGGTGGTGTTTGCTTTGGACAAGAGCTGCAGATGGTAACCAGCTCCAAATGTGCTCCTCAACATGGTGCAGGCATCGCTAAAATCCCATTTTCTCCCAGGTTTCTCCTTTTTTCCCCCCATTTCTCTTTCATTTTTACACAATTTACATGTTCTCAAATCCATCCTACCTGAAAACAAGGAAGCATTTAAAGCAGGCAGCAGAGTAACAGCCCCAACTTCAGAAAAATCACCACAGACACATCTCCAGCAGCATCCAAAGCCCAAATTCCCACAAAATCCAGCCTAAACCCCTTGTTCAGGTGGAAGTCTTCCAGGGAACAGCTCATCAGCTTCCTCCAGGGAGCCCACAAAGGTTATGGCGTGGAGTGACCCTCTGGAGGGAACTTTCCACGCGGGCTGAGCGGAGCCATAAATCCAGGAATGTTTGGGAAAGGAGCAAATTAAAACGTGCCAGACTTGGCAGGGCCTGTGTGAGCGCAGGGCTGGGGGAAGGTGACATTAATGGCCCTTCCAGCCCACGGCTGAGCTCGATTCCAGAGCCAGGGGAGCACCAGAGGATTCCCAAAAAGTGCTCCTGGCCTCTTCCAGAGGGTTTTTCCTTTGGGGCAGGAATTCTGCAGCTTTTCCCCCCATGCCAGGGGGATCCTGCCCCTCACCTGCAGGAGAGTTGTGGGACAGGAGGGACAGGGAGCTCCTGGAGCAACCCAGGGGGTGACTGTGAAGGTCAGTGGGGGGACTGGAGCACCCCCATTGTGAGGACAGGAGGAGGAGATGGAGCTGCTCAGCCTGGGGGAGAGAGCTCCAAAATAACATCAAATAAGATGCAAAATCTTACAATTGCATTTAGGGGGCAAGATCCCCAAAACAAGCAGATCTGAACAATCCCTCCAAAATGAGCAGATCCCACAGCTTCTTTAAGAGTCAGAAAGGAGATCAAAGGGAGGGATTGTCAGCTTTTAAGGGGCAAAAAAAAAAACCAGGAAAATGTGGTTTAAGTTTCCAGGAGAATTACAGAGTTCACTCTGTTACGTGAAAATAAAAGTGGTTCTGTAAGCAAGGCAGAGCTGCCCTGCTCACTCCCTTCTCACAACAGAGCAACACCAAAAAGTCGTGTTAGCACCCAAAATTCAATCAATTTAATCAAACCCACCTCTCCTCACACATGGACACCCCTGTTTATGCACAGCTCCTCGCTGTGCTGTTCACACTTGCCCCTAAAATGCTGAATTTCAACCCAAAGGACACCAGCCAGACACATCACCACTCAAATTAAATGGGTTTCCCAAAAGAAGAGAAGGCAGGAGTAGCCTCCAGCCAGGCAAGGACTAAACATCACCTTGGCACGCTGAAACAGCTGGGATTTTTCCCAAGAAAGTTCTTTTTGGATTTGCAGGCAGCCAACAGCTCATGGGATCATTTTGGTCACACCTGAACCCTCCAGGTCCTCCTCAGATCCTGGACAAACACAACCAGGGTGGGCAGGATCCTGGGAATCTGCCAGCATCTGTGGGACCACGGGATCATTTTGGTCACACCTGAACATTCCAAGTCCTCCTCAGATCCTGGACAAACACAACCAGGGTGGGCAGGATCCTGGGAATCTGCCAGCATCTCTGGGACCACGGGATCATCCCCAAAGGGTCACAGCAGCGCTGGGGCTGGGGAAAAGCACCTGGGGCTCGCAGCTTTGGTCTGGGAGGGGAGGAGGACGCCCTGGGGAGGTGCTGGAGCAGATCCTGCTGGATGCATTCCCGAGGGGCCGAGAGCTGGGAACAGCCAGTGCAGCTCCCGGGCACGGAGCGTTCCTGAGGCGCTCAGGGATGCAAGGAAGGGACATCAGGGTTATTTACCTTGGCTCTGGCAGGGCTTTGGCACAGCGGCCGCAGGATCCTCGTGGCCAAAGCGCTGATTTGGGGACTGGATAAGGGAACGGGCAGCAGGAATGGCCGGGCTGTGGCCGGGGCACAAAGTCCGGCGGGCAGCGGGGGCAGCGCCGTCCCTGGGGATCGGTGCTGTCCTTACCCCGGCGATGGGACAGCGAGCCGGGAGCAGTGCTGGGACACCCCAGGGACAGGGACCGCGGGAGGGCAAATGTCGCGTCCTGCCCGGGCTGGGAGCAGCCTGTGCCTCCTCCCGGGGGGAGCCCGGGCAGGGCCCGCGGCGGGAGCGCAAAAACGGGAACTGCGGAGGGGAGCGCTGGGGGAGCGCTGGGGGAGCTCCGGGCTGAGCGCTGGGGGAGCGCTGGGCTGAGCGCTGGGCTGAGCGCTGGGGGAGCTCCGGGCTGAGCGCCGGGCTGAGCTCCGGGCTGAGCGCCGCTGCGGCCGCCACCTCCTGGCGCCTTCCTGGAATCATGGACTGGGGTGGGATTGAGTTTAAATCCCATCCAGTGCCCCCCCTGCCATGGCAGAGACATCTGCCGCCGTCCCAGGCTGCTCCAACCCGGCCATGGGCACTGCCAGGGGCGGCCACAGCTCCTCTGGGAATTCCATCCCAGCACCCTCACAGGGAACAATTCCTGCCCAACATCCCATCTAAAACTCACCCACGCGGAGGTTCGGGACACGCTCGGCGCCCTCTGGCACATTCCCATCCAATCCCGCCCCCTGGCACTTGGCATCGCCGCTGGAGACCCCCTGAGGCATCCCCGGCTCCGGGAATCGCCTCCCGCCGGGAGGAGCCCCTGGAACCCGACCCCAGCATCCACGCGATGGCTCCGGGCGCTTCCCGAGGGGGGAAATCCCTGCCGGGTTTTCCCGGGGGGTCTCCGGTGCCTCAGGGAACAGGGTGGGAGCGGCTCCGAGAGGGCGCTCCCGGCCCGGGCCGGGCGGCAGAAGGAGCCGCTCTGTCCCCGAGAGCCACCAGCAGGGCACGGGCAGCAGCAGATGGGGCCAGGCTGGGCCAGGCTGCGGGGCTGGCGAGCAGCTCCTCGGCTCTGCTCCGCCACCGGCCCGAAAGAACAGCTCCATCAGCTGCGGCCAGCAGACCTTCTGCTTCCCCCCACGCCTAATTCCTCACGCACAGCCACTCCAGGCTCCTCTTCCTGCTTTAATTATTTAAAAACCCCGACTCTGGTTGTTTATTTTCAGGGCTTGTTACCGCATTCAACTATTTTGAGACTAAACAACAACAAAAATAAAAAATGTGAAGCCTTTCCCTCATTCTGCCGGTGAAGTTTAATTCACTCTAATTATTTCATATTACTTAGACTGTAATAGTTTCATAATTTCTAGTATATTAAGCACTTAATACGTTGTGTCATTTCAAGGCGCATATTAAATTCTGCAAAGCACATTTTAATGAGCACTAAGTAGTGGGGCAATATTAATACAACCTAATGGCTCATTTCTGTGCCCGGGGTGGGAGGCACCGCTGGGGCAGGTGGGCACGGCGGGGCCTGGGGGAAATTATGGGCTGGAGAGACACCCAGGGCACCTCCTCTGCAGGGTCACCAGTGCCACTTCTGTCAGGTGGCACCAGCGACACAGAGAGGCACAAAACGCAAAGGGAACAGTTCTGCTGCCCCTCCAAAACTCCAAAATGGTCCAAATGCTTCATTCCCTCAAGCGAGGGTCTCTCAGCTCAACCCAGCCCCTCAATCCCCCTCCCTGGGTCACAGGACCCCCCTGCACTCGCCTGCCTGGAGGTGCCACCAGCCCCAGCTGCTCCGCCCAGGAACTCCTGTCACACTCGGGATGGCCTGTGCAGGGTGGCTGCGACCAGAGGAAGAATCCAGAACCCCAGAACGGTTTGGAAGAGACCCTAAAGCCCATCCTGTTCCCTGCCGGGAGCCTCCCACTGCCCCGAGCCCCGTCCAGCCCGGCCTCGGACACTCCAGGGATGGGGCAGAGAAGCCTCGAGAACTTCTCAGAGACCCGAACAAACAAAAACCCCACCTGGGCTTCCTCCCCAGGGGTTTTTAACCTTCACCCCGCCCCGCCTGCCCTGCCTGGGAGGGGCCTCCTCCTCCTCAGGGCTGGGTGGGGACGCAGCTCCCGCTCAGCTGATCCCGAGCCGGGATTAGGGGGAGAGCGGAGGAGCTGCACCTCCGGCTGCGCCCACGCGGTGGCGACCCAGGCCGCGGAACGGGCTAATGAGCCCGGGCTAATTAACAGCGGCTCCTTCCCGCCGAGCTCCCGGGGCCGGCCCGCAGCGCAGCGGGCATCGGGCACCTTCGCTGGCCCCTGCCCTGACCCCGGGCTGCTCCGGGCCCGCATCCCTTCCCCGGGCCCGGGGTGCTCGGTGCCTCCCCCCGAGC
>WBNO01016320.1:0-16273 GCA_013400575.1 Peucedramus taeniatus | reverse complement strand
TTTTTTTTTTTTTTTTGCCAAGAAATGCTGCAGAAAAAGACACCAATTATTCCAACTGGCCTGAAAGCAAAAGGCCAGACTGGGCTCACTTACCCATTTTCCATAGATCCCAGAAGAAGAATTGATGTTGCAGAGTAACTACACAACTTCAGCCATTGGTTTCTTTAGCATATTTAACAAGTGATGCCAGATATTAAGTGCCCAATGAATGAGCTTCATTGGCTACATGATCCTGCAGGAACCACTTCAGCTCTCAGGCTCAAAAGTCACACGTGTCCGCCAGAACAGGATCTCTCTTCAGATTTTGTGAACATACTCAACAGAAGGTCCAAAGGTCATTGTTAAACACCATGTTTTGCTGAAAGACCAAAAGACTTAAAATACCTGCAAGGGGTTGGCTTAGCAGGACTTAGAGATCAAAGCCTGACAAGATTTCCCACAAAATTTCCTTGGAAAAAGGAACAAAGCTTGGCCAAATCATCTCCGTTTTAACATGCCTTCACTCGTTGAAAATCATAGAATCACAGAATGATTTGGGTTGGAAGGGACTCAAAGATCATCTAATTCCAAACCCCCTGACAGGGGAACAGGGCCACCTTCCACTACTCCAGATTGCTCAGAGCCCCATCCAGCCTGTTCAGGAAGACTTCCAGAGATGGGGCATCCACAGCTTCTTTGGACATCCTGTGCCAGGGCCTCATCACCCCTCCTAATATCTAAGCTAAACCTGCTGTCTGTCACTGTCACTCTGTCACTCTGTCACTCCAGGCCCCTGTAAACAGTCTCTTTTTTGTGGGCCCTTTCAAGTACTGGAAGGCTGCAATTGGGTCACCTAGAAGACTTCTCTTTTCCAATATGAAGAATCTGAAATGTCTCAGCTGTTCCTTATTGGAGAGCTGTTCCATCCCCCAATCATTTTAGTAGCCTTGGTCCAACAGGTCCCCGTCCTTCTTGTGCTGGGGACTCCAGGGCTGGATGCAGCAATCCAGGTGGGGGTCTCATTGCCATTACATCCAGTAGGTGAAAAATGAATGCCCTTGCACATCAGTGATGTGGAATGTCAATTGCATACTGAAGCAGCTAGACATTTCAATCCTATGCTGATAAATTTGTTCCTTTGAAAATGTGGAACATACTTCAAAAATATCAATGTGATGCCTCAGTGAACATCCCTTTATTGAAAAACCACAGTAACGACACAACTCTGGTCACAAACAAATGGCCTGACAAAGTCCAGATACAGACAGTCAAGGTCCTCTTCTGCCTTCACAATCACAAGACTGATTACAATGGAAATGGCCCCCCCATGCACCTCAGGGAGTAATTGGCCTTTAGTTTCCAACACCTTTCAGTCCATGTTGTTCTGATGATGAAAGCTTTCCTCTTTTGCTGCTCCAAGCACCACTTTCTATCTATATAGCACTTGTGAACATCATGGCATTTTGCTCCAAAGGGGGAAATCTCTATCTGCATTACTAGAAATGAGGAGAGAAAAAACAAAAATATTGAATGACAAATCAACATGTTCAAAGGTATTGGCAGCTACAAATAATACTAAGTCTCAGACATCCAGTCTACCATGCTCTATCTATTCAATCTAACCCAGGAGCTGCTAGATACCTTGGAGACTGTACACTAATAAAGCAGAAAGAAAGAAAAGAAAGCACTGTGAAATAAATAATAAATTATACAGTGTTAAAACAAGGACTGAAATGATTGGTGACATGGAAAAAGAGGAGTCTGAGCAGCAACACAAAAACAAATAGGTACTAGAAAGTAATAGAAGGAACATCAACAGATACCACCAATCAAGTAGCAATCAGGAATTAAATTTGTTTTGCAAAACCAATCTCATGTAAATCAAGAGGAGACATATCAGAATTTAGGTGAGGTGTGAGTGTAAGCTTGAATTTACAGGAACTAAAGATAGAAAAGTTATTCAAGTTGTGTAATTGTTGTACCTTTGTTTGGCATTCTGGAGAAACATTTTGAATGGAAAGGCCTTGCCTTTACAGCTCTCTGTTTTCATTTTGCTCATGGTTTTTTCTCTGAAGTTTTGCATGTGCAAATAGCATAACCAACTACTAAATCCAAGCCACAACTTCATTTTCTACTCCCCCTGGAGTCCAAAAACCGGGACCGGAATATTTTCCTCTGTGATGCTGTTTCACAACCCTAGGCCAGAAGGTTGGCCAATACTTTTAACACCTCCTAAGAGCCCCTGCTGTTTGACCAAAGGGCTTGGAAGGCATTTCCGACAGCTGGGGTTGAGCTTAGCACCCTGCAGAGATGTCTACTGGCATCCCCCTTGCGCCATCCCAGCGGTGCCAGGAGCTGTGGCAAACCCTTCACTCCCAGCGAGTGGTGGCTGTGACCTCTCTCTGCTGACCTTCAGGGCCAGCTGCAGAGCACAGCTGCCTTGGGCTGAAGTCCTATTGCTGTGACCATGGCCAGAGTGGGATGATTTTTCTCCCTAGTTTTTCAGCTCCCGTTCAAATCAGTGAGTTGTGAGCATGTTGGGCTTCTTTCCCCATGCCAAAGAGCTCTGAGAAACAGAAAACAGATGACTGGGTAAAATATTGTATGGGATATTAATAATGTCATTTCCAGGCTTCTAAGGTTACAAAAACTTCAGCCTTACAGAGTGTTTATTATGTAACTGCTCCCCATTAGTTTATATATATACAAACTGGTAGAAAAAAAACATTTACATAGGAGTGAATAATTATGGTTGCATGCAACATGTTGCATCTCAAGAAAAATAATACTGGCATTCCTGTTTGAAACATCACTTCTAAGTTTCAGAATATAAAATAATTGCCAATTTCACATACGTATATATGTGATGTATAAAACAAATTTTGTTGGATAAAAGACAGAAATTCTACAATTACAGTTTAATTCAGTTTTATGGTGTAAGGAAAGAGTCTGCACAGGACACTGTGGAAGGCATAACTTCAAATGGCAGTAAATGAGACACAAAATAATAACTTTATTCATGATACTCATGAAAACATCACTGTTCATAGAATAAGAGAACAGGCTCAGAAAATGTGTAGGAAGTAAGTAGTGCTTTAAAAAGTGTGATGAAAAAATCTAAATATATTTAATATTTCTTCCTAATTTTCAGAACCATTCCATATCACAAAGATCTTTTAGGCTGCTTTGAATACCATCTATGCAAAAATCTGTCTTCAAATGATGTCTAAATTTTAGACATGCATTATGAGAGGAAAAGATTAGGACACAAATATTCATCAATATACTAATTTATTTTGAACTGTTTCTGATATCTGAAATGATGAAAGAAAGCTTATTTCACATTTGCAAACTTGAACCAAATAGTTTGACTTGAGGAATTAGATTACAGTTGCCATTGATTTATAATTCTGAAAAACCCCCATGACAACAGGCTCTCACAGAAAGTATAGATTTCGATTTTGAGGGCATCAGAAAAAAAAATAAAATTCCAGTTGTACTTGGGCTTCCAGGCATCAGTTGTAGCTGTATTCTTTTTGTAGCTGTTTTCATTCTGTTCTTTCCTTGCTACCTGTTAAAAAGTAACACAGGTTTGTCCTTTAGCATGAAAACATTCCAGATGTATCTTTAATGAAGTTTGATGTTAATGAATAAATAAATAACAATAATATTTTTTTTAAAATTGAAAAAGAATGAATGCTTGCTGAGGCTGGGCTGCTTGGGACTTTCATGGCAGACTTCTCCAGCTATTAGCTGTTTTATCACAAAATATGATCCTGCTGCAACCACAAAATTTAACACATTAATAAAAGCAACTGATCAATACAGCAGTACCAGCACTTGGCCATCTGTAAAGTTCAACACTTAATCATAATTAAGTCAGGAAAAGCTGACAAATAAAAGCGTAAGAAATCACACAAAAACAATGCAATAGAAGCAACCAAGCACCCTAAAATCATCAATCTGGTCAATTCTGACAATGCTTTCAGTTACTTCTAAATTAATCTGGAATAAAAATTAATCCCTAATGCAAATCTTTTCCAATTATTAAATTAAGATTTGAGTTAAACCAATAAATACAGCAGTGCTTTAATTCTATTAAACCACATGGAACACCCAGTAAGGAAGAGTGGGTGCACAGATAACTACTAGCATGCCACACATTAAAAATATTAACGTGATAAAAATAGTGGTGTGTTTTCTTTCCCATGCAGTATTGTGCTGCTATCACAGCAACCCCTGTTGGTCGGTAGATCTGTATAAGGAAAACAGAGAATTTACAGCTTTGGATATGATTTCTTTTCCTAGGGCACCAGGTGCTTTAAATGCCACCAGAAGGATGCTATTGGCAGTGCCATACTGTCCAACATGGCTTGGCATATATTAGCTCAAAGCTTTTGTGTCTTTGCAGACTTTGATTAAGGGCCAGTGCTAGAACTCCTATGGGCTTTTACTTGATCCAGCATAGCATAGGGATTTTTTATTTTCTTTTTTTTTTTTTCATTACAGCTGCCAAAAATATGCCAGTTAAGATAATTACATTTCAATTTAAATTGGTAATTTAATGGAAAATTTAAAATCAGGATGTAGGGCAGGATTTTACTTCCAACCTTATCCCACAACACCTTTTGTCTGTTGCAGATGATTTAGGAGCCCAGTTTCCTCTTTTTGGCTCTCAGTGACACCAGAGAGTTTAGAAGTCTCCACAGTTTTGCAGGATTGTCTCTTCAATCTCTTTTAAGCCTGCAAACCTCACCTCAATTTAGTTTCATCTGTCTACTCTTCACTGTTTCATGGACTACCCATCTTTATGAGTCACAATACATGCAAAACCAGAATTATTCATCAAAATATTCGCTCCCTTTTGAGAGGAGAAGTAGAAGAACCCAAGATATTCTGCCTGCCATGGCTCTGCTGCTTTCATTATTTGTTTCAGGGCTGACACAGAAGCCTGGCAGTCGCAACATACTGTAAGGGGAATGATCTTCCTTTGTTTAGGGCACAGTGTGTACTGTCATTTACATAATAAAATCCTCACACAAATAACAGATGGTGAAGAGGCACTCATGTTGCCACATGTTGGAAGCATGATGTAGTTCCTTGATGAACTCATTTCTTTTACTTTTGCTTACAGACGCCTACCAGTTATTAAACCTTGGGAGTTAGTCAGCTGGTCAGGGGTTTAAAGACAGGCAAAAATCTGTTTGCAGAATTTTTCTGCTTCTAGGAGGAGCAAATGATATGCCTTGATAGAAATGTGCAATCCATTGAAAATGGTTTCCACTACCATGAAAAGTAAATAATAGTCTATATTTTCAACACTCATCGGGCTGAAATACTTCACTATAGAAGACAGAGAGTGTCATCATTCCAGAGAGTCTGAGCTTTTTCTCTCTTTTTGGAATCCTTTTCTCAGCAGAAGCTAGGGACAGAGAGACCTATGCTAATGCTGCATATTAGCAATATCGGTTCTTGGATGCATTACCATTAATTCTATGTGCAAGTTAAGTGCTGCAAAACAAACGTCTGTCACTTGAAATAACAGCCACAGAGTCTGTATACAGTGCAGTGAAATAAGATCACACCACATTCCCTAATTAGAGTTAATGGATCTGTTTCTGATCCCATTTATACCGATTTTACAATCATGTAATGCATGCTATTGTCTTGAATGGGGCTGCTCTGTAAAAAGAATCAGTCCTCAGGATGGCAGAGGGTATTTAAATGAGTGGTCATTTTGTTGTCTAAAAGCTGCTGTTTAGATGCAGTTTTCTACATTGCTTTCAGGGCTGGACTGCTGCAGTTTCACTGCAGGGGTTGGGATGGTGAGACAGGCTGTGGGAACTCCTGAAGACACCTTGTGAAGGTCAGATCTGTGCAGGAAAAGTGGCCCAGGACATGGGATTAGCCATGGGTGGCAGGTACAGTGGGATTCACTGAGCACCTCAGCACACCAGGTTGGCTCCTTCACCCTGTCCCCATTTGGAAACTCACATGCCTTGTAGCCCTAAATCAGCAACTCTGAAGCTGCTGTGCAAAGCAGGGGTGACACATACAAAACCTTCACAGGCAAGAAACTCTGCTGTAGCAACCACCTGCTTCCATCCCACCTTCTGTATTTGTTACTGCTGCTCAAAAATGTCTAGACTGTGCATTTCTGTCTGTCTCATGTCTGCTGCGTTAAAACCTACAGACACAGTAGTTCTGAATAATAGCTCTGTTGATCAGGTAGTCCTTCTTTCAGGGAGATACACAAGATCTCCACTCTCTAAAAAAATCTAAAAAATCCCTGACCAAAGCAAGCCCAAAAATGTAAGGCTTGCATGAAAGACTTATTCAAGTCTTATTCAGCCTGTAAACCTGATGTGAATATTTTTCTTAATGTTTGGTTAGCTCTGATTATCTTATTTGGGTTTTGTGGGGTTTTTTGGTTGTTGGGGTTTGGGGATTTCTTTTTGCTTTTGCCACAGGAGCCTGTCCCTAAGGCAAGAATATTTTTAATTGGCATGTTTTTAGCTAGTGTAGCTTAAAGAAGAGTTGCAGTCTGATTATCCCATAGCATGGAGCCTTGATTTGCAGCCTTTAGGATCCAGGAAGTATGTGGTTATTTTTCATGCATTAATGCACTAGTATTGACCAGTTAATTTGAAATCACTTGCATCTCATGTCATGACAAAAAAGCAAATGCAGCACATCCGGAGCTAGAGATTTAGAAGGTTGCATAAAGATATAAGCAACAAAAGGCAGATAAAATTCCTTCATATATTTTTGCATCAAGGTCAAAAATCAAAGTACCTCTCTAGAAATGCTTTATGTGATGTCACCAGGAACTTACTACTCCTTAAGCAGTTTTCACCTCTGCAGGTTATATTCACAGAATAGTACATTCTATTCAGATAATCCCACTGAACTGTCTTCAGTTAAGAAGACAGTGTTCCTTCTTATCTTCCTCTGACTTCTCTCCTTCACCACTCCCCAGAGCAAACAAAGACAGAGACCTGAGGATTGAGAAGGAGTGAAAAATGTCTCATGAGTGATTAGGGAATTTGAAATAGGATTTTGATTAATTTCCTCAGGAGAATCTACATCTGACTGACAATAAAAATACCTTATCTTCATTTCTGCTTTTTCTATAATTAGAGCTCCATAGATACAGCTATGCATCATATATTTCAATTATTACAACTCTTAAGCATAATATGCTTGTAGTATTACTAATATTGGTCAAACAAGCAATACTGGGACTAGAGTGTAGCTCTGTCATGTGGATGTGCTTCTCAAGCTATAGCTAACATGTATGTTGGAATTCAACCTTTACCAGATAAAAATAATATGATTGAATAATTGAAACCAAAACTGACCACCATTCCCAATTGACTAATTTGCATTTCTCCAGTTACAGATTGTCTAAATATCAACAATTTGTTCATAAATAAATGTCAAGAAAATGACTTTAATAACATTCATAGAACTTACACCTAGGGCATTAGAATTACAACCTGAATAGCTGAGAATTGAATTTAAGAGTCTTGTCTTAATACTGACACACAACATTGACTGTGAAATCAAATGTCTATGTACTTTATGTAAATAAGATCTCTCTCATGCACTGGAGCTAAGATATGCAAAAGAATGATGAGTACAAGCAGAGAATAAGCATATCATGCTATCTTGATGTTCACTCAGGATTGAAACAGAACTCAGGATTTAAAGAAAATCATTGCAGAAAGAACAGTATTTAAAGCAATGGTAATAGGTCAATTCTAGACAAAAAGGGTCAGCTGTTTTGATAAACATTTTTACTTGAAAAGGAGCTGGTTCAAGCAGTTTAAAAATTTACCCCCACTCTCACTTTTATTATCCAGAAACAGGTTTAATTATACCTTTTTAATGAAATGTTGCATTTCCAGTTCTAGACACATAAAAGGAATAAAAAAATTAAAAAAGAAAAACAACAATAGCAGAAAACTCCAACCAAAAAAAAAAAAAAAACCAAAAAACCCAAATAAACTCAACTTTCTTTCAAAAGATTATTTGTTTTTATAGAAATTTCCATACTTGCCAGGCGAGTTTACAGTTGGCATTAAAGCCTTTCTCCTCAGGAAGAAGGCTCTGTTGAGCATGGCATGACCATGGCTGTATCTGTCATGTTAACTCTGCTGCAGACAAACCCAAAACTCTGCACCGTGCTTCTATTGACCCTTTTTTCCATTTTTAGTCTCCTTTTGAGATGTTTCTCTTACTCTTCTCCCCACTTTTCCTGTTGTTTTTTTTTTTCATCTCCACAAACTTGTTTTTCTACTTGAAGATTGATTTGTTTTATACCTTCAAAAGATGCCTTAAATTATTATTACTTCCTTTTAAGATTCCTAAATGATGCTGTCTCACACAAATACAAGCTTCTCATTTGTCTCAATTTTACTCGTTTTTCTAATGTCTTGAATTCAAATTCAGATTTGTTTATCCTCAAGGGGTAGATGCTGTCAAGGACCCCTCAACTTCAGCAGATCTGTGACATCACAGACTAACCAAACTCCAATATTTTGTTTAAATCTGTTTCTGCTTTTTCCTAGGTATTTATTGCAAATCCCAGCCTCAGGTATCTCTCCTTACAATTGTTTCTCCAAAATCTGTTTTTTTAATAGCTCTAGTTCTAGGTAAGGATTTCCCCTGTCTAGAAGCTTATTTCCTATGCAATGTAACATAGAATAAAACAATTTAAACTGTTACTTTATGAAAACACAGCTGCCCTGACATGTCTACTGGAATTTCCTTCCTTTTGACACTGTCACATCTTTTCTACTTGTACATAGAGTGAAAAGTCTACACTGCCAGTAAAGCACAAATCCAAGAATTCCATACTGGTTGCCTTTTTAGTTTCCTTTTTATTCTTCCACTTTTGTTGTCCAGAGAGAAATCAGAAATAACTCTAAACAGTCATTTTTCACCCTTCACAAAATTCTTATTCTGGAATAGCTGCAGCAACTCTGTATAAGGAGGGAATAGTGTCAGTTCAGGATAAATCATGACAATTTCCATGTTTATGTATAAAACTTCTTGTAAGCTAATTACAGACACATGAATGCAAGTGGTGTCAGACTACAATAACCTAATGCTGGTTTTTTATGACTGTTTTTGGAAGGGGCAGGGTCTGACAGTATTTGGAAATATCAAAGGAAAAAAAATCTAATTATTATTTAACCTATAAACAGTTCATTTATCTGGTGGAAGTCTAAGCTTGTTGATTTGTACTGCTGCTCTTTTTGAAGCAGCTCATAAGCAGCTCTTCAGCTTTTCCCTTTAGTTATTGAAGGCTCCAGAGAGACACAGGACAA
The DNA here is from genome assembly GCA_013400575.1 of Peucedramus taeniatus. Taxonomy (NCBI): domain Eukaryota; kingdom Metazoa; phylum Chordata; class Aves; order Passeriformes; family Fringillidae; genus Peucedramus; species Peucedramus taeniatus. The sequence goes on along the minus strand of WBNO01016320.1, from coordinate 6,959 downwards.
TGGTGGGGGGGAAGTGCAAGAGCTCTAGAAAGCATGAAAAGCTGTTCCAAATATAGCTGCTTTTTGCTTTGCTATTATCCATCAGCACTTATGTCTCAGTAACAGCAATATCCTTACAAAATTAAATGATCTTCATGCTAACAAAACAGGGAGCCTATCATGATACCTAAAGACCACAATAAAATTGAAGACACACCAACTTTTCCCCTTTTTCAGGTTTAAACATATTTGATAGATCACTCATTCAATTCAGAGCTTCAGAAACCAGGGTCATAACCTCAAGACCATCACATCTTACTTTATTCTCTGCTTTTTCTGCTAAATACTTTTTTATATCTTTCTTTTTTGTCTCCAAGTGCTAAGCAATCATTTCCTTTATCAAATAATTTACAAATCCCTTTTTATACCATAAATTTACTATCTCTAAGTGAAACTATAAATCTACACATGCAGTTTTCTGGGTCATAGCCTTGATTGTTCACAAGATGACAGGGTCCTTGTCCTTTTCCCCATTCCCTTGAAGAAGGAATTGGTCTTCTTTCATGAAACAAAATCCTAGCTGAATAACAGAAAATAAAGTATTCACAGACATCTTAAAAACAACAACAAAAAAATCATTCCAAGAATATATTTGTATTTGTATTTTCTCTTAACTAATTCTCATTCACCTGTTTTATTGTTCTCAAGTCTCAAATGAAGCAGCAGAAATTGACTGTGACAATTTTCCTGGCTGTCTCAATTTACTCCAACATAATCCCCTGAATGAGTAACTTTACTGAATATGGAGGTACTATTCTTCTCATTTTAAATACAAAGAATTACTGAAAGCCACTAATTCCTACCAATATGCTAAAAATTCTGGATCACCAGGTTGTCAGTGAACCAGGCCACACAGCTTTCATTACTCATAGCAATATGAAGAAAACTCCAACCAAAAACACACTTTTCCTGTTGTTTCTTCAGTTTCTTTTTTTTTTTTGTTATTTTTGTTTGTTTGTTTGTTTGTTGTTGTTTGTTTTTGTTTTTGTTTTTGTTTTTTTTCTGTAGCACTTTTTTACAGCATTGAATCAGTTAATATGTGAGGATGCATTACCATTGAATATTAGCACATCATTACTGGCAGAAGGTAAATACTTTCCAAGGAATTTTGGAAGCATAGGTCTCTGCAGGCACAAGCTGCATAAATTCCCAGCCCCAGAATCTCCCTCCATTGGATCAGAAAGATGTACTACCCAGTGTGCAAAACATTAAAAGTAGTACTAAAAGAACAGACAAGTAGGATCACAGGCAGAATATAGTTACAATATAATTGTGGCTTGTCAAAGTAAAATAATCCAACTTTTTGTGATATATTTATCCAACAATTTCACCTGTGGAGGGAAAAAAAATGACAACAAAAGAGTCTCAATTTGAGGTCTGTATATTTATGTACACAAACTTTTATATTCTGGTTCAGACATTTCCTTATCCATAGGCACATAAAGTCCCTGCAGAGTTAAACCTCCATCAACAGGGCTGATGTGTTCAAATTTCCTTTGTAATGTGCACACAAGAGGTACCTTGCTCCTGATGCTCAGTGCACATACCTCAACAACTTTCACATTTGTTCCTAATCTTTCCTGTTCAGCCCTGTCCAAAGCACAGAAATATCAAGACAGAAGCAAAAGAAAAAAGGAGTCTCTGCCTGACCACTGCTGAAGCATTCTCCCAGGAGACCAGCATCTAGTCCTGTTTTAGTGACTGCGTGCAAAGGAACAACTTCAAAGTGGGAGATTAAATAGTTACTGCTGGCAGACACTGCTGCCCTCTCACAGGGAATAAAAATGGGTCCAGGGAAGAAAGTACTTATATCTGTATCCTTCCTTCTCTACCTGTTGGGTAGTCTATAAGTTGAATCCAAATTATGAGTCAGGAATAGACTACTTGTATCTTCTCTCCACACAGAGTTACAAAAGCCTGGCTGAAGTAGGAATTGAAGACTATGGTAGCTGAATCCATGCATTTTACAAGAAACCTTAACACTTAGCAGACTACTGACATTGTCACTCCAAATCTAAACTGTTGATCAGAGGAGATTAATGGCTCTATTCTTCTGTGATTTTTGGCAAGCTGTCTGGAAATTTTATTGTGCAGCAGAGAGTTAAACCTTGACATGCAATATTCTGGCCTTGCCAGTTAACTATGCCTGTCTGAATATTAAAGAATTACATGCTACTGAAATGTAACTCGCTCCTACCCCCTGTTCAAAATTAACACCAACTTAGTATGGAGAAAATAAGGTGTCTAAAATTGGCTTGTATCTCACATGCAGGTCTATGGCAGTACTAAGAGTATCTGTTCAAAATGTATTTGCTTCAGTGGTAATAATGTCAGCATATCCTGATCATGAACCTATTTGGGCTGATCAAGGTACTGGGATGCTCACAGTGCAGGTTCTCTGGGACTGCAGGTCTTTCTGCAGCAACTTACCTACATGGAGAGCTCATATTTCCAGCTAAAAAATATCTCACTCTTGTCCTTTGAAAGAAACAATCTATATAAGCATTAATAAAAAAGTTCTAATTGGATCTTTGTACACTCTTTATTCAGGTGCCTCCTTTTCAGATATTTATGCTAGCACCTCACCTGACCTATATAAATAATCATAAATTTAAAGAGGGTGATTGATCCTTCATCCATGTCCCACACCCCTAGTCCTGACTGAATACTCAAAATATTCAAGGGTTTGCATGAGTGGTTTAAAAAGGAAAGTCCTAAGGAGTACAAGAGCTGATGTGGTCTTATTTTATCTGAGCCTCTGTAAGGGTTTGGCCACTTGGGCAGATTGGAATCACCCTGAGTGATTCAGCCCATTCCAACACTGTTAACACCACCTCCATGTGTCCATCCACCTTATCACCATCACCATCTGAGACGGAGGGCTGTGTCAGGGACCCACTCTACTTAGCCATCCTAGCTCTTTGCTTCCCATGATCTCCTTCCAGCAGCTGAATTCCCAGGTTTAAACATCCTACACACACATTGGGCTAATCTTGCTGCCACTATGCAAAAATAACTGAAACAGGTTTTGGACTTTTTGTAAATACCTAGAAAATACTAAACTGATAATACCAGCTGAGTGCAACTATAACACTCATAATTTTGCACATGATGGCAGAAATAAACACACTTCTGCATTCTCTCTCCAGGAGCTGGCTAATCCTCAAGAAAAGTAAATGCACTTACAAAAATATTGACAGAGCTTTGCCCCACTATGCCATGGAGAGATATGACTTATCAAACAAGGTATGACTTATCAAATGAGGCACCAGTCTGACCCTGGTTCAATTTCCAGCTGTGTTAGGGCTCTAACACACAATCTTAAGTAAATTGTGTCTGTGCATTGGTTTTCTCCACCTTGAAAGGGATTTTATTTTTCCTTGGTTTTATCCTGTAAAGCACTAAATTCTACAGACATGAGAGGAAGGTACTATGTTCCACAACTTTATCCTGACTATTTGAAAATGTATCCTTCCATGCCAGTGGCACTGCTCTTTGGTCATTTATCATGTACATTTCCATCATCCAACAACAGATGTGCTTTCTGGATAGTCTTCAAGATCGTTTTACAGAGCACTTGAGACTATTTTGTTTTAATTTTATTTCTTTTGTTGTTTATTTTCTTTAAACATTTTAACCTTAGGGATTTGGCTAAGCTACGACTATTAAAAAATTATACAGCAATATGTAGTTTCTGTTTTCCATTTAAGCTAACTTTTGCAAAAGTACATCTCAAAGGATTGAATATACCTTCTCCACTTTTCTGATTCTTTCCCCATGAATGCTGCTTTCTGTCTGGGCAACATCTCTTCCCCTTGTAGAATTATTATTAAAGCCAAATGTTGTTTGAAATATGGAATATATTTGCCTAGCTCCTAGTATTGAGAACATAGTGATTTCCTTACTTTCCTGTTGGTCCAAATTCTGTCATCACATTTACATAAACAAGTCAGGTAGTCTTTCTTGAGATCAAGGAGATGACAGGAAGAAAGCAGACCAGAATGAAGTTGCAGGAAATAGGACCTTTTGAAAAAAACCCAGTGCATTTCTCTAGTCTCCATTCCAGAGAGGCCCAAACTGCTAAAATAAACTTCATTTATCAAAAGCATGGTTAATCCAGATCACAGCCCTGTTTTCATTCCTACCCTCTGTCCTTTACTGTTCTTAAAGCCACAACATTTCAAAACTTACATATTTTTACATCTTAAAATTGATCCAGAATTTAGAGGGCTCTGGAAGGGTGGAAGCTAATCACAACTTGCAAAAAAAAAAAATCTTTTGATCAACTGCAGCAAAAATAAACAAAAGGATTGCAAAAATGATTTAAAATAGTGCCATAAACCTTTAAAACTCTCCTGGAGTTGCAACTATGCAGCTCCCATAGCATTTTATAGAGGCTGTATATTTGTGTTGCATAAGCTGCTCTGAAGAACCTCAGTCTGCATGCTTAATGCCAATATCATAGCTTTAAATTTATTGCTCCATTTAACCTCACTCTGGCCACTAACTGATTCCCAAATTCTACAAATTCAGATGAGCTTCAAATACCAATTTTAACAAATAAATGAAATCCTGTTCAGGAAAAAAAATACCTTTGTTTTCCTTGAATATTAAGCATACATCCAGAAAGAGAGTTAAAATCAGATGTACTTGACATATTTGGTTTACAAGCAGTTTTTGTTCAGTTAAGAACAGGGTAAGAGTCAGCCTGGAATATTTAGGTAAGCCCAAGAAGCAACACTGGCAAGGCAAAAAAAGAAAACTAACTTGTTCCTACTCATCACAATTAGTTCTGACCCACAGACTCAACCTAAAAAAACCTTTGAGAAGTTCTAATATAATTTTTTACAATTCTCCCTTCATTAAACTGGTGTTTTACTGAATGTGGATCTACTAGGAAAGAAAATTACATCCCCAAACCCCCAAATTTTACATGTACACATGGAGGCCAATTGCTTTGCTCTCAGAACCTCAGTTCTGGCACTGAATTAACAATTATTTCAACTAAATTGCTTTTTGAGGGGTAAATTTCAGTTACTCTCTCATTTTCTTTCATTATTTTTGCCTGATGGTTTACATGGCCACAAAGACTAAGTAAAATAAAAATAAATCAAACTTTCTGGGGGGGCCAAGCGAAGTTGTTTTTTTTTTTTTTTTTTTCTGTGCAGTCTTAGCAACTGATCAAGGACTTCCACAAGTGTTTCAGAAATCAACTGGAGGTTTCTCCCAGCCCTGCACAAACAAGATTCCCATGACCCATCACCATGGGATCATCACTTTGCAGGACAGTTAAAAACTACCCACAACCCCCAACACAAATAGCAAGACACACCACCTAACCAAAACCACCAAGTTAGATCTTGGCTGAACATTGCTTATGGAGGTGAGGATAAAAATAGGTGGCACAACATGTTATGAGACAATTCTGCACAAAGCCCCAATTCACATGGACAGGTTTCTCTTTTCAAAGGCTTACATATGGCTATAGCCATTATTTATAAGTATTTATACCTTGTATAATAATAAGTGGAAGTTTTATTGATGACCAGAATATTATTTAACTCCTAGAATGCTGACAGATTTGAAATGTTGTTCAAAAAAATGCAATGTATCTATGGGAGTTCTTTCATGAAATGAATTTCCAGGACTTGTGGGCTGGTATAAGCACTACTTACTAACTTCAAAAAGGACATAACTAGGACAGACCTTATAAAAGTCACAAAATTAGTTAGCTGCTATGATTTAAGTATCTATTTCCTTAAATAATTGATAACTGGTACTACCAATTATGCAGGAGAGAGGATTTTCATTGTAAATTCAAAGATAAAAATAGATTTTATCAACATAATTGCCCTGAGTTTGCCTTAATTGATTTTTTTTGTTAAGGAAGAACCAGACTAAAATCCCCACAGAATGTAATAGCATAGAGTTCACATGCATGTTTATTTTCTGATGGATTGAATTAATGACTAGCATCTGCAAAGGGCTCTTTAAATCTTCACATAAAGTGCAAGCTTCCATAACTATGAAAGCAGAGAACATGGATTCTCTTATTCCAGCATTCTGAGGGAGTTCATGGAATCCCACCATTGGGTCTAGCTGTCAGAAGCAAAGAGGAAACAGCAGCCTGTGAGAAGGCAGTGAAATAGGAAAATGCTAGGGCCGGGTGAGTGAAGCCACGGAGGACAACTGTACCTTATGAGAATGATTTGGCATCTTGAAATAAAAATCTCTCCAAAGATGCAGACTCCACATTAATTCCTTCCAGTTAATCCTCACAGGCTTTCTGTCACCTCATTTTCTCTATGTAAGAATTTAGCAATTCTGTAAATTCATAGCAAAAGTTATATTAATTGATATTTTTAGGCATTCATGGCATCATTTTCAGTTCTGTGTAGCATCAGCCTATGTCTATGTGCAGAGAGTACTATCAGAAATAAACATGGCATTGAACATTATTTCAAACATACATATAAAAACTTTCTTCTTTCTTCCCATTCACCATCCTTATCCTTGACAGCCACCTTTTCACAAGTCTATCCATTTCACTTCCCTAGCTTATGTCAGCCTTTCCTCTTCCCTCCCTCCCTCCCTCATGTCTTTTATTTCCTCTTACTCTCCTGTTTGGCCCTTCAAATTTGTTTCTGGCTAAAATGCTCTTAACAGTATTTGAATAAATACAAGCTGAATGGATACCACAGGCACTAACAACTTCTACTGTGCTACAGTAGCAACACTTTGCTTTTTCACTGCTGCTGCTGCTGCTTAGAACAATGTATTGTGCTCAGATTATACTCACTTCATATATATGTTTCAGTTAATAAAAGAAATTTCATATTGATTGAAGCTTCAAAAGAATGTTTGAGCAGAGTAGATATAAAGCCAATCTAACAGGGTGAAAAATAAAAAAAAAAAAAAAA
>WBNO01016319.1:27407-57221 GCA_013400575.1 Peucedramus taeniatus | reverse complement strand
CCATCCATCCATCCATCCATCCATCCATCCATCCATCCATCCATCCCAGCAAAGATCGAGGGAGGACTGGTGACTGGTGACAACAAACTGGCGTGGAGATTGATAACAAACCAGCGTGCAGGGTGGTAGCTGAACTGGAGGGTGACAACCATCTGAACTGCAATGCCCTGCACCCACGCAGAGTCAGGAAGCCTCGGATGAGCTCGGACAGAGCCCAGGGACAGCTGCCACCCCCAGGGGACAGTGCTCACCTGGTGATCAGCACGGCGGTGTCGTGGTTGGCGATGCCGTTCTCCGGGATGGCGTTCCCATTGCCGTTCCTGTTCACGATGGATTTCTGCCACTTGCAGAAGCTGTCCAGGGATTTCCCGGCGTGGTGATTGATCTCCAGCGTGGGCTGGAATGGAAGCAATGGCAGAGTGTCAGGAGTTCCCAGGAAAGCTCTGGTGAGAAGGCACTGCCCACTCTGTGCCAGCAGAGCACTGACACCACTGCAGATACCCCCAGTTCCTCATGGAGACCGTGGGAAAGCAAGAAAAGTGGGACTTTGTCAAGTCTTAACTTCTTTTTGCCAGGGTTGGGATTAAATGACCGAGATGGTGTTTCTTGTTTGGACTCAGATGTTTATTAGTTCCTATCTATGTCACAGTCTCACAAACCCTGAGTTCTGCGGCACTTCACTCTTAACAAACTAAAAATGGAGCCCCATCTCTCTCTCTACAAGGTCTTTTAAGGATAAACTGTCCAATTAAGAAATGACTCCTAAATTATTCTTACTTTTAACCCAATAACCAACCACCCATGGCTGAAGAAGAAGAAGAAGAAGAAGAAGAAGAAGAAGAAGAAGAAGAAGAAGAAGAAGAAGAAGAAGAAGAAGAAGAAGAAGAAGAAGAAGAAGAAGAAGAAGAAGAAGAAGAAGAAGAAGAAGAAGAAGAAGAAGAAGAAGAAGAAGAAGAAGAAGAAGAAGAAGAAGAAGAAGAAGAAGAAGAAGAAGAAGAAGAAGAAGAAGAAGAAGAAGAAGAAGAAGAAGAAGAAGAAGAAGAAGAAGAAGAAGAAGAAGAAGAAGAAGAAGAAGAAGAAGAAGAAGAAGAAGAAGAAGAAGAAGAAGAAGAAGAAGAAGACCTAAAACGTCCATCTCGCTTTATATATATTACTGTATCCTAAACCCTTCAACTCTAAGTTTTCCACCCTGTGATATTACACACTTCTATTCAAACTCCACACCCACAATCCCAGTTCTGTCATTCCATTTTGGAAGCCTTCTCCACAGCCTCAGGTCAATGCAGTGTTCTCTTGGGGGTCAGTGCCTGTCAACACAGAAAGTCTCAAATTCTCAGTAACCAGGGTTCCAACATCACTTTAGGAGAACTAAAGTTGCTTAAACCTCCCTAAAGTCACCTTATCATGGAAAAATTCAGATTCCCAGAGGTCTGCTCAGCCCAGTCCTCAGGGGGCACTGGGAGGATGTGCACTGGGGGGAATTCCTGGGAGTGACATCCAGGGGGAACACACAGCTCCTGAAGGGAAGTGCTGACACAGGACAGGCTCAGCAAAGCCAAGCTTACCTGATCCTCAGTGAGCAGGATCAGCCGGGTCACCAGAATATTGACAATATTGCCCAGACTCGAGTCCTGGAAAAGTTTGGCAACCTGACCTCCAAGAAATAAGAAAAGAGGAGTCTTAAAAATGAGCTCTGTAGCCAGGCGAGCTGGGGAGGGCTGGACACTGCAGTGGGGGGGTCTGAACACAATATTTTTGGGAAGCAGGGATGGGACTGGGATCCCACACCATCACCTGAGTAGCAGAATCCCCTAAACCACGGTCAGAGCTCGCTGTCCCAGAGCAGTGAAGCCAAAATCCCACAGCCCAGGTGGGGCAGCCCCCACTGCTGGCATTTTGTGCAGCCCCGGGGATGGAGCTTTGCTGAGGAGAGGCCACAGCATCCCCCAGGAATCGGGAAGGCCACAGCATCCCCCAGGAATGATGTTTCGGAGCAGATGAAACCGGGATTGTTTGAAAATCTGGCGTCGGGCTTTAGAAATGCAAAGCGTGAAAAGCGATCCTGCGGAGGACGGGACAAAGAGCCGTCACAGAGGGGCTTTCAGAGGGTTGATGGATAATTTCCAAACCCATCTCACCTCACAGGAGGATCCAGCGCGGCCAATTCAGGCTGTTCATGCATCCAGCCTGGTACCCTGCCGCCAGCAGTGCCCCAAACCAGAAGCACAGCTCGGGGGGATTTCTGAGCCCCTCTCGCTGCTCAGCCCCAAGCCCCCAAGCGTGAGAGCTGCCTGTCCTTATGCTTTCCCATGTGTTTCTCAGCTTGCCTGGCTGCATTTGCAATGCTAATTTGAGCTGAGAGATGCTGTTCAAAGAAAGGCTTTTGTTCTTCCAGCTCGGAGTCAGACAGGCCAGAGTTTACCTCTGCAGGCTCCGGGGTCCCACTGCTGATCAGCAGCAGCCTGGCAGGATTTTTGACCCCAAAGACTTGCTCTGAGCCAGGGGAGAAGCCACTGCCAGCCTGAACAGATCAGATTTCCCCATCCCGCTTCGTGCAGGAAAATCCTCTTTCCCAACAGGGACTTTTGGGTTTGAGAGGAATGAGGGATTTGTCTTTACAAACAAGCTGTGGGTCTGCTTGTAGATAGAACCAGCACTGAGAGATAAAAGAAACAATGGGAAGGATTCTGCTGATGAATGGAAAAAGATATTTGCTTTTACAAATAAACTGTAGGTTTGCTGATAAATGAAATTGATATTGAAAGATGAAAGAAACAAAGGGGGAAAACCCCTAAATTCCATAAGAATTAAAATTTAAAAAGGAGGTTTATACATTAGAGGGGAATCTTTGGTATCAGGCATTCTGTACCTCTCAAGTACCTCAGCCAATGGGGAAAGAGAGAGGGAAATGTGGGAAATTGGGATAAAAAGGAGGCTGCGTCCTCCAAAAATTTGAGAGACCCCAGGGCAATGCCCCATGGCCTCTCCCTTTATTCAAATAAAGCAAAAAAGACTCCTCTGTCTCCTTTTTGGACATAAACCTCTGATGTTAGTGGATTAATTTTCCTGACAGGGTGATGAACAGGAGTCGTCCCCCAGCCCGCGAGGCTCCTGGTGGGGGTATAACACTTACAATATTCATGATGGCCAGGATGTACTGCTCGATGTCCCTGCGGCCGTGGTAGCCCACCATCATCTTGTCAGCCACCACCAGCGTCTCCACGTAGCGCTCGGTGCTCACCGACCTCTTCAGGGGCAGCTGGCCCCGCTGGCTGTGGTTGCCCGATGGCTTCAGAGGGGAGGGCTTCAGTGTCCTGAGCCACCAGTGCCTCCCCTTCCAGGGCTTCTCATCTGAGGAGGGAAAGGGATGGTTGTGATGCCCCCGGGCAGGAGCTGCCGGCTCCCAGGGGTGAGGGGAGGGTTTGAGGGGAGGAAAGGCCTCTTAAGCTGCAGCAGGGGAACTTTAGGCAGGATGTCAGAAAAAGATTCTTCACTGAAAGAGTCATTGGGCAATGGAATCGTCTGCCCAGGGAGGTGGTGGAGTCACCCTGGAGTGGTTTAAAAAAGCCTGGAGGTGGCACTCGGCGCCAGGGTTTAGCTGGTGAGGAGGTGTTGGGTCACAGGTTGGACTGGATGATCCTAAAGGTCTTTTCCAACCTTGTTCATTCTGTGATTCTGTGATTTGTGCACCATGGGTGGACCCAGAAAATGTCCCAAAGGCAGTCCAGGGCTGTCCCCAGGGTCCTGCCAGCCCTGCTGGTCTCTCCCCTGCCCTCCTGTCCCCTCCTGCCCGGCAGATCTGTGCCCAGCCCAGCGCAGCCCCAAACCTCTCCAGGCTGCCCTCATCTCTGCCCCAGGGTGGGCTCAGACTGCACAGCCGTAACCTGAAAATGAAGCCCTTGCAGAGCCTTTCCTCCTTCCTTTTCCTGCCAGGACCTGGATTTAGGACTTGGCTTTTCCACCACAGGAAGGGCTGCAGTCTCTGCAGCAGCAGCAGCTTGGTGGGACTTTGCTTCAAGTGCTGCTGAGCCGAGCCTGGGGATGTCCCCAGCAGAGCCATCAGCCCCAAACTGCCCACCTGGAGACCACCACAGGACAGGGAAGGTGACTGGGACACTCCAGCCCTGCTCCAGCCCTGCCAGCAGATCCAGCTGGATCCTTTCCCCTGCTCTGAGGCTGGATCATCACATCCAGTGAGGATGGGAACATGGGCAGACCTCAGGCAGCCCCAAAACCTCCCAGCTGCAGCTCCTGCAGGGATCCAGGGGAGCTCCTGGGGGTGTTCAGGGCCCAGGAGTGCAGGGCAGGGCAGGACAGGACAGGGGTGGCCTTGCTGGAGCCATTGTGCTGTGGTTGTTCTAAACTTTGGCTCCCCCTGCACATCTCTGCTTTCCAAGAAGCAATTAGGAACAGGCTAAATTATTTCTGGAAGCTGGGGAATGTGGCAAAGAGTCAGCAGGAGGGGAGTCTGCATCCAGCGTGGCTTTGGGAGCTGGGATGGGGCCAGGGAAGCACAGGGGGGCTCCAGAGGTGCTGGTGGCTCTGGGGACACTCAGAGAAGGTGACAGTGCCTTCCAGCAGTCACTCCTCATCTGGCCAAGTGTCACTGCTGGGGCAGTGGATGGACACCCTGGAGTGACACCCACACAGGAGCAGTCAGGGCCAGCTCTGCTCTGCTCCCACAAACTGATCCAGGAAAAGCCACCAGGCCCTTCTGCAGGGATGGCATCTCCCCTGAGCCCTACAGAGCCTCTCTGAACGGAGGGAGGGGCATCTTCTGGGCTTGCAACATTTTGGGTAGATGGTGAAACTCTGCCTGTTCACAAGGGAATCCAGACAGACTCTGGGACAGACTGGTGGGAAGGGCAAGGACCAGGAGGTCTCATGGGCAGAGGCCAGGGCAGAAGTTTGTGGGTCCTTTTGGAGGTCAAAGCCCTGTAGGTGCAGAAATGGGGTTGATGTGCTGTCACCATTGTCCCTAAACATCCCCCAAAGCCCCCTGTGACGGGCCAGGCCCCACATCCCCCCCTCCAAGGGCCTTTTCCACCTGGTCCCCATCAGCAGCAGAGTTATCCCAACACGGACACGACCAAACCCCAAAGCCAAGGCAGTGCTGAGCACATGTGAGCTGAGATTTCCCAATCCTCCGCAAATTAGCCAAATCTGGGAGGATTCTTCTGAAGAAAAACAAGAGGTATTTTTTTTCTCTTCTATTCCATGCTCTATTTACAAAATTTCAAGCCCTGTTGCAAAAAGAAGAGGACAGCAGCTCCCCAAAGCCCAGGCCACCAGAAATGAGTGAAAGGAAGCACAGGAAAATCTCCAACTCAGGAGATAAATTTGGTTCTTTGCCACGTGAAGCAGAGTGAGCCTGTTCTGTCAGGATTTTCCCAGGAGGTTTTGGGATGGATTGAGGAGGAGGTGGTGGGGGCACCTACCCAGCACTCCACAGGCTGCGTCCATGTGAGGGTACTGCAGGGACGAGCGCTTGTACACCACGTGGGGGCTGCCCTTGCCCTCTCCCCCCGTGCTGACGTTGGCCCCAGGGCTCAGGGGCTCGATGAAATATTCCTCCTCATCTGCCACGATCACCCCGTGCTGCAGGAGGGAACAGAGGGTGTGGAAGAGGTTTTACAGTGACTTCTGTGAGCCAGGGAGAAGTTTGATAAGAAGATCCATGTTTAGCCCTGAAAGAATTTCCTACCAAGGTCATTAACATAGAAACCAAGAATGAAAGAAGGATAAAAAAAAGAAACCAGCAACTATTCCAATAAACATTTTGTCTCTCATCACCAATGAGTAAAGTGTAAACTTATGAGCTTTGTAAGAATGTATAAAAAGCATGCATGCTATAATAAAAACAGGTTTGAAGCCTTCTGAAAATGGAGTGTGTTGCTTTGTATTGTCTCAACTATGACAGAGAGGGGAGGCAGTAACAGAGGTGCACAGAGAACTCAGGGACAGTCTGGTGGCTTCTCACAGTGAGGTTATTGCTGATTAACCCCGAATTCTGGGGACTGACAAAGGCTGTGGAGGAATCCTGCACAAACACTGAACTACAGGAAGCCACAGAGCAGAGGAAACCCAGCCAGATGGTGGTGGATGCCTTGGGACATCTGTGTTCACTAAAGTCCTCTGGAAATCACAGCCTTGCCTTGCTGAGTTATGAATGAGTTGTTTCCTATTCCACCCACTCGGTCTCAGTGGGATCCCTGTGGGATCCCAAAAACCCCTTCAAACACAGCAGCACTCAGCTCTGAGCTTGGCCTCCCCAAAAAAACCTTCCCAAGCAGCTCAGGACCATCCCCAGCAGCTGGGAACTCGGAGCTGCAGAGAGGGGAAAACACCCAGAGGCTTTGGGAAACACCCCAAGTGTTTAAAATCTGAAGGCTGATTAAGCAGAGGCCACCAGCAGAGCCAAACCCCCCCTCTGGAGCCTGGATGGGGCATCCCAGCCCCTCGTACACCTCGGACTGGCCACTTCAGTGAGATCATCTCAGATTTGCTCCCTTATTTGCTTTAGTTTTTTCTTCTTTCACTGACTCAGTCTCAGCTGTGAGCCCAGGCTTTGCTGTCACTGTGAGACAGTGACAGCCAGGAGGAGCAGATCCCCGTGGGGTGATCACCAAACCCACCAGGCACTTGCAGGGTCCCTCCTCTCCACCCTCACAGTGACATTCCCTCTACCAGAAAGGTCTGAGCAACACCAAAAGTTTCTGGGAGCCCAACACCAGCTCCATCCCAACTCCTGGCACTGAGTTTCTCCAAGGAATGTGATGTCCACAGCAAGGAATGTGGTGTCCCATCAGCTGAACTCCACCAGCAAACAACTGAGGCACACAAATGTGCCTGACATGGCTCAAACGTGATCCCAAAAGTCTGACACAGCTCTGGGTGCAGACACAGCCCTGCCCTGCCACCAGCGGTGTCCTTGGGATGTGCCAGCGCTTTTCCAGCTCCCTCTGTGCCCCAGGGATAGGAGCCCTGCTCTGCCAGGGTGGGGAGCAGGGAATTCTGCCCCTGTGAAACATCCCGAGCCCCCTCCATGGAGGTACCCCCTGGAACAGCTTCTGTGCCGGCTGAGGGTGGGGAGAACCCCTCGGGGGGACTGTCACTCCCTGCCGGGGCTGTCCCCGTCCCCCCCCGGCGCGGAGCTCAATCGGGGCAGTGTGTGAGCAGTCCCCGAGTGCCGGGGGATTTCCTCCTGCCCCGGGCTCTGCTGCTCTTGGCTCGGCTCCACCTTTTCAAACACAAGCGAGGTACTGTGAGGTTCCCGTGGCCAGGCTCCGGCGGGGAGCCCAGCGCCGGCAGAGCCAGCTGGATTGGCTTTGTGGGATGGGGGAAGGAGGTCACCCCCGGCCCGGGGGCAGAACGAGTCCTGCCCCAAATCCATCCCGCTGCAAACGGGATGTTCTCACTCCAGCCTCTGCCGAGGCTCCTCTGCCTGGCACCTTCCAGCAGCGAGGCTTGGAAGTCACAGGAGTCTGAAAATTGTCCCATTGCTGTCCCCAAGAACTGAGCTCTGAGGGCCGGGCATGGACGTGACACAGGGCTGGTAAAGGGGGTGGTGAGAGGTCCTGAGAGAACTCTGTGGTTTGTGGGGGAGCTGGACTGGATATCTTGTGTGTGATTCATGCAGGTCAGCTGCAGAGCAAGGAGGGTTTGCACTGTCAGCTCACACCACACTTGGCAAAGGCACAGCCACGGTCTGGGGCCAGAGCTGTGTGACAGCGGGGCCACCTGGGTCTATCCTCCTTACGGGGTCCATTTCTCCTCATCTGGGTCCATCCCTCCTCATCTGGGTCCATCCTTCCCCAACTGGGTCCATCCTCCTCATCTGGGTCCATCCTCCTCATCTGTGAGAGGAGATGCCTCCTCATCTGTCCTTTGAGACAGTGACAGCCAGGAGGAGCAGATCCCCGTGGGGTGATCACCAAACCCACCAGGCACTTGCAGGGTCCCTCCTCTCCACCCTCACAGTGACATTCCCTCTACCAGAAAGGTCTGAGCAACACCAAAAGTTTCTGGGAGCCCAACACCAGCTCCATCCCAACTCCTGGCACTGAGTTTCTCCAAGGAATGTGGTGTCCACAGCAAGGAATGTGGTGCCTGGGTCTCTCCAGGCCCTTCTGCTCATGCTGGGCACAGGGGGCTCCCCAGGAAAGCTGCTCCTGGATCCCTGGAAGTGTCCAAGGCCGGGTTGGACAGAGCTTGGAGCCCCCTGGGACAGTGGAAGGTGTCCCTACCCATGGTAGGGGCTGGAATGAGATGCATTTTAAGGTCCATCCCAACCCAAACCATGCTGGGATTCTCTGATGAAGACTTGGCCTTTTGGCTGTTCCTCTGACACAAGAGGGAAATAATGGCACTTCTCTGCTCATTGTTTCCTCCTGGCTGTGTTTTTTTGGTGGTGGGACATGATGGATCCTTGGGATCTCTTGCAGTCCAAGGGATGAAACACAGGGATTCTAGCTCCTGGCCAGGCTGGGGCAAAGCTGCCTGAGCTGCTCCTTGGAGGCTTCCAGCTGCTTGGCCCTTCTCAAAATGTAGAATATTTTTGAAAATGGACCATGCCATCCTTTGCTTCCAACAAAGGCCACGTGGTGGGATTGGGGCTGTTCCTGGTGGGATTGTCCTGTGCAGGACCAGGATGGACTTTGATATCCTTGTGGGTCCTTTCCAGCTCAGGATATTCTGTGATTCTGTGACTCTGGGGACTGGGTGACTTTCCCCAGGCTGAGCCTGAAGCCCAGCAGGGAGTGGGAGATGTGTGGGGTGAGCCCTGCTCCCTGCCTGCCCTTGGGCCAGGTTGACAGTGCCTGTGGCTGGGAAGAGGAGTCAGTGGGAGCATGTCCAGGTGTTGGGAAGAGGAGTCAATGGGAGAGTGTCCAGATGTTGGGAAAAGGAGTCAGTGGGAGCGTGTTCAGAATGTCCAGGTGTTGGGAAAAGGAATCAATGGGAGCTGTCCAGGTGTTGGCATCCAAAGCTGACGTGCTGTAAGGTGAGAGCTGTGCTGGGAGTGTTCAAAACCAAAGTGGTTCAAAACAAAACCTTGCAGGCATGGGAATTCCCGAGGGATGTGGGAGTTGGAGGACAGGAGGACAGCCTGGAGCTCATTACTGTGTTCACAGTCATCCCTTTCCCTCCTCCTCATTAACCAGCTCAGGTCCCAGTTTGTGCCCAGTCACCACCACAGCGCCCAGTGCCCGTGCAGCATCACCTGTGCAAAGGTGGGGCAGTGCCCCCTCAGCAGGAACCTGCACCTGGGGCCCTCTTCTGTCCCTTCCAGGACGGGTGATGCCCTCCTGGAGCAGAACCTGCTGGGGGTGAGGGATGGCACGAGTGGATCAGCAGTTCCTGGTCACCCAGAGCGCTGCAAAACATCTCCCATGGCAAGTCCAGCTGCAGCTAAAAACACTCCAGACTACTCTTGCCCAAATCCAGCAAAAAAAATTCCAGGCTCCTCTTGCCTGAATCCCCAACCCCACTGTCCTCAGTGACCCTGAAGCCCTCCTCCCCCATCCTTGCCATGTCCATAACTCTGGAGGGCAGAAGGACAGAGTTCAGGCAGAGGAGAGCTTGTTGGATGACCCTCTGTCCCTCTCTGTGCCTGGCTGCATTTTTCTCCAGACAGCCCTTGGTGCCTCTCCAGAGCTAAACACGGCCTGGGGACGGAATTCTCCCAGTTCCAAGGGCTGCTGGGCCAGTGCTTGCCCCGGCCTTGCTGCCCTGAGGAGTGAGAAGGCACCACGGGGATGCCAGATTCCTCTGGAGCCAGCAGCACCCAGCTCACCCTTTGTGAGCAGCACGAAATTCCCTGGGACTGGAGCAGAGCTCCAAACAAAGGGCTCGGGAATCAGGAGTTTGTGCAGCTCGAATTGCTGGCTGTGAGCTGGAAACTTTAGACTCTGTGATATAATGAGTCAGATTCTCATTTCTGTTAATAACCCACAGCACTGTTCTGGCAGGGTCACCCAGCAATAAATCAAACAGGAATTCATTCCCATTTGGAAGCTCTTCCACGCTGCCAGAGAGCTGCAAGGAGGTGGGGCTGGAGCAGAAATATGAACCTGGCCTAGAGAGGCTTTTTCTACCCCATCAGCCTTGGGATTCACTCACGGGGTATGTTTGCTCCATCCCTCCATCTGGCAGCTCAGGAAATGTGCTGTGCAAGCCAGAAATATCAGAAAATCACAGAAAAATAGGGATGGAAGTCCTCAGTCTATTCCCAGGGCTGGGAGAGCTAATGAATCATACCTGAAGGGTTTTTGAGAGGCTTTTGTCTGGCCTGTTCCTAAAGATCTTCCAAGATCTCGCTCTCTCCGAGCAATCTAGTCCAGAGCTCAGCTGTTCTTACACTGATGTCCACCACTAAGATTCCTTGCTGATATTTAGGACTGGGATGCTCAGTTTGAGCTGTCAGGACTTGGAAAATCAACATTCCCACCTTGCTTCCTGCAGCCTTGCTGGTTTTGAAGAAAAACTTTGCCCCCATGTCCCATTTTTCATATTAAAAAACTGATTGTTTCAGTTTTTTCCCCTCAGAAGCAGCATTTTTTAGCTCCTGAAACATGGACAAAAGCAACTGGGATCCCCAGGAATGCATCTGCAGCTGGAAGGATCTGGATGCACTTGTGGCTCTGTGAAAACCCTGCCCTGCCTCACTTCTTCCTCACCAGCACAGCAAAACATTCTTTGCTGTTGCTGTTGGAAGAACCTGGTGAGAGCCAGGTCTGGGTAAGCCCAGAGAGCCAGGATTATCCCATTCCAACCAAAATCAATGGGAAAATACCCAGAAACTGGACTGGAAGTGACACAGAGATCAGGAACCCCCCGGATGTCTGAGGGATGTCTGCACCGTATCCGATCGTGATGTCAGTGTGGCATATTAAATATAAAATATATTAAATAAATTATACTAATCTATCTATAAAATATAACAATATTACATATATATTATATATAAACATATATGTATTTTATAAATATAAAATATATAATATTTTATATATTACATTAATATATAACATATTTTATATAATATAGTATAAAATATTATATATTTATATATTTATATATGCTTACATAATAGAATATATAATAGAATAAATATTATAGAATATATAATATAACATTATATATTTAAACAATAAATATAATATTATAGGTATAAAATAATATATACATTATATATATATATAAATTTTTAAAAATTTAAAATAAAAAAAAAAATATGTGTATATATACACATATATAATATTAAATATAAAGCTTACCACCAACCCCAAGCTTTTCCCACCCCATGGATCCACCTGCTGGAGGACCAAAGCTGTTGGCACTGCCCATGGCTGGCCAAACCAGACTCACCAGCCCGTTGCAGTTGCTGATGGCCACCTTGGAGCTGAGGTACTGGTCCTGCAGGTGGCCGGCGTAGTGGCAGTCCTCGTGGAAGTCGTGCTGCCAGTCCATGCCATCCCGCTTCCAGTACTCCACGGTGAAGTGCTCGGCCAGCAGGTTGGAGTGCAGGGTGAGGTTGAGCAGGAAGTGGGTGTGGTGGGCAGAGACTTTGTAGAAGACCTGGTGCTCCGAGGGCTCGTAGGGCAGCGAGCGCCGCGGCCGCGGCTTCAGCTGCCGGCGCACGTCGAAGGTGAGGAAATCCCCGTTCTGGTCCACTTGGATGGGGAAGGCGATCTCATAGTGATCCAAGCTGGAGAGGAATTCCTCTGGGGAGGGAAGGACACGCGTGGGAATGACAACCTTCAGAGGGAGCTGACACCCAGCAATGCCTGCCCGAGCCCAGTGCAGGTGGAGGGTCAGGGTCCTGCCACGGCATTCCAAAAATCGGGATCCCAAGGCTCTGCCCAGCCTGCAGGGTCCTGGGAAATTCCCCAAACACTGCAGCCTACAGAGCCTTGGGATAGCAGTTTTTGGAATGTAACTTTTTCCTCTGCAGGTGATGGAGGGGAACAGCCTGGCCCAAAGGGCCCTTCAGGACACCCCGATGGTGGCTCTGGACCTGGAGTATCCCAAACCTTCTCATCTCCACTGGGCAGAGGGAATCCCAGTTTTGCAGAGTCCAGCTCTGAGCTTTGGAGGGCTATTTTAACCTGGATCCTTCCAGGAACAGACTCAGCAATGAGGGCTCTTCAGAAGGAGGCAGAAGGAGCCTTGGGGTGAATTTTATTTAATTTTCTCCCCATGGGTTCCTCAGGACATCTGCAGCTGCCACAGGGAACTGCTGGCTCTGAGAATACAAAACAACTGCACCACCCCAACCTCCCCTGCAGTCAGAGCTGCAGGGGCTACAGGGACACAGAGTCCTCGAAATGCCAATCTTGACATCAAAATAAGAGAGAGGGCAACCAGAATTCCCCCAGTGGTGCTGAAAATGAGCAGGAGAAGGAGTCAGATGTCCCAATCCCCCAGTCTGTCACCCCACCCTGCCTTCCCAGCTCTCTGGATTGGTTTTTATCACCTCAGCCTGGCTTAGCAGCTCCTCTTGGGGCCCTTGAGCTGAGCCTGTGTGGTGCCACCCAGGCTGTGCTGTGACAAGGGCACTGTCCCCAGCCCCTCCACCTGTGCTGGCACAGCAGCTCTGCAGGCTGCAAACAAACTGGCACCCTGCAACCTCGGCAGAAACTCCTCCTTTTCAATGAAAACCTCCCAGGAACTGCCAGATTGGATCTGAGCAGAGATCTGGTGTTGAAGCCCTGGCTGCTGAGAATTGGAGACTTTCTGTGCTGACAGGCACTGACCCCCAAGAGAACACTGCATTGACCTGAGGCTGTGGAGAAGGCTTCCAAAATGGAATGACAGAACTGGGATTGTGGATGTGGAGTTTGAATAGAAGTGTGTGATGTCACAGGGTGGGAAACTTAGAGTTGAAGGTTTTAGAATACAGTAATATATATAGAGCAAGATGAAGGTTTTAGGGTAGAGGCTGGGCCTTCTTTTTCACTTTTTTCTTCACCTTCTTCACCTTCCCCTTCTTCTTCTCCTTCTTCTTCTTCTCCTTCTTCTCCATGGGTTTGGGTGATTTTGTGTAATTGGATAAAAAAGTCCTCATTGCAGGCTATGGGTGGTTGGTTATTGGGTTAAAAGCAAAAATAATTTAGGTGTAATTTCTTAATTGGACAGTTTATCCTTAAAAGGCCTTGCAGAGAGAGATATGGGGCCATTTTGTAGCTTGCTAGGGAAGTGCTGTAGAACTCACTGCTTTTGTGACTGTGATATAGATAAGAACTAAAAAACATCTGAGTCTCAACACGAATTACCATCCTGAGGGCTTTCAATCCTTACTGTGACAGAGGCAGAAAAGAAGCAAAGGAAGTGACAATCTGTCTCTGTCTGACAGCCCCCAGCCCCAGAGGCTTGGGCTGAAATGGGAAATATCCGTGTGCTGGACCAGGACAGCTCCTCCTCACTGAGTGTCCTCCTGAACCCCTGGTGCCTGGAAGGTTTGAGCCTCCTGAGCCCTCGTGGGAGGAAATTTTCTCACTGTTCCCTTTGGAAAAGTCTTCCTGTGCTTTCTGCATCCTACTTGCTGTTTCCTAAGCAAACAGGAGGGGCCTGGCTGCTCCAGGGTGGCTGAATTTTGCCTGGCTCCACAGCCCCCACCTTCAGAGCCTTCACAGCCATCAGAAACTCAGCCAGCTCCAAACTGCACTCTCACCACAGGGCAGCACTGCAAAGTTTCCTTTTCTTCCGTGTTCCAGTGTGGGAGCCTGACAGAGTGGTTTCCTTGGCCACCAGGAATGGGACAGTCCTTCCACCCTCTGGGATTAGGGCTGAGCTCCCATCTTTCCCAACCATAAATACTCCTGGCACCTTTGCCTTGCCAGAATTAATGATCAGGTTTTTAACTTCCTGTGCTCCAGCTTTTCCTCCATCCCAGCACCTCCCTGTGATGGGGCTGGGCAAACAAGGGTGACTTTTTGCACTTAGAAATGACTTCAGGCTTGGAAAAAATTGCTGTCGGAAGTGTTTTGTTTTCCTTTTTGCCTCTTTGCAGTCCACGTGGGCTTGGAAATGAGTGAATCAGAGGGTGGTTTGTGCTCACTGTGGCTACAAAGCACCTGGGACTCGGGGCTGGAGGCTCTGAGCCTGACCTGAAAGGCACTTCCAGGGGGAAAAACGTGTCCAGAGCCTGAGGGTGTGTGAGAAACTGGTGGTGTTGTGGGGCTGGACACTGCATCTCCTCAGGGATGTCACTGTGGACAGAACCAAAACCACTACACCATCCCATCCCATCCCACCCCACCCCATCCCATCCCATCCCATCCCATCCCATCCCATCCCATCCCATCCCATCCCATCCCATCCCATCCCGTCCCTACCTTGTGACTGGAAGGAGAAGCCGGGGAAGGTGCCCCCAGCCAGGCCGAGGGTGACGGTCCAGGTGAGGAGCCTCCAAGCTGTGGCCATGGTCAGCGCCGCTCGTGTCGGAGCAGGGAGATCTGTGCCGGCTGGGAGGGCGCTGTCCCCACATGTCTCTCCCTCGGCCACCCCTTAAGTCCAGAGAGGAGTCCCGGCTGGCTCCGCAGGCATCCTCGGCCACTCCGTGCTCTCCCGAGGCCGGCGGAGGGGGCAGTGCCAGGCCAGCACCGCGGGGTCAGCACGGGCTCGTCCCCAGCACCGGCATCGCCCCTGCGGGTGAGAGGGGACATGAGCCACGGGATGGAGGAGAAGGACTCGAGGCGGGCAGGGGAATGAGGAAAGCGGGGTCCTGGAGAAGGCGGGAGTGGGATGGAAGGAGAGGAAAAGAGGGGGAAAGGACGGGAAGGGTTTGAGGATGGATTAACCCCATCAGCTCCTGCTCCGCGCTGCACTCCCGGGGATTCTCCCAGCTGGGATTTATCTGGTACCTGAGGAAAGGAGCTCAGGATCAATGGGAATCCTTTATCCTGTGGCAGCACCCTCGGGGAAGAGCAGCCCCGAGAGTGCCCGCGGTCACCTGATCCCTTAAAGAGGGCAGGAAATAACAGCACTGGCAGGGGGGTGGTGAGCAGCAACCCAGAAATCCTCTCTGGGGCTTCCCTGGATTTCAAATTCACTTTAAGGACTGTCACCGCACTGAGGGAAGAGCACTTGCTCTCAGAGTGTACCGGCTGAACCTAAAAAAGTGATGGAAAACAAAGAACCATTCAGGGAACTCACCCACAACCCCATCCACAAATGGATCCCGAGATTCCAATCGCATTTGTTCTTTAAAACGCTCTGCTAATTGCTCCGGTGAAAGATTCCTGGCTTGCAGAGAATTTCCACTCAGTCTGAGCCGATTACATCAAACTCGAATCGTGCTGCGGACTTGCACAAAGCCTGTGGGGTTTTATTCTTGCCCACCCACTCTATGAGTATGGGATGAGTGCAGCACCTCCCAGAGAACCCCAAATATCCCAGCGGTGACGCTGCAGGGCAGCCCAGCAGCCAAACCCAAACCTCCCTGCAGAGGTGGCAGATGAAGACCTGCAGCAGATCCCAGGGGCTGGAGCAGGCTGGGAACAGCAGGACGAGCCCCCGGGAAAGGCGGGATGAACTCCCCGGGAATGGTGGGATGAGCTCCCAGGAACAGCGGGATGAGCTCCTGGGAATGGTGGGATGAGCTCCCCGGGAAAGGCAGGATGAGCTCCCCGGGAAAGGCAGGATGAGCACATCAGGAAAGGCAGGATGAGCTCCCCGGGAAAGGCAGGATGAACACCCCGGGAAAGGCAGGATGAGCACATCGGGAAAGGCAGGATGAGCTCCCCGGGAATGGCAGGATGAGCACATCGGGAAAGGCAGGATGAGCACATCGGGAAAGGCAGGATGAGCTCCCCGGGAAAGGCAGGATGAGCACATGGGAAAGGCAGGATGAGCACATCGGGAAAGGCAGGATGAGCTCCCCGGGAAAGGCAGGATGAGCTCCCCGGGATGAGCTCCTCTGGAAAGGCGGGATGAACTCCTCGGGAATGGCAGGATGAACTCCCCATGAAAGGCAGAATGAGTTCCTCATGAAAGGCAGGATGAGCTCGTCGGGATGAGCTCCCCGGGAACGGCAGGATGAGCTCCTGAGCATGGGAAGAGGCTGGAGATGGGAGGAGGGTGCTCTTTGCAAAGGTGTCAGCAGCCAGGGCCTGTGTGTGGTCCTCATCCAGTAAGGAAACGCTTAACCCCTGCCTTGCTGTGCTCTGGGCTGGTTTAAACAGCCCAGGGCAGGGGAGCTGAGTCCTCCTGGGATCTGCTGCACTCCCCTTCGTGTCCTTATGGGAAATCTGAATCCCTGAAAGTGAATTTCTGCTCCTGTTTTCCCATCTTTACTGTGCCATGAATGGCATTTGTGCTGCAGGAATGACACCCAGCACAGCCCAGAGGTGGCGTAGGGGAGGTACAAAGGGAAATCCAGGAGATGATTCCTGCCACAAATTTATCATGGAAGTCACAGAATGGTTTGGGTTGGGAAGGACCTTAAAGCTCATCTCATTCCATAGGGGCAGGGACACCTTCTACTACCCCAGACTGCTCCAAGTCCCATCCAGCCTGGCCTGGGACACTTCCAGGGATCCAGGGGCAGCCACAGCTGCTCTGGGCAACCTCACAGGGAAGGATTGATTCCAAAAATCTCATCTAAATCTCCCCTTCTTCAGCTTAAAGCCATTAACCTAAATTAATATTTTTTCCCCCTACTAGGCAGAAACGGTGGGAGATGAAACATGCAGTTTTAAACACAATTTGGAGTTGCATAATTTAAAGATTACGATTTTTCACTGCTTAGTTACAGTTAAGAATGGCCAAAGATCCTTGGTGAGGCCTAGGCCTGGACTCCCCAGTCCCATCTGGGGCCACTTGCCAGGTTTTCCTCTGCAAAGCCCAGACACAACTCGACCTGGCTTCCAAAATTGTGCATCCTGTGAGTGGCCCTGAGAACAAAACTGCCTGAGAGAGGGGCAGCTCCCACCTTGGGCTGCTCCTTTTCCTGGGAGAAGTAATGGGACTCAGGGAGTGGGGGGAAGAGCTTGGGGCAGGAATTGTGCCCCATTCCACCCCCACACGAGGATGCCAAGATGTGGTGACAACATCACCCACGGTGCCACCCCCGGGCTTTGGCACAGTGAGGGCAGAGCCAGGGGCAGAAAAGGCACGTGGGGGCTGCAGGAATTTGGCTGGAAAAGGGAGAAGCTGAAAGCAAAGCCCTCTCCTAAATCAGCAGTTTTCAGCATCTCCCAAAGCTCCCAATTCCAGCTTTTCAATCCTGTCACGGCTCCAAAGCCCACGGAGCCCAGCTATTTGTATTTTGTACAAAATTATACATATTTGTATATGTATTTTCTCCTGGGCTTCCCACGGCTGATTTCCCCAGTTTTCCAGCTGTCGAACCCTTTTCCTCCAGGCTTCCCGTCCTCCCCACGCCTCTCCATGACCTAAATTAATACCCCCTGCCCTTCCCCTGCCCTTCCCGGCCGCTCAGCATCCCCCAGAACAGCGGCCGGGAAGGAGCCCCGGCGCCAGGAGCCCGCAGCCTTGACCTTGGGGGAAGGAGAGGGTTGGGAGCAGCACAAGGCAGGAATTACAGCTGCAAAATTCCTGCGGGCCGGGCTGGGGGAAGGGCCCGGCTGCGATCCCTCCCTGCAGGCAGCGGGGAAAACACGGCCCCTTCCCGGCGGGGCTTCATCCCCAAAGCTCGAGAGCAGGAGAAGCACCTGGAGGAAGGTGTTCTACTCACGGGTGAATTCTGCTCCTCTCCCCATGGGTAGATCCAGCTCCTAGGAGCAGGAGAAGCACCTGGAGGAAGGTGTTCTCCTCACGGGTGAATTCTGCTCCTCTCCCCACGGCTGGATCCAGCTCTGAGGAGCAGGAGGAGCACCTGGAGGAAGGTGTTTTCCTCACGGGTGGATCCTGCTCCTCTCCTCATGGGTGAATTCAGCTCTGAGTAACACCTGGAGGAAGGTGCTCTCCTCATGGGTGAATCCTGCCCCTCTCCCCACAGATCCAGCTCTGAGAGCAGGAGGAAGGTGCTCTCCTCATGGTTGGATCCTGTTCATCTCCCCATGGCTGGATCCAGCTCTGAGAGCAGGAGAAAGGTGCTCTCCCCACGGGTGGATCCAGCTCCAAGGAGCACCCAGAGCACCCAGAGGAAGATGTTCTCCTCAAGGGTGGATCCTGCCCCTCTCCCCACGGCTGGATCCAGCTCTGAGAGTAGGAGAAAAGTGCTCTCCCCATGGGTGGATCCAGCTCCAAGGAGCACCCAGAGCACCCAGAGGAAGATGTTCTCCTCACGGGTGAATCTTGCTCCTCTCCCCATGGCTGGATCCAGCTCTGAGGAGCAGGAGGAGCACCCGGAGGAAGGAGCAGAGCCGGAGGAGCGCTGGTGCTTCCATCCCTCCCAAGTTTTCCATAACCTCACTTTGCAGCTTGCAGGATGAGCCCGAGGACAGTGGAGCCCCGGAGGGACACGGGAGTGCCACGGGCCGGGCTGGGGGAGCTCGGGGACAGCTCGGGGACACGGCGTGACCTCTCCAGTCTCGTGCCTCCCTCGCTTGGGCCGTTTCCGATTCGCTCCTTCCCAAGGAATTCGCTGTCCTTGGCAGGCTCGGCTCGGGCTGACGCTCCCGGCTCCCGGTGCCAAGGGTGGCTTTGGCCGCGTGAACCCGAGCGACACCGGGGGACAACGCCAGCACAGCGGCCAGCTCACCTCCGCCACCCCAAAAACCGCCGGGAAGGAAGGGGCTGGGGAAAGGGGGGTGAAATTCCAGCTGGGATGAAGCAAGAAGAAAAGGAGCGAGGCAGATGAGAGCCGTTCCCAATTGCAGACAGAACTCCCTGCAAGCCCGGCTGCTGGGCCGGCTCCAGGAGCGCAGGGGAAGGTAATAGGAAGCAGATGGGCGATGCTCGGGGCCAAGAGGAAGGTTCAAGGTGCCTCCTAGTGCAGGGAAGAGGAATTTAACTGCTTTTAAAGATGCAGAGCCCGGCTGCTTCCAGGTTTCTTATCCAACTTTTGCAAATTATGAGCTCAGGTGTCCTTTTCCCTTTATTATTTTTTTTCTTTTTTTCTGAGGGAGGAATAAATACAAACATAGATTTCTGTTTTCAGCTTGCCCCGGGAGGAGGAAATACTTTTAGTGCACCTCCTGCCAGGCCTTCCATTGACATCTTTCAGACATGGGAGAACTGGGAGCACTGGGAGGAGTGGAGAAGTGAGAGCAGCACCCAGTGGGAGCACTAGGAACAGTGAGAAAACAGTGGGAGCAGGATCCTACAGCTGCACCACCCCAACAGCATTTCTGGGCTGTGTTATTTTAGGGAATGAAAGCCTCGAGGTTCTTTTATTCTTTTGTAAAACGGGGAATTGACATCACCCCATAACCACACTGGGGTTATTGGGGTTATCGTGGTGCCACATCTCACAGCTTGGTCCCTTTTAGGCCCCAGGTGTCCCCTGACCCTCCCAAGGGGCTGCTCAGCCCCACAGCAGCCCTGGCAGCCCCTACAGACAGCACCACAGGGGTTTCTGCTCCTCCAGCTGCTCCAGCCTGGGAGTTGTTCCAGCAGGTCAAAGTTTATCTCGGGGGGGAAGAGCTGTGAGCCCCAGGCTGGCCTCACGGGCCTCATTTTCTATGGAATCCAAGTTAAGCACAGCAGGGACTGCAGGGGACTGGCATTTGGGCTCAGGGGCTGTGCCAGTGCAGCGAGGGCACTTGGCAGCAGCAGCAGCAGGTTTTTCAGGCTTTCCCACCACCCACACCAGTCCCCTGCTGCCCAGGGTGGGCTCTTTCCTGCTGCTGGGGTCCCTGATGCCCTCCAGGACACACAACAGCCCCTTGGTGCCTGTAGCTCCTGGGTGCTGTTCCTAAAGTCACCTGAAGATCAGTGTCCCTGTCACCTGCCACCGCTGCTCCGTGCAGGTGACACCTCAGTTTGAGCTTTTCTATTTTTCAGATTCTGTGCTGCTTTAGTGTGTGGGTCTGGGCTTCACATGAGGGGATGGTGAGTTCTCTGCACAGAGCAGGGAGACAAAACAATTCCTGCTCTAGCTGGGGACCAAGGACAAAGGATCCAGATCTCAGGCCCAAGAGCACAAACAACTTGGACTGAAGAGAGAAAAACAAGAAGGATGGGACTGCATGGGCTGGAGCTGGAATTGGACAATGAACTCCAAGATGCAAATGGAGCAGAACTGATCAAAGTGAGAGACCCCGTGCCCGCTCGTGCATTTTGGGACCATTTTGGTTCACCTTGGGTGCAGCCCTGGCTGGGCTCTTGTGCTGCCCAAAGTGGATCCATTGAGGAGATCCTTTTAATAAATCCCTACTTTATTCTTTAGCTCTGTCCACCCTCTGTTCTAGCTCAGCCCTCACAAGGTATCAGAAGGCCACAGGTTTTGGCTGTAAAGCCTCAGTTGGAATCAACTTTCACACTTCCAGTGAAGATATTTTTCCTCATATCCAATCTGAACATCTCATGGAGCAATTTGAGGCTGTGTCCCATTGCTTGTTCCCTGCAAGCAGAGCCTAATCCCCCCCAGCTGTCCCCTCCTGTCAGGGAATTGTGCAGAGCCAGAGGATCCCCCTGAGCCTCCTTTTCTCCAGGCTGAGCCCCTCCAGCTCCCTCAGCCTTTCCTGGGGCTCCAGAATCACCAAATCAAAGATCCTGGAACATCCTGAGGGGGAAGGGACCCACAAGGATCATCAGTGCAGCCCCTGTCCCTGCCCAGACACCCCAAGAACCCCACCCTGAGCATCCCTGGGAGCGCTGTCCAAACGCTCCTGGAGCTCTGGCAGCCTTGGGGCCGGGACCATTCCCTGGGGAGCCTGGGCAGTGCCCAGCACCCTCGGGGGGAAGAACCTTCCCCTGAGCTCCATGCCAAGGCCTGCCACAGCTCCAGCCCTTCCTGGGCTCCTGTCCCTGTCCCAGAGCAGAGCTCAGCCCCTGCCCCTCTGCCTCTGCTCGGGAGGAGCTGCAGCCCCCGAGGAGCCTCCCCTCAGTCTCCTGTGCTCCAGCTGAACCAGCCAAGTGCCCTCAGCTGCTCCTCAGAGCCTTCCCCAGCTCCCTGTCCCTCTTTTGAACACTCTCCAACAGCTTTGGATCCCTCTGATCCTGTGGTGCCCCAAGTGCCCCCAGCATAGGGGGTGAGGCTGCCCCAGTGCAGAGCAGAGTGGGACCCTGACCCTCTCTGGCCTGACCAGCGTTGTTCAAACCCTTCTCATCATCTCTACATCTCTGCTCCTCCTCATCCCTCTCTCTGCACACCCCAGGGCCTGGCAGGGGCAGGTCTCTCGCAGCTGCTGCATTTCTGTGTTTTCTGGGGGGGTCTCACCCCCTGCACTCCCCGGGGCTCTGGGTGTTCCGTGCCTGCTCAGCCACCACCCAGCTCCCAGCTCGCAGCTCCTGGCAGGTCCCTGCACGTTCCTGAGGAAGGAACAAACAGCCCTGCTCCCCCTAGCAGGCTGCTCCTCTCCCGGCACGGGCTGAGCTCGTGGGGGATGCAAAACTGTCCGAGAGACCTCCCCTGCTTCCAGCAGGAGAACGTCCTGATATTCCCGACCAAATATTTGGCTGAGCTGCCAAGTGGAAAACATGCTGAGCTGCAGATGGAGAAGTCTCCCCGCAGTCATCTTGCCAGCACGACAGGACTTCCACTGGGAAGTCATTTCTCAGCTCCAGGGCAGCACTAAGGGTTAAACTCACAGAAATCAGCATTTTTGCTGCCGGGAGCATCTGCAAACTGCGAGAAAGGGGTTAAAGTCACAGGTCTGCAGAACGCAAAATAAGAACTTGAGCCATAATCTGCTTTGTTGTTCCAAGTGTGGCCTCTCTGAGGCCACGGCAAGTGAAGAATCAGAAACATGGAGTTATCCCTGTTCCCAGCACACTGCAGCCTCCAGCCCTGGGGTGGCTCCTGCCTGCACAGCCACCCTTTGGCTGCCCTGTGATCCCTCTGCTCGCCCCTGCCACCAATCTCAGCAATGCTGAGATGCCAACTCTGCCTGTCCCTTCCCTGCTGACCCCTCGGGGCTGGGAGGGGGCCCGGGATGCTCAGTGCAGCCTCTCTCCTTGCGAGGGCTGATTCACCTCCCCCCAAGACCTGTTCTTTGCACACCCCAGTGACTGCGGGTCCCATTTCAGCTCCCCAGGAGGGGAGGTGCCGTTTTCACACCGTTAAAATCAGATCCAACCCCATCCAAAGGCTCTCCCCAGCAATGTGGGGAGTGCAGACCGACACTGCCAGTGTGACCCTGAGAGCTGAGGGGTCTGACCTGGGCTCTCTGTCCCCCTGCCAGCACCCCGGTGCCAGCCTGGGTGCCAGCGGCACACCTTCCCTGCCTTTGGAGCACCAGCTGCCTCTTCCAGGCTCTCCGTGGTGCTCCCCAGCCGGTCCTGCTGTGCTCTGGCCGGGCACACCCTGCATCCCTTTGTACAGCAGCTTCACGGGGCTTTGGGCTCACTCCAGCACTGTGTGGGAGGAGTTTTTTTTGGTTTTTTTTTTCAAAAACACGATAATTATTTTACAGTCAAATCTATTCAGTGCAATCCTGGTGAGGAAAGGGCTGAATCCCCCCTTCGTTCCTCTCCAAAATCTTTAGTTTTGCCAGCAAAGGGGCGAAAGAAGCTTGTGCTAAAGCCAGGGCAGTGAGAGGAGAGCGGGGAGCAGCGACCTCGCTCTGACACCGCCTGCTTGGCTCTCTGGAAATCCTATCCCTGTGTTACATAAGGACCTGGCCCTATCTGGAACGCCGGGGTCATTGCACTTCTCCAAGTGTGGTAAAATGCTCGGAGGTCCTCAGCAGGAAAGCGGGAGGGAAATGCCAGCTCGGATCCTCTCGGGATGGGGAGCTGGGCAGGGCTGGGCCCTGCTGGAGCTGCCAGAGCAGTGCCACAATTCCAGCCCGGTGGAAGGTGGGCACCGAGATTCCCAGCGCTCCCATCCTGGGACTTCTCCTGCTTTCGGGAGAGGACTCCACCAGGCAGGTCCAGTCTCAGACGGGATTTATGCAATAGTTTGGAGCCTCTCCATGTGACCCAGACTTGCTGGCGCTCTGCCATTGCTCTCCTCGCTGGCTGCAGCCAGCACAGAGCGGCGGGATTAGAGAGAGGCCGGGCAGTCATTAACGGAGTGCCGGTCATTAACGGAGTGCCAGTCATTAACGGAGTGCCGGGCAGTCATTAACGGAGTGCCGGTCATTAACGGAGTGCCGGTCACTAACAGAGTGCCGGTCATTACAGAGTGCCGGTCACTAACAGAGTGCCGGTCACTAACGGAGTGCCGGTCATTAACGGAGTGCCGGTCACTAACGGAGTGCCGGTCATTAACGGAGTGCCGGTCATTAACGGAGTGCCGGTCATTACAGAGTGCCGGTCATTAACGGAGTGCCAGTCATTAACGGAGTGCCGGTCACTAACGGAGTGCCGGTCATTAACGGAGTGCCGGTCACTAACGGAATGCCGGTCATTAACGGAGTGCCGGTCATTACAGAGTGCCGGTCATTAACAGAGTGCCGGTCACTAACGGAATGCCGGTTATTACAGAGTGCCGGTCATTACGGAGTGCTGGTCATTAACAGAGTGCCGGTCATTACAGAGTGCCGATCATTAACGGAATGCCGGTCATTACAGAGTGCCGGTCATTACAGAGTGCCGGTCATGAACAGAGTGCCGGTCATTACGGAGTGCATCCCCCACCATACAGGGACACACATGTGCCATGAGTGAAGAGACACGCGTGTCACCCACATGAACCCAGGGCACAGCTGCAGCTGCTTCTGTGCCAGGGGATGGGGATACATCGGGTTTGTATGTGGATTAAACGCCATTTGCACATGTTATCTGCATGTGATATCACGTTATTGGCGTGAGGATACACGCTGTGTGCATGGAATAGATCTTATCTGCATGGTGATAGACATTATCTGGATATAGATACTCATTATCTGCCTGTGGTAACATGTTATCAGCTTGGCAATACACGTTATCTGCATGGGGATAGATGTTATCTGCACATGGATAACATGTTATCTGCACATTGATAACTCTTTATCAGCACACTCTACCTGCAGACAGGTCTGATGCCCACCCCCTGTGCTCTGCCATCCATGGAATACAGATATTCCATGCACAAATGCCATTTTTACACCCGGCATCCCCGTGGCCTCCTCTGCCTCCATGAAATGCTCCCTCTGTGTGGGGTTCAGCCCAGCCAGGACAGAATCCAGACCTCCTGGGCCTGTGCACAGGCAGCTCTCCCTATGCTCCTGCTGCTCCTCCCGGCACGGAGCAGCACCAGGGCTCTGCGAGGAAAGGGCTTTGGGAAAGGTCGGGAGCGCTCACACCTCGGAGTGGGCAGGGAAGCAGAGGCAAATCCATCCCGGCAGGGCTGGCTCCTCTCTCCATCCTGGCAGGGCTGGCTCCTCTCTCCATCCCGGCAGGGCTGGCTCATCCCCATCCCGGCACGGCTGGCTCCTCTCTCCATCCCGGCAGGGCTGGCTCCTCTCTCCATCCCGGCAGGGCTGGCTCCTCTCTCCATCCCGGCAGGGCTGGCTCCTCTCTCCATCCCGGCAGGGCTGGCTCCCGCAGCTCCCCTCCAGCAGTCCCGGTGCTTACACAACCCAGCCGTGCAGGGCGCCAAGCCCTGGGCTTGCATAAAGACAAACACTCTCGAGTGCCAACAGCAAGCTGTGCTCACCTGTGTAACCACCCCGGCCCTCTCCAGGAGGGAGCTGCTCCGTGCTGTGAGTCCCAGCTGAGGCAGGTTTATGTGGTTTATGCAGCTCCAGCTCCCAAGCAGCTGTCGAAGCTCTCACACACCATGTCACACCCGAAATTTGGCTCTTAGTCAGCCAGGCTGTAGGACAGGGCCATACCCCAATCACAGCATGGTTTGGGTGAGAAGGGATCTTAAAGCTCATTTAGTTCCATTCCCTTGCCATGAGCAGGATGACACCTTCCACTGTCCCAGGCTGCTCCAAGCCCCAATGTCCAACCTGGCCTTGGACACTGCCAGGGGGCACACACAGGGGCAGCCACAGCTGCTCTGGTCACCCTGTGCCAGGGCCTGCCCACCCTGCCAGGGAACAAAGATGTGTCTGGTTATCAGGCTGGATGTGCTACAGGAGAGGGCACAGTCCCCTTACAGCCCCTGTCACCAGGTGCCACACCTTGTGCACCCACAGTCTCAGGCTGGAGCTGGAGAGAGAAGAGAACTCTGCTGAGCTTCCCACAAAAAGCCTCTGAGGTGGCTCCTGCTGCCCAGCAGAGCTGTGAGAAGTACTGAGGGACCTGCAGTGAGCCCAAGGCTCAGCAGCTCCTTCTGTCACTGTCACAGCCCAGCCTCACCCAGCACTGCCCCAGCAACGGCCCAGTCCTGGCCAGGGGGATGGATCCACAGCATGGCCCAGCTCCAGCTCCCCTTGGGCTGAGCTGGTCCTGCCAGGCTGAATTAAAGCATAAGTGAGGTTGGAAGGGACACAAGGGGATCTCTGGTCCCATCCCACTCTCAGAACTGAGCTCTCTCTGTGTTAGATGAGGACCACACAGCCCAGCCTGTCCCAGAGGGCCACAGGAGGAAATGCAGGGAGTTGTGCAATGGGACCCTAAAGCAGAAAAGCCAGTTTGGACCTCCCTGTCCTCCCAGGAAACCAGAACCAGCCAGAGAAGGGATGACACAGAGGAAGTGTCCTTCCAGAGCAGGACAAGCCACGGAGGGATTTGGTGACAGCCAAGGTAACAGTGGGTGCAAGGCCATGGGATCACCCCAGGGGACAACCCCAGGGTCCCCTCAGTGCAGGGCAGTGGCCATTGACAGAGGCACCCACAGCCCCCAAGACACCTCTCCCTGATAAGTTTTAAGGGTTTTAAGTTTTAACTTTTTCTGTTCTGTTTTGGTGTGCAGCTTTTGGCTTTATATTAAGGATATATATAGGATATATAGGATTTATAGGATATATAGGATACATTGGATACATATATGTCTCCTATATCCTATATATATCCTATATATATCCTATATATAGGATATATATAACATATAGGATTTATACTAGGATCTTTTCGCAGGGTGGTGAAGGCAAAACAATCCTGTTCTAGCTGGAGACTCAAGGACAATCCCTCAAACTTCAGGCCCAAAGCAATAATTCAATAATGTGAAAAGAGGAGGGTAGGCAAGAAAACAGGGAGGATGAAACTCCATAATTTGAAACTATTAATTAGACAGTTAACTCCTATATGCAAATAGACCAAAACTTACAAAAATGTGAGATCTTGTGACCAAACCCTTTTTGCTTCCATCTTGGAGCCATCCACGACTGTGGCTCTGGCACTGCCAGGGTGTGGCCTCTGTACTGAAATAAAAATCTACTTTATTCCTCTGAACTCCTCTAGCCTCTGCTCCAGCTCCTTAAGGCATCACCTCCCTGCCAGGGGAGCCTCCTGTGGGCTGAAGCCTTGCAGAACACTTCAGCTGTGGGATCCCTCCAGCCCTTACAGACCTGCAGATCATGTCCAGGCTTTGGCTCCTCGGGAGCTCCAGGAGATCTGCTGGGCAGAGTTTCTGGGCCCTTTTCCCCTCCCTGTAGGTTCTTTACCCAGGGAAACGTGGCCCAGGTGGTGTGGCCCAGATGCAGCTCCTTCCTCCACAGCCAGGGAATGAAGAGTCCCTAACCCTGACAGGACTGAACTCATCCTTTGCACTCATATTTTGGTCTAAGCCACTTCCCACTGAGGTCACAAATCCCACAGGAGGAGGCCAGGACTTCACCTGCCAGTTTAACTCATTTGGGACCAACATTTAGGAGTGTTTGAGTTCAAAAAGATTTGCAGGACTGCACAGGAATAGATTCATTTTAAGCAATTTAAATTAAGCTACAATATAAGAGTGGGAAACAATATTGATAATGGGTGTTAAACAGAAGTGTAAAGCTGTGGATATCCCATCCTTGGACGTGTCCAAGGCCAGGCTGGACAGGGCTTGGAGCAATCTGGGACAGTGGAAGGTGTCCTTGTCCAAGGCAGGGGTGGGACTGGATGAGCTTTAAGGTCCTTCCAACCCAAACCATTCCATGATTCCATGAAAGACTCTGAGTAGCCAGACATGGAATATCCCAAGCATTTCCCAGCCTGGGAGGATGCAGAAGGCGAGAGAGGAGCAGCAATGGAGCAGCTGGATGGAGACCCTGTGCTGATGTTGCTCCACTGAAGTCAGACAGAGCTAAAATATTCCAGCAGTTTCCCAGTGGAGACTCTCCCAATCCTTCAGCTGGCTGCAGACTTCATTGAAGGCCCTCAGAGTAACCAAGATGGGAAAACTGGCTTGGATGGTGTTCCTTTAAGCCTCCCTCAGTGCTGGAAAACAAGGCTGCATCCAGGCTGGTGGTTTTCCATGTGCCTCTCTCCCACATGAGATCCCACCTGCTCACAGATTCCCGGGAAATGTTTGTAACTTCTCGCCCTGCAAACATTTCCTACAGTGGTGGGGTCAAGCAAAGACCTCTCTGCCTTGTGTGTCCTCAACACATCTGAACTGACATCACCCAGCCAACTGTTTCTGAAAACGTGATGGATTTGGTCCCAGTCCTGTTTGTTTTAAGCTCATCTTGTGTTAACCCAAGACCCAGGCAGGGCAGGACGTGACAAACACATCCTGCAGTGCTCCCAGCTCAGAAGGAATTCATTGCTGGAAACTTGGCAACAAAAGTGGGGTTTGGAGTCGGGGGTTTCAGATAAGCTGGAGATAAGGGTTTGCACGGAATCATCCTGTGCTGAGGACCCTCCATGGAGCTGCTCCTTCGGGAAGAGGAGCCCAGGCTGTCCCTGGACTGGGACTTCATGGAATGGTGAGAACAGCAGCTCCTCTCCAGCAGTCCCTGGGTGGCCTGGAGCCATGGGTGATAAGAGAGCCTCTCATGTTTCAGGTTGGAGGAACAGACACTGTTTATGTTGAGCAGCACCACCTTCCTCCCCTCAGGGCTCCTCTTCAGCCTCTCGGCAGCTGCTTAGGCCCGGCTTATCGGGGCCTCCCGGTGCCAAATGAAACAGCTCAGCCCCCCCAGCCTTATCGGGGCAGAGCTGATTTGCAGGAGATGACAGCACCTTTCCCATTCCACCCCAGCAGCAGCCGCGTGGGGAATGCAGCTGGAGCCGCCCCAAAGAGGCGCCGGGAGGTTTTTGGGATCTCGGGAGGAGGAGGGGAGCACAGGGTGCTGCCCTGGGGCCAAGCAGGAACAGCGGGAGGCTGAGGATGGAGCAACTGGAGCACTCAGCACGTTCCATATATGGAGAAACTTTGGGAACAACCTCCCAAGGACCGCGGGGAGCCTCACTGATGGAGGCATTTCAGAACAGTCCCGGCAAGGCTGGTCCCACCTCGGGAACATCCCGGTGCTGGGAATCACCTGGGTGTCCCACAGAGCGATTCCTCTTCCACCTTGGGGAACAGAGGCTCCCCAAAGCCCTCCCTGCCATGCCCAGCATCCCACCCTGGCACCACTGGATGCTGCTAAGGAGGAGAAGACTGAGCAGGATCAGAACCAGAGCTCTGCTGGTCTCCAGCACTGGGGATATTGGCAGGGATTGCAGTAGGAACACAAACACCCCCTGAGGTTCCCATCTTGACCACAAAAATTCCCCAAAAATGGGCCTCGGTGTGAAATTTTACATTTACCTGCCCCCAGCACAGCTCCACACTTCCCTCTTGGTTGGTTCTTCCCCTCTGGAAGATATTTGCCAAGGTTATTTTATAAACTCCTTTCTATTTATAGCCCAGCTCCTTCAGCTCTAATGAGATAATCTTCTGGCATCTCACCACCACTAATATTTACTTTGATGTTTAAAATAACATATTCTGAGGGATTGATTTTTAAAAAAAAATAATAAAAAACACCTTTAAAACATAATCAAAGCAAAGAAAGAACCAAGCAGAGCAGTGGAGCCGAGCTCCTGGGGATGCACACGGAGTCAGTGACACTGCAACTTTTTCAGGGCAGACTCTTTATAATCCTCTGAGCACATCAGGAGGGAGAGAGGCATTGGCAGCTCCTGAAGATGGAGAGAGAGACAGGGAAAGAGGGAGAGGGAGCGCGGGCTGTGTTTATTCTCAGGAATGAAGGCAGCAAGGAACGTTTCATTCTGCAGCAGGGCTTGGAGCTGCTGCTCTCTGTAATTGAGAGCTTCGCCCCGGGCAGCTCAGCAGAGGAGATTTGGGGTTTAGAGAGGCAAACATTCGATCTCGGGGTTAATACAATTAAAAAGAGGGGCCGGGGGAGGCGAGGGAGGCAGCGCACGAGAGCCCAGCTCCTGCTGCCTGCAGCCACTTTGAAACACAAGCCTGCGTTTTTATGGAAACTCTGAATGTTGGAGAAGGGTGAACATGGTTTTCATTCTCATAAATGTTTTTCCAGCGTGCAAGGCTCTCCGGGCTCATTCCTTCTCCAGGGAGACGGTTCTGATTTCAAAGAACATTCGCTTTCCCTCCACCCCAGACCACCCCACTCCAACCTCAAAGAGTCTCCTCTGGAAAAATTATTTTAAAGAGCGTTTTACCTTTTCGAGTGCTTTCCCTTTCTTCTTTTTTTTTTCCCCTTTTAATTCCTTCAGCTTCTCTTTTTTTTTTCCTCTTCTTTTTCCCAGCAGCAGCAAAAGCTCCTCTCTCCCACTCAGCCCTGCGTGTGTCAGAAAGTTTCCAGGCTGAGGGTTTGTGTTGCCTTCCTTAAGAAACTTCTTCTGTCAGACCCAGGCAGAGCTGGAGTTGGAGGCTTTGCTGAAAAGTCTCCTTTCAGGAAGTGAGCAGTAATAAGAGAGCAGCTCAGAGGCAGCACATGGATAGGGGCTGCTCGAGAAAAAAAAAAAAAAAAA
>WBNO01016319.1:17054-27388 GCA_013400575.1 Peucedramus taeniatus | reverse complement strand
CAGAAATTTTCCCAGAATTATAAAAAAAAAAAAAAAAAAAAAAAAAAAAAAAAAAAGAAAAGAAAATCCCCAAACCCACAAGGCTGGAAAAGTCCCGCCCTGACTGCTGACATCAGTGCAGAAGGCAGGTCTTGGCTGAAGCAGTATAAAACTAGTCAGCCTTTCTGTGGAGGAGCAGGGAGGGAGCTCGGGGCAGCCCTGGAGGCGATGCTGGGGCTCCCCTGTGGATAAAACATCCCAGGAAAAGCCAGAAAGGAAAGAGGCCGTGCTGGTAGTGGCACACAAAGCAGATAAAGCAAGCCTGCCTTGGTTTTGGTTTGGTGGGGTCTTTTTCCCCCCAACAACAAATACCCCTATTGTGCATTTTAACCAGAGCTTTCCCAATGCTTTTAAAAACGCAGGGAGTGTGTGAGGAAATGGCCTGAAATGCTCCACAGCAATGGCAGGGACTGGCTTGGAATTGAAAAAAAACCCTCAAGAACTCGGCAGTGTTTTCAGAAGTCCCTTCCCTTTGCAGTTACATCATTCCTGCCCCGCTGGCTCCGGGGATTGCGGCGTTCTCCTGCCCTCTGCCACCGTGGAGTGTCCCACCGAGGACAGTCCCCCTCCAAAATAAAGAAAAACCTCTGGAAATAACGAAAAACCGCTGGAAATCACCAAATGCTGCTGTTTCCAAACAACCCCCCCGCAGGACACCTCAACAATAAAAGGCAGGAGCTCATTTCCTCCTTCCCTCTGAAGGCGGCTCTGGGATTTCAAAGCTGAGTTTGTGAGCCTTGCTGGAGAGAGAATTACCTGGCAGTGCTGCAAATTTGGAAA
Organism: Peucedramus taeniatus; assembly: GCA_013400575.1. NCBI lineage: Eukaryota > Metazoa > Chordata > Aves > Passeriformes > Fringillidae > Peucedramus > Peucedramus taeniatus. Next base: position 26,569 of record WBNO01016319.1, on the reverse strand, counting down.
AATGAGCCTTTTCCGAGCTGCCCTGCTTTTCCCTGGGAAGAGAGAGGGGCCCTGGGGGAGGACACAGGGAAAGGATGAAAGCACCAGGGCAAGGATGGACCCCCAGCCTGAGCCCTCTGTGGGGAGAGAGCAACCCCAAAACCACCCTGGAGGTGCCTTTTCCTCCAGGAGGATTTGAATGAAGAGTTAAGGGGTGAAAGGTTGCCAGGGGGACACGTAACATATAAAAAATATATATAAAATATATATGAAAACATAAATTAAATTTATAGATATTAAAGAGTATATGATATTTTATATATTAAACATGTATTAAATATTATACTAAATTAATTATTATAATAAATATAGTAAATATTAAACTAAATATATATTAAAATATATATGTATTAAAGCAGACTCCCTGAAACTGAGACCTCAGGAGGGGATTGCAGGGGGGCTCTGGGAGAGCAGGACAGGATTTGCATCCCTGAGCAGTTGGTGTGGATGCCAAGGGCAGGACAGCCCTGGCAGCCTCATGTCCTGCCCTGACCCTGCAGGCACAGCCAGTGCCAAAGCCACGGGACACAGCCCTGGGCAGCCAGAGCTCCTGGCCACGGTCCTGGTGCCACCCAGGCTGCCCCAGCAGCCACCAGACCATGAGATGGGCATGGAGAAAGAAAAAAGCCTCAAAGGCCTGGCCAGCCCCGTGTCCTGATGGGATGCTGGCCAAAAAAAAAAAAAAAAAAAAAAAAAAAGGGATGAAGGAAAAAGCAAGAAGCTGTGGTACTTTTTGTGGTGGATCCCCCTAAATCCTCTGCTATCAGCAAAGCAGAATGAACCTGACCTGGAGCTGGACCAGCCCTAATTCATGTTCTGCCATGAATTTGTGTTTTGGAGCCCTCTGAACTCCCCTCCTGGGATGCAGCAGCAGCAGGAGATGCCCAGGAGGGACCTCCTGAGACCCTGAGCTGCCTGGAAGGTTTGCTCATCCAAATAGCCCAGAAAAAACAGGGAAAACATCCTTTGCTCCCTGAGCTGGCTGAGGGTGGGAGATCACAGCCCCCAGCTCCACTCCAGCCACTCTCTCTGTGCAGACTGGAAAGGGCTGGCTCTGCACTGGAAAACCGAGTTCAAAAGGGACTGGGATTGATTGCTGGGCTGGATTTTGGGCCAGCTCCCTGGCTGGGTGGACAGAGTGGTTTCCTTCCTCCCCAGGCCACGCTGGCCATTGTCTGAGCCCCCAGAGCACACCCAGAAAAGAGCAACTGAACAAAATATTTGGGGTTTAATTGAATGGTGCTGCTGCTGGCCAAGGAAAAACTAATTGCTGCAAGTGTGGCCTGGTGCCATTCCAGGGGTGTTCTGTCTGCTGGGGCTTGTCTCAAACACACTCAGTGTGGAATGAACAGGGATGGAGGGGCAGATTTCCTTCCCCAGAGAGTGGCTCTGGTCTGCCAGACCCTTTGGAAAACTTGTTTTTCCCTGCTTTGCTTTTCCAGTTCCTCCTGGGTGGTAAATACAGAGTCAGAGACTCCTGACTTACAAGGCAAATTCCCCCAGCCCTGTACCCCAGCCCAGCACTGCTCTGAGCACCCTCAGATTTGTACCAGACCAGCTCAAAAATGGGCTTTACTCCAGTCCTGACCTGTCTCTGAGGAGGGGATGGAGCAGCACAGCCCTCACAAGCCAAGACCTCCATCACCTGCACAAATCCTGGAAAACAGGGAATGCTAAAACGACCAGAGGCTCACAGCAAAGAGGAGGAGGTGATATATAGCATAAAGAATAGGAATTTTCAGTCCCTGAGGTTGCTAGAAAGTTTATTTTTCAGATTAGTTCGGTATCAGAAACCACCTGAAAATCTGCCTGAAAAATGGTTTCACGGGCAGCCAACAACCCCCACACTGAATCTCCAAAATCACCCAGCCGCTTCCTCTCCCTAGGATGAGGAGACGAGGCTGAATTTCCAGCAGAGATTTGAAATCCTCGCTGTCCGGGGGGATGGAGAGGAGCGCGCCCGGCGCCGGGAGCAGCCCGGTGACACTGCACCCTCCTGGGGCTGCACGGAGCGACCGGGAGCGCCGGGATCCTGGAACCACGGCGGGACGGTGGGAACACCTCGGGATGGTGGGAACACCTCGGGATGATGGAAACACCTCGGGATGGTGGGAACACCTCGGGATGATGGGAACAATGGTGGGATGATTGAATCCCCTGGGATGATGGGAACAATGGTGGGATGATGGAATCCCTCGGGATGATGGAAACTCCATGGGATGATGGAAACAATGGTGGGATGATGGAATCCCTCGGGATGATGGAAACTCCATGGGATGATGGAAACAATGGTGGGATGGTGGAAACATCTCGTGATGATGGAAACAATGGTGGGATGATGGAATCCCTCGGGATGATGGAAACACCTCAGGATGATGGAAACAATGGTGGGATGGTGGAAACACCTCAGGATGGTGGAAACACCTCGGGATGGTGGAAACACTTCCAGGATGACGGAAAACCCACGAGATGATGGAAACACCTCAGGATGATGGAAACAATGGTGGGATGATTGAATCCCCCGGGATGATGGGAACAATGGTGGGATGATGGAATCCCTTCGGGATGATGGAAACTCCATGGGATGATGGAAACCCCGGCGGGATCCTGAACACCCCTGGGATGACGGAAATCCCTTGGGGTGATGGAAATCCCACAGGATGATGGAAACCCTGGCAGGATGATGGAAACACTTCTAGGATGATGGAAACCCCCTCGAGATGATGGAAACCCTGGCAGGATGATGGAAACACTTCCAGGATGATGGAAAACCCATGAGATGATGGAAACACCTCAGGATGATGGAAACAATGGTGGGATGATGGAAACAGTGGTGGGATGATTGAATCCCCTGGGATGATGGGAACAATGGTGGATGATGGAAATCCCACAGGATGATGGAAACCCTGGCAGGATGATGGAAACACTTCCAGGATGATGGAAAACCCACAAGATGATGGAAATCCCGGCAGGATACTGAACCTCCCTGAGATGATAGAAACCCCCTCAGGATGATGGGAGGATGACCGGGATCCTGGAAACAATGTCGGGATCCTGAAACCCCCTGGGATGATGGAATCCCCTCAGGATGATGGAAACTCTGCCGGGATCTTGAAACCCCTTGGGATGATGGAACCCCCCTGGATGATGGAAACCCCTGTGGGATGCTGCAAACCCTGCCAGGATGATAGAAACACTTCCAGGATGATGGAAACCCCCTGGAAGCCCCGCTGGCATGATGCATTGAACCCCCCAGGATGATGGAAACCCCCCGGGATGCTGCAAACCCTGCTAGCATGATGGAAACCCCCTGGGATGATGGCCTGAACCCCAGGGAAGCGCAAAGACCATCACTTCCAGGCCAATTTGGCTTTTCCTGGGGGTGCTGGATGATGCCCAACATGTCCAACCCGCACCACACCAAGGCCAGGGCTCGTCTGAAGGCTTGAAAAGGCTGCAGACTCTGTCCTGGTTGCCATTAGGACACACAGGGAACGCTGCTGAGGCCTGACGGGGTAATTTTGTGTAAGCATTTTGTACATAAAATGAAATATTCTCCCTGCCTTGCTATGTCTGAACTGCAGGGCCTGGGCAGAGTTCCCAGCTCTGGCTCTACATCACAGCCTGGCCCCAAGTCCGTGTTGGGACAAGCTCCTTGGCCACAGACTCACCCTTTTTATGGCTGTTCAGCACCCAACACAACAAAGCTCCATTCAGCCCTTCAGCTACTGCAGCAATAAACAAAGTGCTCGGCTTTGTTTGGAGCCCAGAGGCTGCAGGTTGAGAACCTGCGAGTGAAACAAGCTGGAAACAAACGGGTTTGTTTTTCCACCAGGGCACAGACATGTAAACTAATTGCCCAACAGTAAAGCTGGGCTTAATTAGTCCCAGGTGTTAAATAAAATAGGGTTGGTGCTTCCCAAAAGTGTAACTCTGGCTTGGAGGAGCCACAGGCTTTGAGAGCAGAGCCTTCAAGAAGTGATTATTGAGATCCTTGCGCCTGATCTCAGAATTTTGGGGGGATTTTGGGGCAAAGGGCAAATATTCAGGTGGGTTTTGCTGAGGGGGGGTGTTGGGGTGCTGCATTTTCACCTCAGGAACTCACCTTGTCCTCGGAAAAAGCTTTGTTGTAGGTAAACACCATGAAGAGCTCCATGTGAAGACAAAAATAAAGGGTTCCTGGGGGAACTCGACATTCCATAGGGCTGAGGGATGCTCAGGGGTACCCTGTACTCTGCCAATCCAACCTATTCCCAATTTTTAAAAATTCCAATCTGTCCTGAACATCATTAAGCTCATCCTGCTTAATCAGGGCCTTAGTCCCGACTTCTACAGTACAATTTTCTGCCAGCAAAAGTTAAGAAACTTTGGGATTGTCTATCCATCTCCTTGGGACTCTTCTTTGCATTCAGCAGGAATCAGTCATGGATGGGGCTTGGAGCATCCTGATCCAGAGGGAGGGGGTTGGAACAAGATGGGATTTAAGGTTCTTTTCCAACCCAAAACATTCCATGATTCTGTGGTGCCACAGCCTTGTCCCTGTGCCAAACAATTCCAGGATGGGTGGCAGTGAGCTGGGGATGAAACACAGAGATTTTTCTTCCTGGAAAGAGAGACCTGGCCCTGAGGAGCAGCTGGAAATCCTGCAAAACATCAACACCCTTTGGTGGGACTGGAGGTGGAAGGTGCCAGCCCAGCTGGCAGCGGTGGCACTGGAGATGGAATGTCCCCAGCTCAATGACAACATTCTGGCCACTCTGGCACCACAAAGAGCTGATCACTGATCAGAAACAGGGAGGAGAACCAAGCCAGAAGAGGCTTCTTGGGCTCCTGAGCCTGCTCTGGCCCATCACAAACCACAGCTCCCAAGCAGCCCCTCACAGAGGGCCTTTCTCACTAGCTCCTGGATTGGATGTGGAAAATCCCAAGAAAATCAGTTTTCATAATTCCTCTGTGACTTCCAAGAGGCCCAGCCTGGCATGACAATGGCTCTGACAGGAGGGGGCAGCCAGGGGGGATTGGGTTCTGCTGCCAGGGAACAGGGACAGGATGGAGGAAACGGCTTCAAGCTGCTCCAGGAGGAATCTGGATGACATCAGGAGGAATTTCTCCATGGAAAGGGCAGTCAGGAATCAAAAGGGGCTGCCCAGGGAGGTTTGGAGTCTCCATTCCTGGAGGTGCCCAAGGAAGGCCTGGATGTGACACTCAGTGCTCTGGGCTGGGGACAAGGTGGGCACTGGCCACAGCTTGGCCTCGATGACCTCAGAGGGCTTTTCTAACCCAGCTGATTCTGTGATCCTGTGGCAAAGACACTCATGCATTCCCTTTCCCACCAACATCTGCTCAGTGGGAACCATTCAAGGAGACAACTTTGCTCCCCAAGCAACATCTCCCCTAAAACATCCATTTAAATAATGACAGCTCCTCACCACCTCCCTCTGACCTGTTCCCTTCCACAATACACCCCTGCCCTGACATAGAGAAGATCTCAGAGCTCTTTCACTCTTCAGAGCTGCACAGCTTTTGTTTGCTCTTCTTTCCTTTCCTGTGCAACAAGGAAATACGGTCACATTTCAGAGAAACCCAACGAGCGGTGGTTTGCGAATGCCAGAGCTCTCGCTGGATGCTGCGGCCTCTTCTTTCCCAAAATCGACACAGCCCTCACTCAACAGAGATTATTTTCCCTCTTTTCTCCTTTCCTGCTCCCCAGCTGCTGTAGGGAAGCCCCCAAAGCTGCCGTGCTCCTCGTCAGAGCAGGTAAGAGGCACTTTTTGTTCGCTGGTGCTGGTTTGGGTGGCGGGTGTATCATGGCTGCTTTGTTCCCTGCCTGGTGCCTTTCTGCAGCACCAGGGCATTCACAGGGAAGATCCTGTGAAATGCTGGTGTTATGATTCCAGATGAATTCCTCATGCGACCTTGGTTTGCCTACTGATCACTCCATTGGAAAAAAATGGGTTGAGTTGGGGGCATCACGTTCTTTTTGAAGGTCAGGGGGTTTAGACAGGTCAGAAGACAATGAAATGATGGCTTGTGGTCCAACACTCCTGGCCAGCCATGCCCTTCCCTTTGCCTCTGGACATGGCATCAAAATTCTGGAAGTTTCTCTTTAAATTTCCTGTGAGCCTGAGTGGCTCTGTGGGAAGGTTTAGGATCTCAGTGGTACTGTGGGAAGGTTTAGGATCTCAGTGGTACTGTGGGAAGGTTTAGGATATCAGTGGCTCTGTGGGAAGGTTTAGGATCTCAGTGGTACTGTGGGAAGGTTTAGGATATCAGTGGCTCTGTGGGAAGGTTTAGGATCTCAGTGGCTCTGTGGGAAGGTTTAGGATCTCAGTGGTACTGTGGGAAGGTTTAGGATCTCAGTGGCAATGTGGGAAGGTTTAAGATCTCAGTGGCACTGCAGGAAGGTTTAGGGTACCTGGCACCTGCTGGATAATGCTCCAAACACTCCAGAAGAAGTTCAGAGGTTTGCTGCTGGCCATCAGAGCAATAAATAGACTGAAATCCAGAGGCAAACTCACTTTTATTTCCTTGGATCTCTTTGGCATCTCCTCCATTGCTACTCGGTGAGGACAGGCACAGTTCCAAGTCCCTTCAAACCAAACACAGTCTGGGGTGTTAAGGAATAATAAGGAATAACCTGGGACAAAGGAAACTTGGGGTTGAACCTCAGAAAACCTTTCCTATCCATTAGACTTGGAATAAACCCCACAGGGACACCAGGGAAAGCCATCTCCAGAACTGGAGAAGGGATCAGGCTTCTCGCTGGCAGGGGATGAACAAATGGATCTACGGGGCTCTGCTTCCTGATTTATTTATGATTCTGCTGATTTCAATCCCTCGTCCTCCTTTTTCCTCTTGGGGAGAGGGACCCAACTCTCTGAAAAGTTTGCTTATGTTGCTGGGAATAGGATTTCCTAAAGAAACGTGGGTGCTGCCACGGCAGGATTTAGAATTCACACATATTAATATACAACTTTAAAAGGTAATTCCCATTAAGATGTTAGGGAAGGGGGTTTCTTGGAAGCTCTCAGATAACCAGGACAATCCATAGTCTCTGTAAAGCACACAGCTCCACAAAAAGCAGAAATCCTGGGAATGCCCAGGTTCCATCCATGATCTAAACCCACCCAGCCAGGCACAGAAAACTTGGCTTGAGCAGCAAAGGTCAGGAAGGACAAAGGTGTCGGTTAAGCCGAGCTTTTCCTCTCACAAACCCCAAACAGGTGGGACTGGAGGCACAATAATAGAGAGGCTGAAGGTAAAGAGTGCCACTAAAAGGCTCTTTTCACCTCTAACAACAGTTGTGGTTGAGTTGGGTAACGAGCAGGGAGCAGCTCCTTGTGGGTCAAGGCAGGAAGTTCTGGAGGGTTGGAAATACCCAAAAGTACAAATAATTGTTATCAGGTGATTGAAAGGCTTACACATTTTGTTTACTGCTTGATTTCCTGGGAATCTCTGTGGGCTCCTAGGGAGAATTAGGTGGTAACAGCAAGTGGATGGGTTGGGAATTAAAGCCATGAAATCCCAGAATGGTTTGGGTTGGAAGGGACCTTAAAGCTCAACCTATTCCACCCCTGCCATGGGCAGGGACACCTTCCACTGTCCCAGGCTGCTCCAAACCCTGTCCAGCCTGGCCTTGGGCACTGCCAGGGATCCAGGGGCAGCCACAGCTGCTCTGGGCACCCTGTGCCAGGGCCTGCCCACCCTGCCAGGGAACAATTCCTGCCCAATATCCCATCCATCCCTGCCCTCTGGCAGTGGGAGCCATTCCCTGTGTCCTGTCCCTCCACCCCTTGTCCCCAGTCCCTCTCCAGCTCTCCTGGAGCCCCTTTAGGCCCTGCAAGGGGCTCTGAGCTCTCCCTGGAGCCTTCTCTGCTCCAGATGAGCACCCCCAATGTTTAATTGGGTTATATAATGCAGTCTGTAAGTACACACACCTAAAGTATAGACATAGATACAATAAATACATTAATATTTAATATAATGAAATATAATGATAGAATATAATAGAATAATTAATATAATTAAATATAAGCTCGAAGCATAACCCTTGCTTAGTCCTTAGTGCAGGAATGTGCATTTTTAAACACAGCTTTGATCCCTGAATGTGCAGATTTAGCCTTGTAATATCCCAGAGGTACCAGGAAAGGCTCTGCTGGGTGTGGAACTGAATGGGCACAGCAGAGAGAGCCCAGAACATGGGACAGATCCCTGGGGGCCATGGAGACCATGGGCAGCTTCCACAAACTCCACACAGAGCCAGGAATCAAATTCCAGCCCCAGTGAGGGAGGCAGTGAGGATAAAACATGAAACAGTCTGAAATAACTCCATTTCCCCACATCCCATCCAATTCATTGGAACAAAACCCCTTTGCTGTTGTAATTAAAAATAAACAAAATGCCCTGGGCAGATCTGACCCTTTTATTTCTGCCTCAGAAAAGCTTGGCTCAGCTTTATACTTAGAAAATAGGGATCCCAAGCTGCCTGTGAGTGCAGCATTTCCACACTCAGGGAATGTGGGAACAAATTCCCATTGTCCCTCAGAAATCACTGCTCACATGCAGGGATGTCCTGACCCCTCAGAGCAGATGTCCAACACTTCCACTTCCCAGTTGTCTTCATTTTCCTCCTCAGAATTTCCTCTTCAGGAATTTCCTCTGGCCGCCCTGTAATCATGCCCAGTTAGAATTTCTGTTTAATCCCCAGAACACAGGTTGGAAAGATGGGATTTAAGGTTCCTTTCCAACCCAAAGCATTCCATGATTCTGTGGTGCCACAGCCTTTCTCCAAGGCTGGCCCTTGTCCCAACATCCAACAATTCCAGGATGGGTGGCAGCGAGCTGGGGATGAAACACGGGGATTAATAAAGGAATTAAGGTCTCTGTCTGCTTTGAAATAATGTTCCAGCAATGCTCAGGCAAAGGTTGAGCTCCCAGTACCACGGAGACCCTTCCAGAGCATCACCCACCACCAGGACATTTCACACGTGGGATTTTGGGCCCTCAGCTGGATCCTGCAGAATTCCTTTCCTTGTGCAGTTTCAATTTCAGCCTTATGTTCATCTTTCCATTTTTAAAACTCCAACCAGAGCATCTCATGCTCAATAAACTTTCCTGCTCTTAAACCTTCTGCTGAGATGGAGCTCAGGGAAAGGTTCTTCCCCCCGAGGGTGCTGGGCACTGCCCAGGCTCCCCAGGGAATGGTCCCGGCCCCAAGGCTGCCAGAGCTCCAGGAGCGTTTGGACACAGAATCCCCAGAATTCCCAGAATCACTGGGTTGGAAGAGACCTCCAAGATCATCGAGTCCAACCCAGCCCCAACACCTCAACTGAACCCTGGCCCCCAGTGCCACATCCAGGCTTTGTTAAACCCACCCAGGGATGGTGACTCCAGCACCTCCCTGGGCAGAACATCCCAGAACTTTATCACCCTTTCTGTAAAAAACTTTTTCCTGATATCCAACCTGTATTTCCCTT
>WBNO01016319.1:0-17048 GCA_013400575.1 Peucedramus taeniatus | reverse complement strand
GCACTGATGATCCCTGAGGGATCCAGCTCAGGATATTCTGGGATGCTCAGAAAACCCTCTGTAGCAAGAGTTAAATCCCAAAGCAGAACCTTGAGCCTCCCAGTTCATCCACCTGGAGCTTTGGCAATGGCTTGGAGTGGATGGGGTGGAGGAAAAGGGACACTGGATTCTGCTCTGGGCTGGGCTGGGCAGCACTGGATGAGCAAAACTGCAAAGCAGAAATCACTGAATAGTAAAAGCAGCAAAAAGCAGCAAAAAGCAGCAAAAAGCAGCAAAAAGCAGCATCTCTGGGGTTATTTTATCCACCAACTACACCAGGAGTACTCCAGCACCTGAAGAAAATAAGTCTCAAATCTTCTTTTATGATGATTTCACCAAAGCAGGCACTCTCTCCACTTCAGGGATGTTTCTGCCTGTCAGGAATTAACTGGACAGGAAACACAGGCAGAGGCAGAGCTGGAAGAGACCCCAACCCCAGCATCTCTCAGTGACTGAATCCAACCCCGAGCTCAGATCTCACAGAAAACCCTTCTGCCTCCAAGGTGCCCAACACAGCCACATTTTGCCCAGGTTCTCTCTTATTCTGGCCAAAAAAAACCCCAGGGGCTGAGTATTTTAAACCTTAAATGTCTCTTACAAAACCAACTGATTTGTGCCTCTGAAGAGCTTCTCAACACCCCCCCAGCCAGAGCCTCTGCAGTAACTCAGGTGTGACAGGTTGGGCCAGGGGAGAACAGATTATTCAGATTTTTGGCTTTCCTGCTCTCCATCTCACTAGAAAGCTCCCAGTGTTGGTCTCTGAAGCAGAGTGAACTTTTATACTTTGATTTTGGAAAGGTGCAGTCAGCACTGAGCACCCTGAAGCTGATCACACCCTAATCTGTTGTTGAGATCTGCAGGGCAAGTGGAAAATGCTGGGGTTTTCAGTGAAAATCACAACTTTTTTCCTGTGAGATGTTTGTGCAGATCCAGTTGATTATTTGTGAACACATCCATGTATGGTTTGCCCCTCAGTTTTTATCTGGGCTTCTGATCTTTCACGCACAGAGCTCCAGAGGCAGAGGTGAGAGCACCCCCATAAATAAAATATCACAACCAGAGCTTAATCAATCAATCAATTAATTAATTAATTAATGCAGCCCTAGGGAGGAGGGTGAGACTGAGCATAAACCACTGGGAAAGCATCTCCCAATTTCTGTGTCAGATGTTCAAGGTCCTGTTGTCGTTGTCACCTCCAGGACAGAGGGGGTGGAATAGAAGAGGGTCCTGCCAGAGCCAAACTGGGCAAACTGGGCAGACTGGGCACAGACCCCAGAGCTGTGGCTGAGCTGGGAAAGCATCCAGCAAATCCTGCCCCAAGGAACATCATTTGGAAGTGGAGGCAGACAAGAAAAGCCCCACAGCCACAGCAGAGCAGGGCGAGGGATGCCAGAGGGACGGGCAGAACGTTCAGGGGTGCTCAGAGCTGTCTGCACCTCCCAAAATCCACTCACATGGCTTAAACCAGCCCTTTCTGGGAACTCAGCTGGGCCCAAGCAGGGCAGGATGGGCCCAGCTCAGCTGCCATTCCCTGAGATGTGGAGGGATTTCCATCCTGGCTCTGCTGGAAGTGCTGAATAAAAGCTGCTGGCCCTGTGGGGGAAATAAGAACTTTGCTCTCAGTGCCCCAAAATATGGCCAGAAACATCCCCCATGGCTGAGAGGGACCTCCAGCACCAATCCCCACTCCTTTGAGCACAGGGAAATTTGTGTCTGTGGGCTCTTTCTGTCCCCCAGGCCCAGCTGGGGAGATGAGCAGAACACAAGGGCCCCAAAGGTTTTCTGTTTTGGGGAAACCAAAATGCACCAGGGGCAGCATTAACTCTCTATTGCTCCTTCTAGGGTTCCTTCCAAGAGGGAAATGCTGGGTTTTGCCTGCTCTGGGGTGTTCAGCTGCAAGGTCACCTCAGAGATATTTTTTCTGGGTGGAAAAGTGAAGGGAGAGGTGAACAGTGCCCATGTGGGAGCAGCCTGAGCAGTTATTGATTAATGCAACCTCCCCTCGAGAGCACAGGAAGGACAAACACCAGGAACTCACCAGACCATGGAGAATGAGTTGTTTTTTTCACCTCAGTCCTGATCACTGAGTTATAAAAATGTGCCAGAGAATATTTACTGCTGTGCACAGGGAGGGTTTCACTCTCCTTTCAAAAATGTCACAAAATCCTTCTGTGTTCAGTATTTTTCAGTTTTCCACAGAAGTCTGACAGAACTGGAAATCACATTGGCCCCAGAAAGAAACTGAAAGTTGGATTTTCCCTAATGGAACCCAGGATTGCAGGAATTAGATATGGGAAAGTCCTGTGAGCTCATCCCTGTGGGTTCTTCCTGCCTGGGGAGGATTGTTCCCATTTCCTGATCCAGTGCTAAGGACCTGGCAATGGGATTTCCACACTCCCCCTGCCCCACATCCTGAGGAATCTTCTTGCTTGGAAATGTTTCTTGATACCCAGACTTCCTTTCCACTGATTAATTTCTTCTGCCTTATCCCTGTTCCATTTTAGCAACACATCCAAACCAGTTTTTCTTCTCTGAAAGAAACTTGTGCTCCTCAGATGCTTCTCCTTTGCTCTGAGATGTTCCCCCATCACTCTTGGCCAACAATTCATGTTTGTCTCCATCCCCCAGGGCTGAGCCCATCAATCAGCCCAGCCAGGCCCTTCATCTCTTCCACTGCTCTTTCCTGAACTTGTCACATTTCCAACACTTTGAGGCTCAAATCACCCCCCCAGAATAACTAATTTCAACCTCACCAGCATGCTGGATCATGGGACTGAGCCCCAGGGGTGGTATTTATTTTATTCTTTAATTTTCAAACCGCAGGGAATGTTTAGGTCTGGTCTGTGTAGACTGAGCTCCTCGTGGTGTGTCTGAGGAGCAGTGAGAGCACCCAGGGCTCCTCCAGCTCTTCCCCACCTGGCAGCAGCTTTCACCCTCTGTGCCCACAGGAATATTCTGGCTATAAAGATGAACCCAACACGTTCATTTTGTGCTGCTGAGAGCTGCTGGTGGCCCCTTCACCTGAGATTTCAAAGACTGTGACTCACAGACAGCAGAGCCCCTGGCACTGCAGGCACAGGGAATTCACTTTGGTCTCTCAGCCAACTCCAGAGCTGCACATTTCTGTATTTCTGTATTTCTAACCTGCCCAAAACCCCTCCAGCAGGGCTACAGGAGGCTGTGTCCCTGTTCCAGGCACTCCTGGAGCACAGGAGCTGCTGTGCCTCACTGGAAGGTGAGGATGAAGCAGCTCCAACATCTGCTGCAGATGTTCAGAGACCAAAGCAGTCTGGAACTTCCACCTGGCACTGCCCCAGGCAGAACCCCCTGTCCAGTGGCCATGGGCAGTTTTGGGGCAGCTCAGGGCTCAGGGAAGCCTTTGTGTTGTCCAAGCTGAGGTGACCAATGCGTGGCACAATGAGCACAACGAGCTCGGTGCTGGTTTGGGTGGCAGCTGCTGGGTTTGGGATGGATAATGGGGAGAATTCCTTACTCAGAGTGTGGGCAGGCCCTGGCACAGGGTGCCCAGAGTAGCTGTGGCTGCCCCTGCATCCCTGGCAGTGCCCAAAGCCAGGCTGGATGGGACTTGGAGCAGTGGAAGGTGTCCCTGACCATGGCAGGGATCAGATGGGATTTGAGGTCCCTCCCAACCCAAACCATTCCAGGATTCCCTGAGCTCACAGCCGGGGAGGGCCAGACCCAGGGACAGCTCTGCTGCTGCAGGAATGGCACTAAAGGTCCCTTTCAAGGTGGTTTTTGCTGTGTGTGAACAGCTGCCTTGGCTCTAGACAGTTTTAAGAGCTGGACATTCTAAAATTACTTCCCTTCCCTTATCATTATAACCCATTCCTTTAAGGTCCCTCCAACGCAAACCATTCCATGGTTCTGCCACTCCCTGTTCCAACCCTGCTCTCCAGGAGGGACCTGCAGACCTGTGCAGGTGGCTACAGTGGAGAACTGTGAACCAGAAATGTCCAAAGTGCCACATCTGCACAGGGATGTTGTCCAGAGTGAGAATTCCTTAAAAACCCACCTTGGGAAGCAGAGAGAGGAGAAGGGAGGTGGCTTTGGGCAGAACCATCTGTGCCTGGCAGCACCCAGCACACAGAGCCAGAGCAGAGGCTGTGCTCAGCAGGGAGAGGTCACTCAGGGAGACACAACAACCACTTCAAAGTAAATTAAAGAAGAATTTAATAAAATTAAGAATTCAATAAAAATTAAGATTAAATTTTAGTAAATTTAAGTAAAATTAAATGAGAAGTAAATGAAGGCAGAATTACTGAAGGAAGGAAGCCCAGCCATGCTGATAACTTCACACATGTATCACCTTGATTTTCCAACAGCAGAGGCAAGGCAAGAACACAGCTGTTCATGCACCAAAGCCACTGTCACTTGTGGTTGGAAATAGAGCTGTGAGCCCCTGCAGCACCTGGAGCAGGGAGTGGGGCAGGGGCAAGGAGGGCTCAGTGCTCAGGGCAGCTCAGAACCTGCTCAGCACCTTCAGGAGGCAAAAAACCAGTGCAGGCCAGGGTAAATCTATTTTCAGTGCTCTCAAAGCCCTTTGTGTCCCCTTTCCTACACCCTCCTCAAGGCTTTGCTACTTGCAGGAGTAAGGAGGTAGTAAAGTAGCCAAGGAATGGGCTCAGCCACAACTCCCTGACATAAATATCTCATTTAATCTTCCTGCAGTCTGACACTCCCCAGACCCTCTGCACTGGCAGGGGTCAATCTCCAGGCCCCTGATGTTGTGTGTAAGTTGTTATTTCACCAAAAGGTGATGCAGGGAGGCCAGGGATAAGCAAAGGAAAAACCAGAGCCCTTCTCCTCCAACTTGTGCACAAACTGCTGCAGTGTCCTGTCCTTGGCTCCTGCTCCATCCCAAATCCAGAGGATCTGCAGCATTTCTGACTGCTCTCCATTTGTTGCCAGCACCTTGGTGGCAGGGACGAGCTCGGTGCTCCTCCAGCCTCAGGACAAAGCTCCTGGCATCGTTTGCTGAGAGCCAGGGCTGAGCTCTCAGCCCACAGGGCCACGGGGGATGCCAGGCAGGAAAGGGGGGGTGTTGTGTTTAACTCTGTGCCCCAGCCCCTCATTAAAACTGTTCAGGATCAACAGCTCTGGAGCCAGGAGTGTTTCCAGCGGCCCCACAAAGGCTCAGCAGGGTGTTTTCACAGCCTTCCCAGCTCAGTCCCCAGCCAGCAGAGGAGCCCAGGCTGCCTGAGGACAGCACAGGGACTTGGCTTTACACAGAAGGGTCCCAGCAGTGCCACCCTGGGCCCAGCACCCTCCTGATCCCTCCTGTTCCAGAGGGAAGCTGCTCACCAGGGACATTTGGCTTGGGAGAAGATGCTTGTACAAACCAAGGGCAGCTCCAAGGGCTTCTGTCCCTGCTCTCACCCAGCCTCTGAAGCCTCTGGCACGCACAGGGATCAGGGCACTTGTGCCTGTCTGCACCTCTGGATGTTCCTGAAATACTGGTGTCAGCTGGGGTTGAGACAAAGAACCACATTCAGTTCAGTTTTCTGTTCCTGTCATTGCAGCATTTTGGGAAAAATATTATTCTTTAGGAAAAATTTTGTTAGTTACATTCTGATTTATCAGGAGCTGCCAGGCTCCTACCTGGGATAAATGTCCAGGGATCTTTTCAGAGGAGATGTGGAACTGATACCTTTTTTTTTTTTTTAAGGAAAGGGCCCAGAATTTTGGCTAAACTCCTCCAAGTGGTGGCAGAACTGGACTGACCCCACAGAGCTCCACCCTCCTGTGAGGGACTTGGAGAAGGGAGAAGGTCCCCCCTGAGTCTCCTTTTCTCTGAGACTCATGGGCACTTGAACAGAACCATCCCCTCTCTTCTGGAGCTCCACTACCACTGGGATGGGGTGGCATGAGGTGTCTGGAAAGGATTTAGAAGAGGGTAGAGGGACAAGGGACACTGAGCTCCCCAGGACCAGCTTCTCCCTGGTCCTGCCACTGCCAGGAGCCTTCCCACATCCCCATGTCCCTCCATGGGCCTTGCCAGTGTTGTGAAATTCAATATTTTTCCTTCTGAATAGGACTGGGGATTGTCCCTGGGGCCAAGTGGCTCCCACATTTCACTTCAGAGGGGGAGGAGGGAACCAGGGAGGATTTCTTCATGGAAAAGGTTGTCAAGCACTGGAATGGGCTGCCCTGGGAGGTGGTGGAACACCTTGGAGGTGTTCAAGAAACAAATGGACATGGCACTCAGTGCTGGGGTTTAGGTGTTGGGCCAAAGGTTGGACTTGACCTTGGAGGTCTTTTTTCCACCCTTGGTGATTTTTTATGGAGCATTTCTGCATCAGGCAGCGCTGGGGCACTGAGGACTCAGCTTGTTCAAGGCCAGCAAGAGCAAACCAGGTCCTTGGTGGGAATCAGGGAGGTTTTCCTGTGGATTTACTGTAAACTCACCCATTTCAGGCAGCTGTGAGTCAGTGATCTCTCTGAGCAGGGGAGCAGATCATTATCTGCACACAGCCCGTGTTTGTGAGCACAAACACAGACGGGCTCTCGCTCTCACAAACTCCCACTCCCACACAGCTCAAGTGTTAATCAAGAGCTGAGCAGCTTTAGCTTTAATTAGCAGCCAGAAGGGAGGGCAGAACAGCAGCTCCAGCCAGGAATGTGAGTGCTCCTAAATGTTGGGAAGAATTGCCATAGAGTGCATAAATAATTAAACATTAGTAATTAGAAGAATGCAGCCAGGTCAAGGCAAAGTGAAGTTTTCAGGTTTTTTCTTTGAACTAAGGAACATTGCAGTGAATCAAAGTTATTGCAGGTTAAATCAAAACTGTTGCAAGTTTTCTGTTTGAGATTTAAAAAATCTTATTTTTTAAAGATTTAAATATTTAAGATTTAAAAAAAAGAAAACCAACCCCAGGAATCCTCCAGGAATCAGCTCTTCAGTTCCTTCTCTTGCACAGTCTTGGGATGAATGGTCTGCAAAGGCAACTTGGACACTGCAGGTGTTTCCCAGCCTTTCTTATCCTCAACCATAAGTCAGAAACAAGAGAATGAAGTGCAGAGTAGGGATGGGGACAGGCAGGAGGTCCCTGGCCCTCTCCTGGACCAAAGTGCATTTATTCTGGCATTAAGTGCAGCTGGGTCCAGGCAAGGCACCACCAGAAGCAGCTTTGTGGCCATTTTGCATCAGGAGGGGACAAGGAGGCAGCAGAGGCTGGGGGAGCTCAGGGCAGAGCTGGTGCCCCACACCCACCCCGTGCCTCCACCTGTGGTGCTGCTGCAGGATGGGCAATCCCAAAACTGGTCCATCCCTTGTCCATCAGGAATGACCCCAGAGCAATCCCAAACCAGGCTGTCCCCTGTCCATCAGGAATCCGCTCTGGAGCAATCCCAAACCTGGTCCATCCCCGTGCCCATCAGAACCCACCCTGGAGCCTCTCCACAGGACACCTCAGCCCTGAGGGGCAGCAGAAGGAACCCCAGAGCAGTTCAGAGCCCCCAGGCCTCATCTCAGGCTGAATTCCCTTTTCAGCCATCCCCAGGCACATTTTCCTGGCACTTCCTTTGAGATGCCCTCCCCAGTTGAACTCCATGTAGGGATTTGTTAAAAACACCCTACACTGGCAACACAAATCACCCCAAAATACACCACCCCCAAAGGACAGAAGCGCCCCAGATCCCCCTTTTTACCTCTCCAGGTTGGTTCCCCATCACAATTCCCATCCTTCAGCCCTTCCCCACCTGTTCCCCTCCAGGCAGGTCCCTTCTCCCCTCAGACTGTCCCAACCACCCTATTGTGGCTGTGTTATCAGGGATTATTTGTGGAGTGTGGGATTATTGCTGCAAGGACAAGGAGACAAAAAACATGGTCCTAACAGGATGCTGAACCTTGCCAGTGCTGCCTCCAGTTTCACCAGTACAACCCCCTGCTCTCGGGAACTGGCCCGGATTTGCACCAAGGGCTGTTCTGGAAAATTATAAAATCGAACCAGTTCCTGTTGGTTCTTGTCTGATCTGAGTAAAAACAAGTGGCCAGCTATAAATAGATCTGATTGAGTGACATCTCCAGGGCTTCCTGCCTGCCTTTCCTGTGTCGTGGGCACAGGCCTGACTGATTTCACGGGGGAGTTGTTTTTTTGGGTGCATCGTCATGTCATGATACCAACTTGCCAACGTGGCATCACCAGAGGAGCCCTGGGCTTCCAGCCCTGCTCCCTGTGCCCAGCCTGTGGGACCACCCAAACCCAAGGGAACATCAGCACCTGCAGCCCCAGGGACACAGATTAAACTGGAAAAATGAGGTCCTTTTATTGAAATAAATAATGGTGGAGGGTCCCTTGCACAGGTTCTTTCAGGTGTTGGTCCATGAGATTGGTTCTCAATTTTGGCTGCATTTGGCAGCGTGGGAGAACAAAGTTGAAGGAGATTTGTGCAGGTCTGTTGAGGTTGTTCAGGGTTGTTCAGGTCCACCCAGAGGTGGTGCCAAGGAACAGAGCTGGAGTTTGGAAGAGGAATTAGAGGAGACCCTGATCTGGTGTGTGGGCAATAAAACCAGCCAGGGCAGCAGGACAAATATTTAAAACTAAGAGTTTTAGAGGGATTATAAATAGTTCTGTTCCAATCTGCTCTCTGGCTTCAGGGGGTGACTTTCCCTCGTGTCTCGGGACTGGGAAGGTTTTTCTCAGCTGAGGAATTTCCTGCCAGGGTTGATCTGTGGCAGCAAGGCTTGGGTGGCACCACCTGACCCAACCTCTTAGCCCTGGGTCCCTCTCCTATCTCTGTGCTGGGTTTCTTCACTCCCAGCTCTGTGTTTGGAGAGGAAAAACAGCCTGTTTATAACAGAGCATCCTGTGTGGGCAGCTGGAAATTCTGTGAGGGCTCACATGTCATCAATAACTTCTGCCCTCTCACTTTCACCTGGCTGTGCTACTGACACAGGTGCTCCATTTGCTGTGATGTTCTGCTCCTGGACTTTCCAGAGAAGGGATTCAGCAGGTTTGGGTGCAGATCTCACAGCTGTTTATCCCAGTGGAAAGCAGCAGCTCACAGAGGAGGCCATCGACGTCCCTCTGCCCACTCAGTATTTCTTGTTCCTTGTTAACGTGACTCATGAACCTGATTGCAGTAAACCCAAGAGCTGCAGTCCTCACTGCTCATCTCCTTCAGCCCATTTTCCTGGGAGTTGCCCTCTTGGGAGCAGGCTAAGCTCGGCAGAGCTGGCAGCCAGCTGGTCTCAGGAGCTGAACCTGGGGAACCAGCTCTAGGAACCAGTCTGGGCTTTGATGTCTGGAGGCATCACAGGACTAGGATGCTTTGCTTTGGTCCCAAGCACCAACTCCAGTTTGGGCTTGAGCCTCAGGGTGTTCCCATTCACCTCCACTTTCCGGATTGGCAGCTGTGCCAAGACCCCACTTTGCTCCATTTGGTGAATTTGGTCTTAACAATTTGGGCTGATTTGAGCTGTTCCTGTGATGGTTTCTGCTGGTCCCTCACCTTGACTGTGAACCACTGACGCTTCCTGTTGTGGTTTCCTGCCTCAGCTGAGACGCCTCCTCTCTGCTCTCCCTTCCTGTTCTCATCAGGGCCATTTCAGAGCTTCATGGGGACAACAAATGGGTAGAGGAGGCTCTGGTTGCCATAAATCCAGCTCCTGGCAGGCCTTTGCTGCTGAGGGCTGGCAGGGCAGGGTGCACGGGGCAAAATGTTTTCTCCTGAGCCCTTCCACACAGAGGTCCAACCAAGCCCTTCCCAGCTCCAGAGATGCCAGGAGATGGCAAGAAGGCCCTGTGCTGCTGGGAGGAACGAACCAGGCCGGCATGAGCCAGAGCAGGGCTGGCCACCAGGGCAGGGCTGACCACATGCCCAGAAACAGCTCTGGCCAGTGCCTGGGAGCAGAGACCACAGCAGTGGGCTCAGCCCATGGGGAAACAACTTCTCCCACCATGTCCAGAAGAGTCAAATTGGGAAGAATCAGGGCAAACATCCAGTGTGCTGCCCCAGAATCTGGTGTTTCTTTGCTCCTGACATGAGCGACGCATTTGTAGGAGGTGCAGGTGGAGAAAATCTCTCTGATCTTTTTGGGGTCATCGTCTGCGCAGGAGCAACCCCAAAGTTCAGGCTCCAGGGAACAAATGAGACCCTTTGGTCACGATAATGTTTCCAATGATTACAGCAAACTGGGCTGTGTCAGCACCCTCTGGGTGGGATTTTAGATGATTCAAGATAGAGATACAAGCCCTGTATAGAGACAAGCCCTAAAGCTCTTCAGCACCAGGGGCTCTGCAGAGACTCGGTCAGTGAAGGGCCCTCTCTGCCAAAGGGATCGGAGCATCAGGAACCAGCCAGAGCCAGGTATTGTAGGAGAAAAATTCCACAGATTGTTTAAAAAACAATTCAAGGAAGGTTTCTTCTTGTTCCTGCTGACTGATGGTTGATCTCTGCCCAGAAGCACTTGGGTTTTTCTCCTTTTGCTGTGCTTGGTGCAGTTGTTTATCTAAATGTTGTTTTAGACATTTCATATCCACGTTGTGTTTTAATCTCAATGCATTTAAGATTTTGGCCTTCTAGACCTCCATGGCAAAGCTCATTTATTCAGAGAGGCCAAAGAATTTCCTTTCATTGTGAACAGGGCTGGAGAGAAAATGGTAGGAAGTCAAGGCTAAAAATGTCAGGATGGATTTAAGGAGCACATTTTTAATAATGAAGGTAATCAAGGACTGGAGGGACTTACTGTAGGATTTGGGGCATTCTCTCTTGCTTGGGATCTTTAAATCAAGTTCAGGTGGTTTCTGTATTCCTTGGCATCTGTAAGTCAAGATTGAGTGGATTCTCTGTTTCTTGGGATCATTAAGTCAAATCAGGTGGATGTTTATTTACACTTCCAAGCTCCAGTAAGGGCAGAATAGAGGGATATGGGATGCTGTGAGTTTGAAACGACCCCACAGAGAGCCAGCAGGAGAACCTCTAGACAGGGAAGTCGGAAACCCAATTAAACCATTTTGCAAAATGATGTTTCAGGGACCAATTTTCCCTCCAGGCCAGGCCCCAGCACTGCGTTGTTGTTGGGTGTTGTTCTGAGTGCTGCGACCTTCCCGAAGGAGCACCTTGAAAAAGACACCTTGGGGGCACAGGCACATCTGTGCTCACACAGCTCTTTTGAGCTCTGGGCGACACAGAAGGAGACACGGGGTCTTCGTGTGGGGTTCCAAGGAGAGCTTTATTGAGCTTCTTCCTCAAAGGGATCCAGGGACAAAGAACCACTCAGGCAGGAAAAGCAGAGGTTTCTATATGGATTTTGAGGGGCGGGGCAGAGCACCAGGGCCAATGGGATGAGGACACAGGGGTGGAGCGAGGGGGAAGGGCCAATGGGATACACTGAATCTGCATGTCGCAGCAAGGCATGCTGGGAGAAGCCTTTTTGCTCACCCTAACAAGAGTGGTTATAACTTGAGGGGTTTTCCCTCCAGGGGAGCATTGTAAACTTCTTCCCTGTTGGCTCACCAGCCTCCGCAGCGCGTGAGCCATCGCGGCGAGTAAAGGGGGAGATGCCGGACGCCGCCGCCCACCTGCCCTTCTACTACGGCAGCATCGCGCGCTCGGAGGCTGAGGAGCACCTGAAGCTGGGGGGGATGGCGGACGGGCTGTTCCTGCTGCGGCAGTGCCTGCGCAGCCTGGGCGGCTACGTGCTGTCCATGGTGTGCGACCTGCAGTTCTACCACTACCCCATCGAGCGCCAGCTCAACGGCACCTACGCCATCCTGGGGGGCAAGGCGCACTGCGGCCCCGAGGAGCTCTGCGAGTTCTACTCCAAGGATGCTGACGGGCTCTGCTGCCCCCTGCGCAAGCCCTGCAACCGCCCCAGCGGGGTGGAGCCCCAGCCCGGCGTCTTCGACAGCATGAGGGACAACATGGTGCGGGAATATGTGCGGCAGACCTGGAAACTGGAGGTACTGGGCCTTTCCAGGGGTGGGGTGGTGTGGATTCTTTTGTTTGCTTTTCTTTTTTTTGCTTCTCTTTTTTTTTGCCAGGGTCAGGATTAATTGTGCAAGATGGTATTTCTTGTTTGGACTCAGACGTTTGTTAGTTCTTATCTATGTCACAGTCTCACAAACCCTGAGTTCTACAGAACTTCACTCTAACAAGCTAAAAATGGAGCCCCATCTCTCTCTCTACAAGGCCTTTTAAGGATAAACTGTCCAATTAAGAAATGACTCCTAAATTATTTTTACTTTTAATCCAATAACCAATCACCCGTGGCTTATAATGGGGACTTTTTTTATCCAATTACACAAACCCATGAAGGAGAAGGTGATGAAGAAGGCCCAGCCTCCACCCTAAAACCTCCATCTTGCTCCATATATATTATTATATTCTAAAACCTTAAACTCTTAAGTTTCCCACCATATGATATTACACACTTCTATTCAAACTCCACACCCACAATCCCAGTTCTGTCATTCCATTTTGGAAGCCTTCTCCACAGCCTCAGGTCAATGCAGTGTTCTCTTGGGGGTCAGTGCCTGTCAGCACAGAAAGTCTCCAATGTTCAGCAGCCAGGGGTCCAACAGGGTGGGAAGCTGTGATCCCTCTGGGGCTGTCATGTCCTGCTTGCAGCAGAGTAAGGTTCCTCTCCTTGGAGGCTGCTGGCACTGCAAGGGGTCTGAATTCTGCTCTTTCCCAGTTTCTTCTCCACACACTGGTCTGAACATCTTCCCAAGCCTTTAGACCCATCCTTGGAACAGCTGGAGCTCATTTTGCAGGCCTTCCCCCAAGTGTTCTTCTCCTCTGCAGCCCATGGGATGCTCCCTGCCTTAGACCAGAGCTCTGATCCCAAAAGCCAACAACTCATCCCAAACCCCAGCAAACCCATCCCAAACCCCAACAAACCCATCCAAACCCCAACAAACCCATCCCAGAGTTAAACCAACTCATCCCAAGACCCAATGACTCATCTCAGAACTAAACAAACCCATCCCAGAACTAAACAAACCCATCCCAAACCCCAACAAACCCATCCCAAACCCCAACAAATCCATCCCAGAACTAAACAAACCCATCCCAGATCTAAACAAACCCATCCCAAAACCCAACCACAGAGCTCCAGAGACACATAAAGACATGACCCCATGTCATGGATGTGTCCCTGGCACTGCTGGCAGCAGATTCCCCATCCCAATCCTGGGATTGGCTCAGATGATCAGAGCATGGTGCAAATAATGCCAAGGTTTTGGGTTCTATCCCCATATGGGCCCATTTACTTAATAAATAATAATAATAATAATAATAATAATAATAATAATAATAATAATGTTCCTTGTGTGTCCCTTTCAATGCAGAATATTCTGTGATTTCTGGGAATATCTCTCCCTATGTGAGCTGCCTGTGCTTCCAAGCATTATGCTGAAGATGACATGAAATCAGATTTAGACTTTTGCTCTGGTCTTTTTCACTCTTTGGAGTGGAATTTTTGCCTCTCTGGAGGGTTTCTTTTTTTGCCAGTGAAGGTTTTACCCATGAGACCAATGCAAGGGGTGCTGGATCAGGTCTTTGTGTTATTTAAATTTTAAAATAGCAACAAACAGGTTCCTGCATTTTATTGCAGACTGGAATATCTACAATATATGCATAAATCAAAACTCTAAATGTTCCCACTGGCAGCCATGGACTTCATTTCTTTCTGCCTGCTGTCACCTTGGCTCCCCAGACACTTCCAGGGGTCATTTGTTGTTTCATTGGAAGGGGCTGTCCAGGGAGGTTTGGAGTGCCCATCCCTGAAGGTGCCCAAGGAAGGCCTGGATGTGGCACTTGGTGCTCTGGGCTGGGGACAAGCTGGGGATGGGGCACAACTTGGCCTCGATGACCTTGGAGGTCTTTTCCAACCTAAATCATTCTGGCATTTTATATTTTCTTTTAAGTCCTCAGAGAAGGAGGGTTTCGGCAGTCTCCTTATGGAGCCTTTCTACAGAGACTTTCTAAATTTGGCCTATTTACACCAAATGTGTTAGACACAATGAGGTATTTTATAGGGTGAACGAGGTGTTCTATAGGGTTTCTACAGCTGAATGAGGTGTTCTGTGCTAAAATGAGGTATTTTGTAGCAGAACTCTCTTCCAGAACTGGGAATTCTGTAGGGTTTGCCAGAGAAGGTCTGTGGCCACCTGCAGATAGCACAAAGGACATCGCCACCTCCTGGCAATGGGACAGTAAAGGTTTAACACCGGAGTGAGCTCGGGGAAAGAATTCAGGGTCCCTCCCCCGTGACTGCCAGACTTCACCAACCTTGGCAAGTCCTGGTGTCTGTGGGTGGTGAGCAGCCAGGAGGGCAGGGCCACCAGAAAGGTTGTGCTCTCAAGAAAATCATGGAGTGATGGTGGAATATCCTGAGTGGGAAGGGATCCACAGGTCCATCAGTGCAGCCCCTGTCCCTGCCCAGACACCCCAAGAACCCCACCCTGAGCATCCCTGGGAGCGCTGTCCAAACGCTCCTGGAGCTCTGGCAGCCTTGGGGCCGGGACCATTCCCTGGGGAGCCTGGGCAGTGCCCAGCACCCTCGGGGGGAAGAACCTTTCCCTGAGCTCCATGCCAAGGCCTGGCCCAGCTCCAGCCCTTCCTGGGCTCCTGTCCCTGTCCCAGAGCAGAGCTCAGCCCCTGCCCCTCTGCCTCTGCTCGGGAGGAGCTGCAGCCCCCGAGGAGCCTCCCCTCAGTCTCCTGTGCTCCAGCTGAACAAGCCAAGTGCCCTCAGCTGCTCCTCAGAGCCTTCCCCAGCTCCCTGTCCCTCCTTTGGACACTCTCCAACAGCTTTGGATCCCTCTGATCCTGTGGTGCCCCAAGTGCCCCCAGCACTGGAGGTGAGGCTGCCCCAGTGCAGAGCAGAGTGGGACAATCCCTCCCTGGGCCTGGTGGCCTCTAGGACAGGGTGGCCCTTTGGGCTGCCAGGACACAGCAGTGACTCAGATCCAACTTGCCACTGACCAGGAACACGAGGCTGAATGACACCCCACAAGCCCTGCAGTAAGGTTCCCCACATAAACACGGTGCCTTCTCTCCTCCCCCACAAAGTCAAAGGACTTCAGCTGGATTTAAAGGATTAAATCAGTTGAGATAAGCCAGGAATTCTGCTCTGCAGCAGAACAGAATTCAATCACTGTTGGGTCTCAATTAATTATGAGACGTTCCAAGTTTCCTGTGTTCAGCCCCCAATGAGCTGTGCTGAAGCCATCAGCAGAGCAGCAGGATGGCAGGAGGTCTCTTTTCCTGCTCTTTCCCAGGGGGATGCCCTGGAACAGGCCATCATCAGCCAGGCTCCCCAGGTGGAGAAGCTCGTGGCCACCACAGCCCACGAGAGGATGCCCTGGTACCACGGCAATATCAGCCGGGAGGAGGCAGAACGGCGGCTCTACTCGGGGTCACAGCCCGACGGGAAATTCCTGTGAGTATCCAACCCCTGCACGGCGCTGGCATCCCTGGATTCTTGACCATTTCCCACCCCCACTGCCCTGCTGTTACTGGTTTCACGTGACAGAGGAGGTGTAGCTGAATTTTCTCAGAGTGGTTGCAGATATTTCAAGGACAGGCTGAGCCCCAAATCTGTTCTTCCTCACACGGGGCATCACTGTGTGGATTCTTTGGGGGTTTTTTTCGGTTAAGGTTGGGATTAAGTGTGTGGGATGGTATTTTTTGTTTGGACTTAGGTGTTTCTTAGTTCTTATCGATATTATAGTTTCATAAACTGGGAGTTTTATAGTACTTAACTTTAACAAGCCAAAAATAGAGCTGTATCTCTCTCTCTACAAAGCTTTTTAAGGATAAACTGTCCAATTAAGAAATGACACCTAAATTTTTCTTACTTTTAACCCAATAACCAACTACCCATGGCTCACAATGTGGACTTTTTTATCCAATTACACAAAACCACCCAAACCCATGGAGAAGAAGGTGAAGAAGGTGAAGAAGATGTCCCAGCCTCCACCCTAAAACCTCCATCTTAGTTTTATATATATATGACTATATGCTAAAACCTTCAACTCTAAGTTTTCCACCCTGTGACATTACACATTTCTATTCAAACTCCACACCCATAATCCCAGTTCTGTCATTCCATTTTGGAAGCCTTCTCCACAGCCTCAGGTCAATGCAGTGTTCTCTTGGGGGTCAGTGCCTAAAAACACAGAAAGTCTCCAATTCTCAGCAGCCAGGGCTTCAACATCTGTCCCCCCATGAAGAGCCAATCTGGAGTTTTATTTGTTTCTCATATTTCAATATCTCTATAAAGTTTGGTTGCTGCTGCACAGGATGGTGAGGGATAGAGGGTTCAGTGGGGGAAGATATTGAACACTGACAGGCTGGCAATGTAAGGCCCAGAAAACACAGGAGAAAGTTTTGATCTGCATCTCTGCCCTGGTGAGATGAATTATTTTAAATTAAAATAATTTAATTCTCTCCTGGATGAGTTAGGGAAAGAAAGAATTAGCTGGAGAACAGTTCATCAGGAGCTGGAACGATAGGACAAGGGGGAATGGTTTGAAACTAAGAGTGGTTTTAGATGGGATATTGGGCAGGAATTGTTCCCTGGGAGGGTGGGCAGGCCCTGGCACAGGGTGCCCAGAGCAGCTGTGGCTGCCCCTGGATCCCTGGCAGTGCCCAAGGCCAGGCTGGGATTTGGAGCAGCCTGGGACAGTGGAAGGAACAAGAACTGGGTGACCTTTGAAGTCTCTTCAAACCGAAATGATTTTGAGATTCTCTGGTTCTATGAGAGGGGCAAAAAACTGGAGGTGGAGATCCCTCCTCAGCCTCTGCAGAGGGTGTCGGGAAGGTGACAATTCCAATGAGCCCAGCTTTAGGTTTTTGGTCAGGTCTGCATTAATCTTTGGAGTGGAATTTTGGCCTCTGTGGGGGCTTTTGTCTTAATGGAGGGGTAGAAAGTACTGGATTATGTCTGTTATTTAAAGTTAAAAATAGCTCCAGACAGCCTCTTGTGTTTCAATTTGGACTGGAATATATATACTTTTATATATAATATATATAATTTTATT
>WBNO01016318.1:0-10046 GCA_013400575.1 Peucedramus taeniatus | reverse complement strand
TCCTGCATTGGGTTACTGCTGTTCTTCCCGTGACACAACTGTCAGCTGCAGGAAACTGCGAGCACCTGCACGCACCGCCACCCAGAACACAGATCTGGGGGCGGCCCCTCACGTGACTGCGTCGGTCTTGGGAGTGAGCAGCCGGAGAACATCTCCCTGTGACCGCAGTAACACAGAACCAAAAGAACTCCTGGGTCAGCCTGCCCTGTCTCCCGCAGATCTCACTGCAGCCTCAGCTTTGGTTTTCATCTGTTTCAAAGTTCAAGGGGCTCCTGTTATCTCAGTCCTTCGGCTGAGGCAGTTTTCGAGCATAGGGGTTTTGTGAGAACAGGCAGTCTTGAACGCAGACCGAACAGCTCTGTTTGCAAGCTAAAGACTTGATTCAAAGAGGCACTTTTTACCTAAATTCAAAATGGATTCATACCCTGGAAAATTTCCCCTCTGTCTCACACAGAACAGCAACAGGCAAGGAAAAAAAAAAGGAACAGTACATAACTGCTAGATACCTGTGAAAACCAGAGTTCACTCTTAAGAATTTTTTAAAAGTTTAATAAATGATAAAAGAAGCACCATGTTTCTAGCGCTGGGGTGCTTTTGGCGAACGGCCAAAGAGCATGAAAACAGCTTAAAATTATACAGTTACATTGCTGGGGTTACATGCATATTCATTTGCTTATACATTATTCAGACATTCCTGAGAGCTTTTGATGTTGCAGGGACTCTTCTTTGTTTAGGTTTCCTATCCTGACTTATCTGCATGACGTCCTCAGTTCAAGTCAGTAAGTTTTATTCCTTCTTGTGGTTTCATCCCTGTTGTTTCACGCTTTTCTGATAAGAGGAGTTAATGAGCTCTTCCCCAGTCTCCTCCGGTGCTCTGCCTTGTGTCACTGTTATCTTATCACTTGGATGGGTTAGTCAGTGGATGGCCTTGCACTGTTCTTCTTAGTTACACAAAAGCTTTCTAACATCTTAGGTTTTGCTAAGGTTTATGGTATAATATGTTCATCGTGCCACTATTTCTATAAGCTATACATAGATATTATTCATTACGCTACTATTTCTATAAACTATACAGTGCATACTTGAATGGATAGATTGTTATATTAACAAGCAGCTAAAAGGAGTTATAAATTGTACCATATCTAAATACTTATAATCAATAACTATATGCAAAAACTAATACATAAATGCAAAAGCCAATATTATATGGTCATTTTTAACAATACCAAACTGCTAAAACACACAACATCCCACGAGAACAAAGAGAGACCTGAAATGCCAGAAATATCCTTTCCCAAGATGGCGCCCTGCAGGGGCAGGCTCATGACTTGAAGAACAAATGGACAAGATGGCATCAGATCTCTCCCAGGAAGACAGGAGCTTCTGGAGCAGTTCTAGCAGCACATGATGACTTGTTAGCTCATGTGGGGACAGTGCATTCCTCACAGCAGGGGACAGCAGGGCAGGCATGGCAGGGGAAAGCAGCTGGACTGGGGCCCCTCGGTGCTTTTCCTCCTCGCTGAGTGTGGCTGACAGTGATCCGGACTGGAGCGGGCCCACTCCACTACTGCGGGTGTGTTGCAGAATAAGGACTTTGTGATTAAAATTGTAAAGCAAGTATGTTTTATTTCTAGCTGGGATGCATGGGGGATTTTCCACCATACATGCCTATCTAGTCAAGACAGGCTTCAGGTTTAAATACACATAGATCCCACAAACACCTCCCTGCCCACCCATTCCCCACCCACTCTCTGCCTCCTTGCGCTTCATATTATAATTAGTCTTCTGTGATGCCACACCTCCTGGTCGTCATAGGCAGGGGTCTTCTGATGAAGTAAGAGGTCTTCCTCAGGTGTTCGCTGTTTGACTTGAGTCTCTGGGTAGGCGCAGTGGAGGTTTGGCTAACTCCCAGGTCAGTTTGTCCTGGCCAAAATCAGGAGCCTGGTTCTTGCTGGTTCCTTAAGCAACAGGTTCTGCTTTATCAGATTTTCACAATACTTGAGTCCTGCTTTAGTGAGTTTTCGCAATATACATCTTATCTTTATGGCCTTTACCTAGCAACTAAATTCTTATATGTTCTGTTGCAAGTTGTTTTTCTACTTTTACAAATTGCAAAATAAGCTATGTATTTCTGTTTCCCCTCCACCTATTTAAGCACATTATATGCTTCTAAAATTCTGAATTTTCGTATACATATATGTTTCCCATATCATTGGTGCGATGTCCCCATCTGCGGAAAGGCAGCTGCTAAATTTGCCCTGAGTCAGCTCAAAACTGCTAACTGCAGTGTCTCCAAGATGAGAAAAAAAAACCCCAAAAATGAAAAGGGAACCCAAAAAGGAGAACCCTCTGATTAAGCAAGGCCAAAAAGCCAGAGAATAAAATATCATGTGGCAAAAAGGAGCAAGCTTCCTGCGAAAGTTGATCTTAAAAGCCTCCGCAATAGCACCCCACAAACAAGTTTTCCACCTGCAGAATCTTAAAGAGACAGTAACAATTTTTGGGCACAGATAGATATGGAATACAATAGCATTAAGGATTACCCCTGGACAATTCACTAATAATGAACTTGCTTTTTCTTCCGGAAAAGTAAAAAAAGGGAACAAGGAGTCATAGCCTCTCTGGGGTCTGAATCGCTGATGCCTCAATTCAGAAAATCCCATTATCACACACTTATCAAAAGTTTGGACGTAATATAAACAAGAACTTGCATTTAAGCTTTGGTTTAGTCCCAAAGACATGACTGATTTAAATACTTAAGTAGATGATTATTTGTTATTACAAGAACAAGAGCTTACACAACTTCCAATTTCAACACCTAGTCCCACTTGGCCAAATTGAAGTTTAATTATTTTATTGAGTGGAAATAAGAGTTAGTGGACTGTATTGGGTCTGACTGAGCTGGAATTAATTTCCCCAAAGCAGCCCTCACAGTGCTGTGCTTTGCATTGGTAGCTGGAAAGGTGTTGAAAACACTGGTGTTTGGGCTACTGCTGAGCAGCACTGGCATTGCCTCAGCACTGTCTCTCAACATTATCCCCCCCATCAAGGAACTGGGAGTGGGCAAGATCCTGGGAGGGGACACAACCAGGCCAGCTGACCCAAATTAACCAAAGGGATATTCTATACCATATGACATCAGCTCAGATATAAAAGCTGAGGGAGAGAGGAGGAATGGGGGTCATTCATTATTTACGTTTGCCTTTGGGAGAAACCACTCCACGTGCTGAAGCCCTGATTCCCAGGAAGTGGATGAATATCGCTTGCAGATGGGAAGTAGGAAAAAAACTTCTTTCCTCTTTACTTATGAGTGCACAAACTTTTGCTTGCTTTTTGCTTTAGTAAATTGCCTTATCTCAACCTACTAGTTCTTTTCCATCTTATTTTCTCTCCCCTGTCCATCTGGGAAGGAAAGTGATTAAGTGGCTTGGTGGACACATCGCATCCAGCCAAGGTCAACCCACTACATTGATCAACTCCTCTTTTAAACAATCTCACAAGGTGTTCCTAGCCCCAGGCCTCCGTTTAGGATGAGTAGGTCTTGCATACATTGAAGGACTGTTTCTTAACATCATGAAAAGGCTGTGAATTCCTTGCAGGAAGGTTTATTTTGTACAAGAGAACATCCTTATCAAGGCTTTCTTGACAGGACATTTTCACCAAGTCAGTTTCTTTATTAATTTCTTTTAAGCATGATAATTGAGGCCATGTCATTTACACAGCAAAGTGAAAACCAATCTTTAAACCAGGGCAGGGGTTTCTTTCTCCTTTACTGCAGCCATATGTTTCTGTCCATCCTTCATTACCCCAAAAATAACGTGGAATCCTTCCTTTTCACACCTTTCTATAAACAGTTCTCAAGCACATCTGTTCACATTGAGCAGATACATGCTATGTCATTTCTTTATATCTTCACTTAGTGTCCCAAAAACTAAGAGCTGTGTGCTCTGACTGCTTTGGTATTCAGATCATAATGGGAGCAAGGACATTATGGGTGAATCACTGGAGGTAAAGCAGAAACTTTGTGCTCCATCTGCCTTGGAAATCCCTGACATGGCTAGAGAGTCCTGAATTCCATGCTAGGTTTCTAGGTGTGCATGTGTAGGATCTTTTGAGAGCTGTTTTGTGCACATAAAGCTAATGGCCTTTTGGAGGCTTGGCCAACATGGGTTACTGCCTCTGTCCCAGGAAGTGGTAGCTTCCTGGTAGATCATATCAAACTGATATCTAGCCCTTCAGGATTTGAATCAACTTTGAAATTTTTTAGTTGGTAATCAGTCACTGTAGCTGGACAGCGATGATTAAGCAATTGCACTGTGAACCTTGTAGGCTTGGCTAATCTTTTAAGGAAAAAAGAAGACAATCCCAAGATGATTGGGGGCTGTCTGGATGAGAGCCACCAGAAGTGAAGTCAGCAGGACTGAGAAGTAACTGGAGGAAAGGTAATCCTGGCAGTGGGTGATCACAACCACGTACTCATTGACTACCTACTCAAAACAGACCCTTGACTCAAATGGAGGGAAGAACTGCACTTGCAAACTAATTAGTATGAGAAGTGAGAGCTATAACTAGCAAATAGGGATTTGAGTACTAATTAATGCAAAAGTTATGCAATTTATAACCAATGAATGCTGATGCCTTTATTAAAATGGATAAATTGTGTACATTTTGATGATCAGGGAGCCAGACTTTTGTGGGCTACCACCCAGCTCCCTACTTTGTGCAAACTAGATTACAAAAGAGAAATACCTTGCCTCAGTGTGTGACTTGGCACTGCGTACCAGGTAATGAGCCCACATCTGGGACAACAAAAGTAGTACATTGTGTTTCCTGCACATCCTGTTGTATTGGAGGTTAATTCCTTCTGATACATGCAGACTGCCACTGTCCCTTAAGTTAAATGTATTTTATGCTTTGATTTTCTGTTGCCTTACAGGCTTTTGTTGGGAAACATTTAATAAATAAAACTTGCCAAATATTGGTCTGATGATTTGGAAGAAGCGCCTAGACTAATACATCAGAAAGGTTTAGAGGGGGGAGGATGAAATTCTGGAATGATATTGTACTAGTTTGAAAACAAACCAGTGGGAGATTCCAAGGCAGAACTACAATTTAATAGGAAAATAAAAATAAAGGCAGAAAACACTGGCTTGAACAGACAGAACCAGGATACAACCTGACACCCTGTCGGTCAGGGTAGGGGTAGCAGTCCCATTAAATGGTGGCTGCAGTCCTCTTGAAGTGTTTGATGTGGTTCTGTTGAAGAGATGACCCTGTAGAAGGGTCTGGTCTTCCTCTGAAGGTCCAGTGGTGGTGATATAGTTCTTGTCCTCCGAGAATCCAGTAGGTAAGTGTTGCGGTTCATGTTTATTTCATTAAGTTATTGTTAAATGGTTCATTCTGTTATCCCCCCACGTTTTCCCCAAGTTGGTTTTTCCCTAAGTTGTACCCTCCCTTAAAGCTGTCCCTCAGGCTAGTCCCCTCCCTTTGTTCTAGTCCCTTCCCTGCCTATTAAGGCAACCCTGCCCTCCTTCCCTGCCTGTCAAAGCAACCCTGCCCCTCCTTCCCTGCCTGTCAAGGCAACCCTTCCCCTTTGTCCTGAATGTTCCCTGCCACTCACCCCCTGGGCCAATCCCTGTTTGAAACACCCACTTGGAAATCCCCTAATCCACAACACCCCCATTGGCCCATGTGACCTTTCCCTCTCCTCTCCCTATCCTGATTGGTCCCACAGTGTTGATGTAATCCCCTTGCTCCACCCTTGAAATCCCCCTATTGGTTGATTTTTTGTATCCACCCCCTGGTTTGTAGCTGTATTTAACCCATTGCACTGAGGTGCTTGGGCCTCCCTCTTCTGCCTTAGTCCTTCACCTGAAATAAACTTTCCCCATGGAAACTCAAGGCAGAGAGCCTCCTCCTTCCTCCTTCGCCTGGTCCCTGCTGTGGCTGTAACAGCGTGCACCGTAGAGCTTGCAGCTCTCCAGGTTCAGCTGTGGGCAAGCCCCAGTCCCCAGCTGTTCCCCACTCCTGTCATGGCTACCAGGGTGTACAGAGCTAGCCCGGGTTCTGGTGGGCTACTGAAGGTAAGGGCTACTGTGGTGTTCCAAGACTCAGATTATATCCAGGTAGGAATGCTTGGTTTCTCCCCTTGGGCAAAGCATCTCACAATGGGATGATGTAATTCTATGAGTCATGCAGTGAGACTTGATGGCCCATTAACAGAAGATAGTCCCCAGAGGGAGTTATCAGGGATAAGTCATGGAAGAGATAAAGAACACTGCCTCACCTGGTTTTAACAGCTTATAAAGATGGTGATAGAGTACATACTTTCGGTTACATCTTTCATTGTAACCTAAGACAGACACCTAGCTGGATGCCAACCACACAGTATTCAGCTGCCAACCACAGTGTTACTCTCTTGACAGAGAACTGCTGTAAAGGCAGAAAAAGGGATCCAAAGTCAAGCAAGGTGTATAGAGTTGTTTCTTATGCAGTAAAACTGCAATGTGTTGTTCTTTGGTAAGGTAGCACAAAAGCCAACTGAACTAGCAGAATGGTACAGATACTGGACCAACTGAGCTCTTCCACTGTAGTCCCATCTCTGCCACCCCACATTTTCCATCCATTTCACTGTGGTTCGTGGGTTTATTCCTACTTTCTGTTTCTGTGAGGGATCTCCAAGCAGTCTTTTTCAGGCTTTAAAGAAACAGCCATGCCTGCTAAGGCTCCAGATCGAATAAAAAAATACAAGGATATCCAAGATATGTGAAAACCTGTCAGATTGTGCTGGGTTTGGCTGGGGTAGAGTTTATTTTCTTCACAGTGGCTGGTGTTGGACTGGGTTTTGGATTGATAATATAGAGATGCTTTTGTTATTGCTTGTGGTAGCAGGCCCCCAGCCAGGTAATAATTAGCATTGACTCCATGATCCAGAAGGCATGAAAGACACTTTATTATTAGAAATCTCCAGTTCTAATAGAAACAATGGTGGACCTAAGACCTGATTGGTCTCAAAGTGAAAACCACTCACACTATTGGTGAACTATCAATAGCACACTCTGGAGAACCATATCTATAAACAATGGTTACATAAAGTGAGGTAATAATTGTTTGAATTCTTCCCTCTAAGTTTCCCACAGCTTCTCACAGTTTCCCAGGATTTTTCTGGGAAAGTCTGTGCCTGCTCTCTGTGGCCAGAGAGCTGCTGCCACAGTTGCTGAGCAGGGCTGAGCAGAGGCAAGGCCTTCTCTGCTTTTTATACTGCCATGCTGGGGAGGAGGCTGGGGGTGCTTGAGAGGTTGGGAGGAGACAGCTGGGACAGGTGACCCAAAGTGACCAAGGGGATATTCCAGACCATGAGACATGCTCAGCATATAAAGTGGGGGGAAGAAGGAGGAACAGGGGGGACATCTGGAGTGATGGAATTTGTCTTCCCAAGTCACCATTACACATGATGGGGCCTTGCTTTCCTGCTGCAACATGGGTCACTCTTCCACAGGGTGCAGTCTTCCAGGGACAGCCTACTCCAGTGTGGGTCCCCCACAGGGTCACAAGTCCTAGCAGGAAACCTGCTCCAGTGTGGGCTCCTCTCTCCATAGGTCTGCAGGAGTCTGCTCCAGTGCAGGTTTTCCACGGGTTCACAGCCCAGTCTCAGGTATCCACCTGTTCCGGCATGGGTCTCCTCCATGGGCTGCAGGTTGACTTTTGCATCCCCCGTGGTCCTCCACAGGCCTACAGGGAGGCAGCTGCTTCACACAATCTGATTTCCTGGGATTCTCAAATATATTCCATTTGAGAAATAATTGAAAGGAAAACACTCATGCTCTTTGAAACAGCAGCAATACCTACTGCAGATGAGTTTTAAATTAATTGACATTAACTGATTAAAACAAGGTCTCTTTTCTTCAACTTATTTTGTAGTTGGTTCCATTTTTAAAGTAACAAAAAGTATGTGGTGAAATGGATGTCACACAGCAAACTTGTGCTTGCTCTGCTGCAAAGCTCCTTGTTTAGGTAGGTTGACTGAGGGATACATAAATCCTTGTTTTCCCTCAAACTGTCTTAGATATTTGTTAACCTTTTTAATGTTCACTATGGTAGTAAGCTCTGGTCGCTTAACTTCTGAACTCTTAGTTTAAAGGTTCTGATTTTATATCAGTTCCATATAATCCCAGGGCAATGTACAGCAGATATCATAGAATGGTTTGGGTTAGAAAGGACCTTAAAGATCATCTAATTTTCATAGGCATGGCATCCCATAGGCAGGGACACCTTCAACCACACTAGGTTGCTCAAAGCCTCATCTAATCAGGCCTTGAACACTTAAAGGGATAGGGCAGCCGCAGTTTCTCTGGGCAACCTGTTCCAGTGCCTCACCACCCTCACAGTAAAAAATTTCTTCCAGTATCCAATTTAAAGCTACTCTCAGTTTGAAGCCATTCCCCCTTGTCCCACCACTACATGCCCCTGCAAAAAAATCCTACTCAAGATTTTCTCTCTGCCTTTCTTACATTAAATATGATCTAGTGATCTGCATAAAGAGCTTGGTGAAATGACCGCAGACTATGTATGCATCAAGAGAATGAAATCAGAAAGGGTGCAATTATGTATTTAATTATGTCATCTAAGGGACAGTCATATACTCTGTTGTTGTCATCTAAAAAACAAAGGGTATTTAGGTTGACACTGCCTTGGAGATTTCTGACCTTTGTTGTTCAGCAAACATACATGAGCATCTTACAAGCAGA
Organism: Peucedramus taeniatus; assembly: GCA_013400575.1. NCBI lineage: Eukaryota > Metazoa > Chordata > Aves > Passeriformes > Fringillidae > Peucedramus > Peucedramus taeniatus. The sequence continues at coordinate 1,299 of WBNO01016318.1, read as the reverse complement.
TTTAAAGTTGCATCTTATAGTTTATCTGGAAGACTAAATTGGTTCTAGAAGCAGAAGTATAGTGCCATTATACTCTAATACTCTTATTTTGACTCCTTACCTCTTGCTTATATTTATTCCACATATCCAGTCATATCAATATTTCTTCCTCTCCTTTGCATCCCTTTAATGGCTCTAATTTCTTCTTTAAATCAGTTCTCCTGAGTATTGGTGTAATATGCTGTAAATCAAGAGCAATTGGTTGTTCCCTCATTCTGGTCTGTTATAGATACATATTATAATATTGGCTTTTCACAAATATTAAAATGGATTTTATATGTGTGATGTTAAAGTAACTTTGTTATAAAGATATGTTTTTTATTTCTGCTGTTAAGTAAGCTTAGACATAGTAGTGAAATAGCTATGCTTGTGTTAAAATGCCTGCTTGGGTGGGATAGCATCCAATGAACATAGGATGAGGACACCTGCTACAGATATGCCAACTATCAGCACTCACTGTCTGAAGAAAGCATGAACCAAGGCCCAAACTGGAAGTGATAAAGAGAAGGAGCCAAAACCACAGCCAAGAAACACGCATGCTCGAAAAAGGCAGACCCGAGGAAGGGGCATGTAAAATAGTTCCTGGGAAATGTAAACTAGTTTATGGATATGCATAAGGGTCTATGAATATGCAACAGGCTGATGCAAGGGAAAAGGTATTTAAGGGGTATCCCCGAAGGTGACAGTATAGTCTTGGCTCAATGCCAAGATGCTCCCGGCCATAATAACCTTTGCTCTGTGGTTCTTGTCTCCTACTGTCCTTTATTAAACTTTTTAAATTTTCACAGGAGAGTGAACGTGTTTTTCACATGGTCCACAAGTTGTGCCCAATTTGGTTTAAAAAAAAAGGCATATATTTGCTATAGTTGGTCCAAATTCTCTCATTAGGTTCTTATCTTTCCTTTCTATAAGAAGGTTAGATTTTTGGTAACATTTTTATAGAAGATATATATATATACACACACATACACATTTGGGAGAATAATTTATGACTTTAAAGAACGCTTCCTTTGTTAATTTTTGAATGAAAAATGAGGGATGTTCATGGCTGTTGTACGAGTTGACACAGGCAGGTAGATGGAGCAATGACAGAACCATGGCTGAAATGCAAAGGGTAAACTTATTTCATGACCTTGTCACCTAAACTGTGGTGTGAAAAGTGCATATTATATGGCTCTTTGCAGATATTTAATATCTGTGTTAGGTTGTATTAATTAGTAGTACTCTGTCACCGCGGGGCGACACACAAACGACATGGGC